>JANJXV010000048.1:515000-570000 GCA_024803745.1 Megascapheus bottae | reverse complement strand
TAATTTAAGGGTTAGGGTTAGGGTTAGTATTAGCGTTAAGGTTAGGGTTAGGGTTAGGGTAAGGGTTAGGTTTAGGGTTAGGGTAAGGGTAATGGTTAGGGTTAGGGTTAAGGTTAGGGTTAGGGTTAGGGTAAGGGTTAGGGTTAGGTTTAGGGTTAAGATTAGGGTAAGGGTAAGGGTTAGGGTTAGGTTTAGGTTCAGGGTTAGGGTTAGGGTAAGGGTAAAGTTTAGGGTTAGGGTTAAGGTTAGGGTTAATATAAGGGTTAGGGTTAGGGTAATGGTTAGGTTTAGGTTTAGGGTTAGGATTAGGGTAAGGGTAAGGGTAAGGGTAAGGGTTAGGGTTAGGTTTAGGTTCAGGGTTAGGGTTAGGTTAAGGGGAAGGGTTAGTGTTAGGGTTAGGGTTAGGAGTCAGGTTTAGGTTTAGGGATAGGTTAGAGTAAGGGTAAGGTTTAGGGTTAGGGTTAGGGTTAGGGTTAGGTTTGGCGTTAGGGTTAGGGTTAGAGTAAGGGTTAGGGTTAGGGTTAGGGTAAGGGTAAGGGTTAGGGTTAGGGTTAGGGTTAAGGTTAGGGTTAGGGTTAGGCTAAGGGTAAGGGTTAGGGTTAGGGTTAGGTTTAGGGTAAGGTTTAGGTTTAGGGTTAGGGTTAGGGTTAAGGTTAGGGTTAGGGTTAGGTTTAGGATAAGGGTTAGGGTTAGGGTTAGGGTAAGGGTTAGGGTTAGGGTAATGGTAATGGTTAGGGTTAGGCTTAGAGTTAGGGTTAAGTTTAGGGTTAGGGTTAGGGTTAGGGTTAGGGATAGGTTTAGGGTTAGGGTTAGGGTAAGTTAAGGGTTAGGATTGGGGTTAGAGTTTAGTTTAGGGTAACGGTTAGTGTTAGGGTTAGGGTAAGGATAAGGGTAATGTTTAGGGTTAGGGTTAGGGTAAGGATTAGGGTTAGGGTTAGGGTTAGGGTTAGTGTTAGGGTTAGCATTAAGGTTTGGGTTAGGGTTAGGGTTAGGGTAATGGTTAGGGTTAGGGTTAGGATTAGGTTCAGGTTTAGGGTTAGGGTTAAATTTAGGGTTAGGGTAAGGGTTAGGGTTAGGGTAAGGTTTAGGGTTAGGTTTAGGGTTAGAATTAGGTAAAAGTAAGGGTTAGTGTTAGGGTTAAGGTACGGGTAAGGTTTAGGGTTACGGTTAACGTTAGGGTTAGGGTTAGGCTAAGGGTAAGTGTTAGGGTTAGGGTAAGGATTAGGGTAAGGTTGAGGGTGTGGGTAAGGGTTAGGGTTAGGGTTAGAGTTAAGGTTAGGGTTAGGGTTAGGGTTAGGGTAAGGGTAAGGGTTAGAGTTAGGGTTAGGGTTAGGGTTAGGTTTACGGTTAGAGTTAGGGTAACGGTAAGGGTTACGGTTAGGTTTAGTTTAAGGGTAAGGGTAAGGTTTAGGGTTATGGTTAGTGTTAGAAAAATGGTAAGGGTTAGGGTTCGGGTTAGGGTAAGGATTAGGGTTAAGTTTAGGGTTAAGGTAAGGGTTAGGGTTAGGGTTGGGGTAAGGGTAACGGTTAGGTTTAGGGTTAGGGTTAGGGTAAGTGTTAGCGTTAGGTTTAGGGTTAGGATTAGGGTAAGGGTAAGGGATAGGGTTAGGTTTAGGTTCAAGGTTAAGGTTAGGGTAAGGGTAAATGTTAGGGTTAGGGTTAAGGTTAGGGTTAGTATAAGGGTTAGGGTTAGGGTAAGGTTAAGGGTTAGGTTTAGGGTTAGGATTAGGGTAAGGGTAAGGGTAAGGGTTAGGGTTAGGGTTAGGTTCAGGGTTAGGGTTAGGGTAAGGGTTAGGGTTAGGGTTAGTGTTAGGTTTAGGGTTAAGCTTAGGGTTAGGGTTAGGGTAAGGATAAGGGTAAGGGTAAGGGTTAGGGTTAGGTTTAGGTTCAGGGTTAGGGTTAGGGTTAGGGGTCAGATTTAGGTTTAGGTATAGGTTAGAATAAGGGTAAGGTTTGGGGTTAGGGTTAGGGTTAGGGTTAGTTTTGGCGTTAGGGTTAGGGTTAGAATAAGGGTTAGGGTTAGGGTTAGGGTAAGGGTAAGGGTTAGGGTTAGGGTTAGGGTTAAGGTTAGGGTTAGGGTTAGGCTAAGGGTAAGGGTTAGGGTTAGGGTTAGGTTTAGGGTAAGGTTTAGGGTTAGGGTTAGGGTTAGGGTTAAGGTTAGCGTTAGGGTTAGGTTTAGGATAAGGGTTAGGGTTAGGGTTAGGGTAAGGGTTAGGGTTAGGGCAATGGTAATGGTTAGGGTTAGGCTTAGAGTTAGGGTTAAGTTTAGGGTTAGGGTTAGGGTTAGGGTTAGGTTTAGGTTTAGGGTTAGGGTAAGGTAAGGGTTAGGATTAGGGTTAGAGTTTAGTTTAGGGTAACGGTTAGTGTTAGGGTTAGGGTAAGGATAAGGGTAATGTTTAGGGTTAGGGTTAGGGTTAGGGTTAGGGAAAGGTTAAGGATTAGGGTTCGGGTTAGGGTAAGGATTAGGGTTAGGGTTAGGGTTAGGGTTAGTGTTAGGGTTAGAAGTAGGGTTAGGTTTAGGGTAATGGTAAGGGTTAGGGTTAGGGTTAGGTTTTGGGTAAGGGTTAGGGTTAGGGTTTATGGTTAGTTTTAGGGTAAGCCTTAGGGTTATGGCTAGGTTTAGTGTTAGTGTTAGGGTTAGGGTTAGCGTAAGGTTAAAGTTTAGGGTTTGGATTAGGGTTAGGGTTAGGGTTACATTAAGGGTAAGTGTTAGGGTTAGGATTAGGGTTGGGTTTAGGGTTGGGGTTAAGGTTAGGGTTAGGGTTATTGTAAAGGTAAGGGTTAGGGTTAGGTTTAGGGTTAGGTTTAAGATTAGGGTTAGGGTAAGTGTAAGGGTTAGGGTTAGGTTTAGGGTAAAGTTTAGAGTTAGGGTTAGGGTTAGGGTTAGGGTTAGATTTAGAGTTAGGGTTAAGGTTAGGGTTAGGGTTAGGTTAGGGTTAGGGTTAGGTAAGGGTTTGGATTAGGGTTAGGGTTAAGGTTAGGGTAACGGTTATGGTTAGGGTTAGTGTAAGGGTAAGGGGGTTAGGGTTAGGGTTAGGGTTAGGGAAAGGTTAAGGATTAGGGTTAGGGTTAGGTTTAGGGTAAGGATTAGGGTTAGGATTAGTGTTAGCTTAGGTTCAGGGTTAGGGTTAGGGTTAAATTTAGGGTTAGGGTACTGGTTAGGGTTAGGGTAAGGGTTAGGGTTAGGTTTAGGGTTAGAATTAGGGTAAGAGTAAGGGTTAGGGTTAGGATTAGGGTAAGGGTAAGGTTTAGGGTTACGGTTAACGTTAGGGTTAGGCTTAGGCTAAGGGTAAGTGCTACGGTTAGGGTTAGGATTAGGGTAAGGGTGAGGGTGAGGGTAAGGCTTAGGGTTAGTGTTAGTGTTAGGGTTAAGGTTAGGGTTAGGGTTAGGGTTAGGGTTAGGGTAAGGGTAAGGACTAGGGTTACGGTTAGGGTTAGGGTTAGGTTTAGGGTAAGGGAAAGGGTTAGAGGTAGGGTTAGGGTGAGGTTTAGTGTTAGGGTTAGTGTAAAGGTAAGGGTTCGGGTTAGGGTTAGGGTTAGGGTAAGGGTAAGGGTAAGGTTTAGGGTTAGGGTTAGTGTTAGGAAAAGGGTAAGGGTTACGGTTCGGGTTAGGGTAAGGATTAGGGTTAAGGTTAGGGTTAAGCTAATGGTTAGGTTTAGGGTTTGGGGTAGCATTAAGGTTAGGGTTAGGGTTAGGGTAAGGTTTGGGGTTAGGGTTAGGGTAAGGGTAATGGTTAGGGTTAGGGTTAAGGTTAGGTTTAGGGTTCGGGTAAGGGTTAGGGTTAGGTTTAGGGTTAGGATTAGGGTAAGGGTAAGGGTTAGGGTTAGGTTTAGGTTCAGGGTTAGGGTTAGAGTAAGGGTAAAGTTTAGGGTTAGGGTTAAGGTTAGGGTTAGTATAAGGGTTAGGGTTAGGGTAAGGGTTAGGGTTAGGTTTAGGGTTAGGATTAGGGTAAGGGTAAGTGTAAGGGTAAGGTTTAGGGTTAGGTTTAGGTTCAGGGTTAGGGTTAGGGTAAGGGTTAGAGTTAGGGTTAGTGTTAGGTTTAGGGTTACGCTTAGGGTTAGGGTTAGGGTAAGGATAAGGGTTAGTGTTAGGGTTAGGGTTAGGAGTCAGGTTTAGGTTTAGGGTTAGGTTAGAGTAAGGGTAAGGTTTAGGGTTAGGGTTAGGGTTAGGGTTAGGTTTGGGGTTAGGGTTAGGGTTAGAATAAGGGTCAGGGTTAGGGTTAGGGTAAGGGTAAGGGTTAGGGTTAGGGTTAGGGTTAAGGTTAGGGTTAGGGTTAGGGTTAGGCTAAGGATAAGCGTTAGGGTTAGGGTTAGGATTAGGGTGAGGGTTAGGGTTAGGGTTAGGGTTAGGGTTAAGTTTAGGGTTAGGGTAAGGTTTAGGCTAAGGGTTAGGGTTAGGGTTCGGGTTAGGGTAATGGTAATGGTTAGGGTTAGGCTTAGAGTTAGGGTTAAGTTTAGGGTTAGGGTTAGGGTTAGGGTTCGGGTTAGGTTTAGGGTTAGGGTTAGGGTAAGGTAAGGGTTAGGGTTAGGGTTAGAGTTAAGGTTAGGGTTATGGTTAGGCTTAGGGTTAGGGTAAGGGTAAGGGTAATGTTTAGGTTTATGGTTAGGGTTAGGGTTAGGGAAAGGTTAAGGATTAGGGTTAGGGTTAGGGTAAGGATTAGGGTTAGGGTTAGGGTTAGGGTTAGTGTTAGGGTTAGCATTAAGGTTAGGGTTAGGGTTAGGGCAATGGTAAGGTTTAGGGTTAGGTTTAGGGTTAGGGAAGGGTAATGGTTAGGGTTAGGGTTAGGGTTAGGTTCAGGGTTAGGGTTAGGGTTAAATTTAGGGTTAGGGTAAGGGTTAGGGTTAGGGTAACGTTTAGGGTTATTTTTAGGGTTAGAATTAGGGTAAGAGTAAGGGTTAGGGTTAGGGTTAGTGTAAGGGTAAGGTTTAGGGTTACGGTTAAAGTTAGGGTTAGGGTTAGGCTAAGGGTAAGTGTTAGGGTTAGGGTTAGGATTAGGGTAAGGGTGAGGGTGTGGGTAAGGGTTAGGGTTAGAGTTATGTTAGGGGTAGGTTTAGGGTTAGGGTTAGGGTAAGGGTAAGGCCTAGGGTTAGGGTTAGGGTTAGGGTTAGGTTTAGGGTAAGGGTAAGGGTTAGAGGTAGTGTTAGGGTTAGGGTTAGGTTTAGGGTTAGGGTTAGGGTAAAGGTAAGGGTTAGGGTTAGGGTAAGGGTAAGGGTAAGGTTTAGGGTTAGGGTTATTGTTAGGAAAAGGGTAAGGGTTAGGGTTTGTTTAAGGGTAAGGATTAGGGTTAAGTTTATGGTTAAGGTAAGGGTTAGGGTTAGGGTTAGCATTAAGGTTAGGGTTAGGGTTAGGGTAAGGGTTAGGGTTAGGGTAAGGGTAACGGTTAGGGTTACGTTTAAGGTTAGGGTTAGGGTTAGGGTAAGGGTAAGGGTTAGGGTTAGGTTTAGGTTCAGGGTTAGGGTTAGGGTAAGGATTAGGTTTAGGTTTAGGTTTAGGGTTAGGATTAGGGTAAGGGTAAGGGTAAGGGTAAGGGTTAGCGTTAGGTTTAGGTTCGGGGTTAGGGTTAGGGTATGGGTTAGGGTTAGGGTTAGTGTTAGGTTTAGGGTTAAGCTTACGGATAGGGTTACGGTATGGTAAGGGTTAGTGTTAGGGTTAGGGTTACGAGTCAGGTTTAGGTTTAGGGTTAGGTTAGAGTAAGGGTAAGGTTTAGGGTTAGGGTTAGTGTTAGGGTTAGGTTTGGGGTTAGGGTGGGTTAGAGTAAGGGGTAGGGTTAGGGTTAGGGTAAGGGTAAGGGTTAGGTTTAGGGTTAGGGTTAAGGTTAGGGTTAGGGTTAAGCTAAGGGTAAGGGTTACGGTTAGGGTTAGGGTTAGGGTAAGGGTTAGGGTTAGGGTTAGGGTTAAGGTTAGGGTTAGGGTTAGGGTTAGGATAAGGGTTAGGGTTAGGGTTAGGGTAAGGGTTAGGGTTAGGGTAATGGTAATGGTTAGGGTTAGGGTTAGGGTTAGGTTTAGGGTTATGGTTAGGGTTAGGGTTAGGGTTAGGGTTAGGGTAAGGGTAAGGTTTAGGGTTAGGGTTACCGTTAGGTTTAGGGTTAGGGTAGGGTTAGGGTCAGAGTAAGGGTTAGGTTTAGGGTTAGGGTACGGGTAAGGGCTAAGTTTAGGGTTAGGGTTAGGGTTAGGTTTAGGGTAAAGGTAAGGGTTAGAGGTAGGGTTAGGGTTAGGTTTAGGGTTAGGGTTAGGGTAAAGGTAAGGGTTAGGGTTAGGGTTAGGGTAAGGGTAAGGGTAAGGTTTAGGGTTAGGGTTAGTGTTAGGAAAAGGGTAAGGGTTACGGTTCCGGTTAGGGTAAGGATTAGGGTTAAGTTTAGGGTTAAGGTAAGGGTTAGGTTTAGGGTTAGGGTTAGCATTAAGGTTAGGGTTAGGGTTAGGGTAAGGGTTGGGTTTAGGTTTAGGGTAAGAGTAATGGTTAGGGTTAGGGTTAAGGTTAGGGTTAGGGTTAGGGTAAGGGTTAGGGTTAGGTTTAGGGTTAGGATTAGGGTAAGGGTAAGGGTTAGGGTTAGTTTTAGGTTCAGGGTTAGGTTTAGGGTAAGGGGAAAGGTTAGGTTAGGGTTAAGGTTAGGGTTAGTATAAGGGTTAGGGTTAGGGTAAGGGTTAGGGTTAGGTTTAGGTTCAGGGTTAGAGTTAGGGTAAGGGTTAGAGTTAGGGTTAGTGTTAGGTTTAGGGTTAAGCTTAGGGTTAGGGTTAGGGTAAGGGTAAGGGTTAGTGTTAGGTTTAGGTTTAGGAGTCAGGTTTAGGTTTAGGGTTAGGTTAGAGTAAGGGTAAGGTTTAGGGTTCGGGTTAGGGTTAGGGTTAGGTTTGGGTTTAGGGTTAGGGTTAGAGTAAGGGTTAGGGTTAGGGTTAGGGTTAGGGTTAGGGTTAGGGTTTATGTTTAGGTTTAGGGTAAGGGTTAGGGTTAGGGCTAGGGTTAGTGTTAGTGTTAGGGTTAGGGTTAGCATAAGGTTAAATGTTATGGTTTGGATTAGGGTTAGGGTTAGGGTTAGATTAAGGGTAAGCGTTAGGGTTAGGGTTAGGGTTGGGTTTAGGGTTGGGGTTAAGGTTAGTGTTGGGGTTATTGTAAAGGTAAGGGTTAGGCTTAGGGTTAGGGTTAGGTTTAAGGTTAGGGTTAGGGTAAGGGTAAGGGTTAGGGTTAGGGTTAGGGTTAGCATAAGGTTAAATGTTAGGGTTTGGATTAGGGTTAGGGTTAGGGTTAGATTATAGGTAAGCGTTAGGGTTAGGGTTAGAGTTGGGTTTAGGGTTGGGGTTAAGGTTAGGTTTAGGGTTATTGTAAAGGTAAGCGTTAGGGTTAGGATTAGGGTTAGGTTTAAGGTTAGGGTTAGGGTTAGGTTTAGGGTTAGGGTTAGGTTAACGGTAAGGGTTAGGGTTATGGTTAGTGTTAGGAAAATGGTAAGGGTTAGGGTTAGGGTTAGGGTAAGGATTAGGGTTAGGGTTAGGGTTAAGGTAAGTGTTAGGGTTAGGGTTAGGGTTAGCATTAAGATTAGGGTTAGGGTAAGGGTTAGGGTTAGGTTTAGGGTTAGGGTTAGAGGTAGGGTTAGGGTTAGGGTAAGGAGAAGGGTTAGAGTTAGTGTTAGGGTTAGGGGTTAGAGTTAGGGTTAGGGTTAGAGTTAGGGTAAGGGTTAGGTTTGGGTTAGGGTTAGGGTTAGGGGTAGTTTAAGGGTAAGCATTATGGTTAGGGTTAGGGTTGGGTTAGGGTTGGGGTTAAGGTTAGGGTTAGAGTTGGGGTAAGGTAAGTGTTAGGGTTAGGGTTAGTGTTAGGTTTAAGGTTAGGGTTAGGGTAAGGGTAAGGGTTAGGGTTAGGGTTAGGGTTAGCATTAGGTTAGGGTTAGGGTTAGGGTAAGGGTTAGGGTTAGGTTTAGGGTTAGGTTAAGGGTAAGGGTAAGTGTTAGGGTTAGGTTTAGGGTTAGGGTTAGGGTAAGGTTTCGGATTAGGGTTAGTGTTAGGTTTAGGGTTAAGTTTAGCGTTAGGGTTAGGGTAAGGGTAAGGGTTAGGGTTAGGGTTAGGGTTAGGGGTTAGAGTTAGGGTTAGTTTTCAGGTTAGGGTAAGGGTACGGTTTAGGGTTAGGGTTAGGTTAGGTTTGTGGTTAGGGTTAGTGTAAGAGTAATGGTTAGGTTTAGGGTAAGGGTTAGGGTTAGGGTTAGGGTAAGGGTTAGGGTTAGGGTTAGGGTTAGATTTGGGGTTAGGGTTAGGGTAAGGGTAAGGGTTAGGGTTAGTGTTAGGGTTAGGTTTAGGGTTTGGGTTAGGGTTAGAGTTAGGGCAAGGCTAAGGGTTAGGGTTAAGGTTAGGGTTGTGTTTGGTTTAGGGTTAGGGTAAGGATTAGGGTTAGGATAAGGGTTAGGGTTAGGGTTAGGGTTAGGTTTAGGGTAAGGGGTAGGTTTAGGGTTAGGGTAAGAGTTAGTGTTAGGGTTAGGGTTAGGGGTTAGTGTTTGGGTTAGGGTAAGGGTTACAGTTAGGTTTAAGGTAAGGGTTAGGGGTTGGGTTAGGTTTACTGTAAGGGTAAGGGTTAGAGTTAAGGTTAGGGTAAAGTTTAGGGTTAGGGTTAGGGTAGGGGTTAGGGTAAGGGTAAGAGTTAGATTTAGGGTTAGGGTTAGGGTTAGGTTTAGGGTAAGGATAAGTGTTAGAGTTAGGGTTAGAGATTAGGGTAAGGGTTAGGGTTAGGGTTAGGGTTAGGGTAAGGGTTGGGTTAGGGTTAAGGTAAGGTTTAGGGTTAGGCTTAGGGTTAGTGTTAGAAGTAGGGTTAGGTTTAGGATAAGGGTAATGTTTTCGGTTAGGGTTAGGTTTAGGGTTAGGGTTAAGTTTAGGGTTAGGGTTAGGGTAAGGGTAAGGGTAACGTTTAGGGTTAGGGTTAGGGTTAGGTTTATGACAAGGGTAAGGGTTAGGTTTAGGGTTAGGGTTAGGGTAAGGATTAGGGGTAGGTTTAGGGTTAGGTTAAGGGTTAGGGTTAGGGTTTAGGTGACCGTTAGGGTTAGGGTTAGGGTTATGGGTTAGGGATAGTGTTAGGGTTACGGTAAGGGTTAAGGTTAGGGTTAGGGTAAGGGTTAGGGTTAGGTTTAGGGTTAGGGAATGGCTAAACTAAGAGTTAGGGTTAGGGCAAGGTTTAGGGTTAGGGTTAGTGTAAGGCTAATGGTTAGATTTAGGGTTAAGGTTAGGGTTAGCGTTAGGGGTTAGGGTTACGATTAGGGTTAGGGTAAGTGTAAGGGTTAGGTTTGGGGTTAGGGTTAGTGTACTGTAAGGCTTAGCATTAGCATTAGGGTTAAGGTAACTGTTAGTGTTAGGGTTAGGGTTAGGGTAAGGGTAAGGGTTAGGGTTATGGTTAGGGTTAAGGTTACGGTTAGGGTTAGGGTTAGGCTACGGTTTAGGGTTAGGGTAAGGGTTAGGGTTACGGTTAGGGTTAGGGTTAGAGGTACTGTTAGGTTTAGGGTAAGGGTAAGTGTTAGGGTTAGGGTTAGGTTAAGGGGAAGCGTTAGGGTTAGGTTTAGGGTTGGGGTTGGGTTTAGGGTTGGGGTTCAAGTTAGGGTTAGGGTTAGGGTAAGGGTAAGGGTTAGGGTTAGGGTTAGGGTTTGGGTTAGCGTTAGGTTTAAGGTTAGGGTTAGAGTAAGGGTAAGGGTTAGGGTTAGGTTTAGAGTAAAGGTTAGGGTTAGGGTTAGGGTTAGGGTAAGGGTAAGGGTTTGGGTTAGGGTTAGGGTTCGGTTTAAGGTTAGGGTTATGGTTAGGTTAAGGGTAAGGGTTATGGTTACTGTTAGGGGTAGGATTAGATTTAGGGTTAGAGTTATGGTAGGGGTAATGTTTAGGGTTAGGGTTAGTTTTAGGGTTAAGGTAAGGGTTACGCTTAGGGTTAGGGTAAGTGTAAGGGTAAGGGTAAGGTTTTGGGATAGGGTTAGGGTTAGAGTTAGGGTAAGGATTAGGGTTAGGGTTAGGGTAAGGGTTAGGGTTAGGGTTAACATTATGTTTAGGGTTAGGGTTATGGTAACGGTATAGGTTAGGGTTAGTGTTAGGGTTAGGTTTAGGGTTAGGGTTAGGGTTAGGGTTAGGGTAAGGGTAAGGTTTAGGGTTAGGTTAAGGGTTAGGGTTAGGGTTTGGTTGAGCGTTAGGGTTAGGGTTAGGGTTCGGGGTTAGGGTTAGTGTTAGGATTAGGGTAAGTGTTAGGCTTAGGGTTAGGTTAAGGCTAAGGGTTAGAGTTAGGTTTAGGGTAAGGTTTAGGGTTAGGGTTAGGGTAAGGCTAAGGGTTAGAGTTAGGGTTAGGGTAAGGGTTAGGTTTAGGGTTAGGTTTAGGTTAAGGGTAAGGGTTAGCATTAGGTTTAGGGTTAAGCTTAGTGTTAGTGTTAGGGTTAGGGTTAGGGTTAGGGTAAGGGTAAGGGTTAGGGTTAGTGTTAGGGTTAGGGTTAGGGTTAGGGTTAGGGTTAGGGTAAGGTTTAGTGTTAGGGGTTAGGGTTATGGTTAGGTTTAGGGTAAGGGTTAGGGTTAGGTTAGGGTTAGGGTTAGGGTAAAAGTAAGGGTTAGGTTTAGGGTTAGGGTTGGGTTAAGGGTAAATGTTAGGGTTTGGGTTAGGGTTAGGGTTAGGGTTAGGTTAAGGGTAAGCGTTAGGGTTAGGGTTAGGGTTGGCTTTAGTGTTGGGGTTAAGGTTAGGTTTATCGTTAGGGTAAGGGTAAGTGTTAGGGTTAGGGTTAGGGTAAAGTTTAGGGTTAGGGTTAGGTTGAGGGTTACGGTTAGGGTAAGGGTAAGGGTTAGGGTTAGAGTGAGGATTAGGTTTAGTGTTAGGGTTAGGGTAAGGGTAAAGGTTAGGGTTAGGATTAGGGTTAGGGTTAGGTTTAAGTTTAGGGTTAAGGTTAGGGTTAGGGTAAAATAAGGGCTAGGTTTAGGGTTAGGGTAAGGTTAAGGGAAAGGTTTAGGGTTAGGGTTAGGTTTAGGTTTAGGATTAGGGTTAGTGTAAGGTTAAGGGTTAGGGTTAGAGTTAGGGTTAGGGTTAAGGTTGGGGTTAAGGTTAGGATTAGGGTTGGGGTAAGGGTTAGGGTTAGGGTTGGGTAAGGATTAAGTTTAGGGTTAGGGTTAGGGTTAGGGTTAGGGAAAGGATAAGGGTTAGGGTTAGGGTTATGGTAAGGGTTAGGGAAAGGGTAAGGGTTAGGGTTAGGGTTAGGGTAAGGATTAGGGTTAGGGGAAGGATTAGGGTTAGGGTTAGGGTTAGGGTAAGGGTTAGGGTTAGGGTTAGGGTTAGGGTAAGCGTTAGGGTTAGGGTTAGGGTTGGGTAAGGGTTAGGTTTAGGGTTAGGGTTAGGTTTATGGTTAGGTTTAGGGTTAGGGTTAGGGTAAGGGTAAGGGTAAGGTTTAGGGTTAGGGGTAGGGGTAGGGGTAGGGGTAGGGGTAGGGGTAAGGTTACGGTTAGGTTAGGGTTACAGTTAGTGGTAGGGTTAGGGTTAGGGTTAGGGTTAGGGTTAGCGTTAGGGTTAGGGTTAGGGTTGGGTAAGGGTTAGGTTTAGGGTTAGGGTTAGGTTTATGGTTAGGTTTAGGGTTAGAGTTAGGGTAAGGGTAAGGGTTAGGGTTAGGGTTAGGGTTAGGGTTAAGGTTAGGGCTAGGGTTAGCATAATGGCAAGGGTAAGGTTTAATGTTAGGGTTAGGGTTAGGGTTAGGGAAAGATTATGGTTTAGGTTTAGGGCTAGGGTTAGGGTAAGTGTTAGGGTTAGGGTTAGGGTAAGGGTTAGGGTTAGGGTTAGGGTTAGGGTAAGGCTAAGGGTTAGAGTTAGGTTAGGGTTAGGTTTAGGGTTAAGGTTAGGGTAAGGCTAAGGGTTAGAGTTAGGGTTAGGGTTAGGTTTAGGTTTAGGGGTTAGCGTTAGGGTTAGTGTTAGGGTAAGGGTAAGGGTTAGGTTTAGGGTTAGGGTAAGGGTAAGGGTTAACATTAGTGTTAGGATTAAGGTTAGCGTTAGTGTTAGGGTTAGGGTTAGGGTTAGGGTTAGGGTAAGGATAAGGGTTAGGGTTAGGCTTAGAGTTAGGGTTAAGTTTTGGGTTAGGGTTAGGGTTGGGCTAAGGGTAAGGGTTAGGGTTAGGGTAATGGTTAGGGTTAGAGTTAGGGTTAGGGTTAGAGTTATGGTTAGGTTTAGGGTAATGGTAAGTTTTAGGGTTACGGTTAGGTTTAGGGTAAGGGTTAGGGTTAGGGGTTAGGGTTAGGGTTAGGTTTAGGGTAAGTGTTAGGGTTAGGGTTAGGGTTAGGGTAAAAGTTAGGGTTAGGGTTAGGGTTAGTGTTATCGTAAGGGGAAATGTTAGGGTTTGGGTTAGGGTTAGGGTTAGGGTTAGGTTTAAGGTTATGGTTAGGGTAAGGTTAAGGGTTAGGGTTTGTGTTAGGGTTAGGTTTAGGGTTAGGGTTAGGATAAGGGTTAGGGTTATAGTTAGGGTTAGATTTAAGGTTAGGGTTAGGGTTAGGGTTAGGGTAAATGTAAGGGCTAGGGTTAGGATTAGGGTTAGGTTAAGGGTAAGGGTTAGGGTAAGGGTTAGGGTTAGGTATAGGTTTAGGATTAGGGTTAGGGTAAGGGTAAGGTTTAGGGTTAGGGTTTGGGTTAAGGTTAAGTTTAGGGTTAGGTTTAGGGTTAAGGTAATGGTAAGGTTTAGGGTTAGGGTTAGGGTTAGGGTTAGGGAAAGTGTAAGGATTAGGGTAAGGTTTATGGTTAGTGAAGGGTTAGTGTTAGTGTTAGGGTTAGCATTAAGGTTATGGTTAGGGTTAGGGTAAGGGTAAGGGTTAGGGTTAGGGTTGAGGTTAGGGTAAGGGTTAGGGTTAGGTTTAGGGTAAGGGTAAGGTTTAGGTTAAGGGTTAGGGTTAGGGTTAGGTTTACTGTTAGGGTAAGTGTAAGCGTAAGGGTTAGGGTTAGGTTTAGGTTCAGGGTTAGGGTTAGGGTAAGGGTTAAGCTTAGGGTTAGTGTTAGGTTTAGGGATAAGGTAAGGGTTAGATTAAGGGTTATGGTTATGGTTAGGGTTAGGGTTAGATTTAGGGTAAAATTTAGGGTTAGGGTTAGGGTAAGTGTAAGGGTTATGGTTAGGGTGAGCGTTAGCGTTAGGGTTAGGGTTAGGGGTTAGGGTTAGTGTTAGGGTTAGGGTAAGGGTTAGGGTTATGGTTAGAGTTAGGGTTAGGTTTAGGTTTATGGAAGGATTATGGCTAGGGGTTAGGGTTAGGGTTAGGGTTAGAGTAAGGGTTATGGTTTTGGTTATGTGTAGGGTTAGATTTAGGGTAAAATTTAGGGTTAGGGTTAGGGTAAGTGTAAGGATTATGGTTACGGTGAGCGTTAGCGTTAGGGTTAGGGCTAGGGGTTAGGGTTAGTGTTGGGTTAGGGTAAGGGTTAGGGTTAGGGTTAGGGTAAGGGTTAGGTTTAGGGTAAGGCTAAGGTTAGAGTTAGGGTTAGGATAAGGTTTAGAGTTAGGGTTAGGATTAGGTTTAGGGTTAGGGTTAGGGTAAGGCTAAGGGTTAGAGTTAGGGTTATGGGTTAGGGTTAGGGTTAGGGTTAGGGTAATGGTAAGGGTTAGGTTTAGGGTTAGGGTTAGGGTAAGGGTAAGGATTAGCATTAGGGTTACAGTTAAGGTTAGCGTTAGTGTTAGGGTTAGGGTTAGTGTTAGGGTAAGGGTAAGGGTTAGGTTTAGTGTTACAGTTAGGTTTAATGTTAGGGTTAGGGTTAGGTTAGGCTAAGGGTTAGGCTTAGGTTTAGGGTAAGGGTTAGGGTAAGGGTTAGGGTTAGGGTTAGGGTTAGGGTAAGTGTTAGGGTTAGGGGATAGGTTTAGGGTTAGGGTTAGGGTAAAAATTTGGGATACGGTTAGGGTTAGGGTTAGGGTAAGGGTCAGTGTTAGGGTTAGGGTTAGGGTTAGGGTTCGGGGAAGGGTTAGGGTTAGGGGTTATGGTTAAGGTTAGGGTTAGGGTAAAAATTTGGGATAGGTTTAGGGTTAGGGTTAGGGTTAGGGTTAGGGTAAGGGTAAGCGTTAGGGTTAGGGTTAGGGTTGGGTGTACGTTTGAGGTTAAGTTTAGGGTTAGGGTAAGGGTAAGGGTTAGGATTAGGGTCATGGTTAGGGTTAGGTTTAAGGTTAGGTTTCGGGTAAGGGTAAGGGTTAGGGTTAGGGTTAGGGTAAAGTTTAGGTTTAGGGTTAGGGTTAGGGTTAGGGTAAGGATAAGTGTTAAGGTTAGTGTTAGGGTTAGGTTCAGGGTTAGGTTAAGGTAAGTGTAAGAGTTAGGGTTAGGGTTAGGGTTAGGGTTAAGGTTATGGTTCGGGCTAGGGTTAGGTTAAGGGTAAGGGCTAGGGTTAGGGTTAGGGTTAGGGTTCAGGTTAGGGTTAGGTTTAGGCTAAGGGTTAGGGTTAGGTTTAGGTAAGGTTTAGGGATAGGGTTAGGGTTAGAGGTAGGGTTAGGGTTATGGTAAGGGTAAGTGTTAGGGTTAGGGTTAGGGTTAGGGTAAGGGTTAGGGTTAGGGGTTAGGGTTAGGGTTAGGCTAAGGGTAAGTGTTAGGGTTAGGGTTAGGATTAGGGTAAGGGTGAGGGTGTGGGTAAGGGTTAGGGTTAGGGTTACGTTAGGTTTAGGGTTAGGGTTAGGGTTAGGGTAAGGGTAAGGGCTAGGGTTAGGGTTAGGGTTAGGGTTAGGTTTAGGGTAAGGGTAAGGGTTAGAGGTAGGGTTAGGGTTAGGGTTAGGTTTAGGGTTAGGGTTAGGGTAACGTTAAGGGTTAGGGTTAGGGTTAGGGTTAGGGTAAGGGTAAGGGTAAGGTTTAGGGTTAGGGTTAGGGTTAGGGTTAGGGTAAGGGTAACGGTTAGGGTTAGGGTTAAGGTTAGGGTTAGGGTTAGGGTAAGGGTAAGGGTTAGGGTTAGGTTTAGGTTCAGGGTTAGGGTTAGGGTAAGGGTAAAGGTTAGGGTTAGGGTTAAGGTTAGGGTTAGTATAAGGGGTAGGGATAGGGTAAGGATTAGGTTTAGGTTTAGGGTTAGGATTAGGGTAAGGGTAGGGGTAAGGTAAGGGTAAGGGTTAGGGTTAGGTTTAGGTTCAGGGTTAGGGTTAGGGTAAGGGTTAGGTTTAGGGTTAGTGTTAGGTTTAGGGTTAAGCTTAGGGTTAGGGTTACGGTAAGGGTAAGGGTTAGTGTTAGGGTTAGGGTTACCAGTCAGGTTTAGGTTTAGAGTTAGGTTAGAGTAAGGGTAAGTTTTAGGGTTAGGGTTAGGGTTAGGGTTAGGTTTAGGTTTGGGGTTAGTGTTAGGGTTAGAGTAAGGGTTAGGGTTAGGGTAAGGGTAAGGGTTAGGTTTAGGGTTAGGGTTAGAGTTAAGGTTAGGGTTAGGGTTAGGCTAAGGGTAAGTGTTAGGGTTAGGGTTAGGGTTAGTGTAATGGTTAGGGTTAGGCTTAGAGTTAGGGTTAAGTTTAGGGTTAGGGTTAGGGGTAGGGTTAGGGTTAGGTTTAGGGTTAGTGTTAGGGTAAGGTAAGGGTTAGGATTAGGGTTAGAGTTTAGGTTAGGGTAACGGTTAGTGTTAGGGTTAGGGTAAGGATAAGGGTAATGTTTTGGTTTAGGGTTAGGGTTATGGAAAGGTTAAGGATTAGGGTTAGGGTTAGGGTAAGGATTAGGGTTAGGGTTAGGGTTAGGGTTAGTGTTAGGGTTAGCATTAACGTTAGGGTTAGGGTTAGGGTAATGCTAAGGTTTAGGGTTTATGTTAGGGTTAGGGTTAGGATAATGTTTAGGGTTAGGGTTAGGGTTAGGTTCAGGTTTAGGGTTAGGTTTAAATTTAGGGTAAGGGTAAGGGTTAGGGTTAGGGTAAGGTTTAGGGTTAGGTTTAGGGTTAGAATTAGGGTAAGAGTAAGGGTTAGGGTTATGGTTAAGGTACGGGTAAGGTTTAGGGTTACGGTTAACCTTAGGGTTAGGATTAGGCTAAGGGTAACTGTTAGGGTTAGGGTAAGGATTAGGGTAAGGTTGAGGGTGTGGGTAAGAGTTAGTGTTAGGGTAAGGTAAAGGTTTAGGTTTAGGGTTAGGATTAGGGTAAGGGTAAGGGTAAGGGTAAGGGTTAGGGTTAGGTTTAGGTTCAGGGTTAGGGTTAGGGTAAGGGTAAGGGTTAGTGTTAGGGTTAGGGTTGGGAGTCAGGTTTAGGTTTAGGGTTAGGTTAGAGTAAGGGTAAGGTTTAGGGTTAGGGTTAGGGTTAGGGTTAGGTTTGGGGTTAGGGTTAGGGTTAGAGTAAGAGTTAGGGTTAGGGTTAGGGTAAGGGTAAAGGTTAGGGTTAGGGTTAATGTTAGGGTTAGGGTTAGGCTAAGGGTAAGGGTTAGGGTTAGGGTTAGGGTTAGGGTAAGGTTTAGGGTTAGGGTTACGGTTAAGGTTAGAGTTAGGGTTAGGTTTAGGCTAAGGGTTAGGGTTAGGGTTAGGGTAATGGTTAGGGTTAGGCTTAGGGTTAGGGTTAAGTTTAGGGTTAGGGTTTGGCTAAGGGTTAGGGTTAGGTTTAGGGTAAGTTTTAGGGTTAGGGTTATTGTTAGGGTTAGAAGTAGGGTTAGGTTTAGGGTAATGGTAAGGGTTAGGGTTAGGGTTAGGTTTTGGGTAAGGGTTAGGGTTAGGGTTTATGGTTAGTTTTAGGGTAAGCCTTAGGGTTATGGCTAGGTTTAGTGTTCGTGTTAGGGTTAGGGTTAGCGTAAGGTTAAAGGTTAGGGTTTGGACTAGGGTTAGGGTTAGGGTTACATTAAGGGTAAGCGTTAGGATTAGGGTTAGGGTTGGGTTTAGGGTTGGGGTTAAGGTTAGGGTTAGGGTTATTGTAAAGGTAAGAGTTAGGGTTAGGTTTAGGGTTAGGTTTAAGGTTACGGTTAGGGTAAGTGTAAGGGTTAGGGTTAGGGTTAGGGTAAAGTTTAGTGTTAGGGTTAGGGTTAGGGTTAGGTTAGGGTTAGGGTAAGGTAAGGGTTTGGATTAGGGTTAGGGTTAAGGTTAGGGTAACGGTTAGGGTTAGGGTTAGTGTAAGGGTAAGGGGGTTAGGGTTAGGGTTAGGGTTAGGGAAAGGTTAAGGATTAGGGTTAGGGTTAGGGTTAGGTTCAGGGTTAGGGTTAGGGTTAAATTTAGGGTTAGGGTAAGGGTTAGGGTTAGGGTAAGGGTTAGGGTTAGGGTTAGGGTTAGTTTCAGGGTTAGGGTTAGGGTTAAATTTAGGGTTACGGTAGGAGTTAGGGTTAGGGTAAGGGTTAGGGTTAGGTTTAGGGTTAGAATTAGGGTAAGAGTAAGGGTTAGGTTTAGGGTTAGGGTAAGGGTAAAGTTTAGGGTTACGGTTAACGTTAGGGTTAGGGTTAGGCTAAGGGTAAGTGTTACGGTTAGGGTTAGGATTAGGGTAAGGGTGAGGGTGAGGGTAAGGGTTAGGGTTAGGGTTAGGGTTAGTGTTAGGGTTAAGGTTAGGGTTAGGGTTAGGGTTATGGTTAGGGTAAGGGTAAGGGCTAGGGATAGGGTTAGGTTTAGGGTTAGGTTTAGGGTAAGGGTAAGGGTTAGAGGTAGGGTTAGGGTTAGGTGTAGGGTTAGGGTTAGTGTAAAGGTAAGGGTTAGGGTTAGGGTTAGGGTTAGGGTAAGAGTAAGGGTAAGGTTTAGGGTTAGGGTTAGTGTTAGGAAAAGGGTAAGGGTTACGGTTCGGGTTAGGGTAAGGATTAGGGTTAAGTTTAGGGTTAAGGTAATGGTTAGGGTTAGGGTTAGGGTTAGCATTAAGGTTAGTTATAGCGTTAGGGTAAGGTTTGGGGTTAGGGTTAGGGTAAGGGTAATGGTTAGGGTTAGGGTTAAGGTTAGGGTTAGGGTTAGGGTAAGGGTTAGGGTTAGGTTTAGGGTTAGGATTAGGGTAAGGGTAAGGGTAGGGTTTACGTTCAGGGTTAGGGTTAGAGAAAGGGTAAAGTTTAGGGTTAGGGTTAAGGTTAGGGTTAGTATAAGGGTTAGGGTTAGGGCAAGGGTTAGGGTTAGGTTTAGGGTTAGGATTAGGGTAAGGGTAAGTGAAAGGGTAAGGGTTAGGGTTAGGTTTAGGTTCAGGGTTAGGGTTAGGGTAAGGGTTAGAGTTAGGGTTAGTGTTAGGTTTAGGGTTAAGCATAGGGTTAGGGTTAGGGTAAGGATAAGGGTTAGTGTTAGGGTTAGGAGTCAGTTTTAGGTTTAGGGTTAGGTTAGAGTAAGGGTAAGGTTTAGGGTTAGGGTTAGGGTTAGGGTTAGGTTTGGGATTAGGGTTAGGATTAGAGTAAGGGTTAGGGTTAGGGTTACGGTAAGGGTAAGGGTTAGGGTTAGGGTTAGGGTTAAGGTTAGGGTTAGGGTTAGGGTTAGGCTAAGGATAATGGTTAGGGTTAGGGTTAGGATAAGTGTTAGGGTTAGGGTTAGGGTTAGGGTTAAGTTTAGGGTTAGGGTTAGATTTAGGCTAAGGGTTAGGGTTAGGGTTAGGGTTAGGGTTAGGGTAATGGTAATGGTTAGGGTTAGGCTTAGAGTTAGGGTTCAGTTTAGGGTTAGGGTTAGGGTTAGGGTTAGGGTTATGGTTAGGGTTAGGGTTAGGTTTAGGGTTAGGGTTAGGGTAAGGTAAGGGTTAGGATTAGGGTTAGAGTTAAGGTTAGGGTAATGGTTAGGCTTAGGGTTAGGGTAAGGGTAAGGGTAATGTTTAGGGTTATGGTTAGGGTTAGGGTTAGGGAAAGGTTAAGGATTAGGGTTAGGGTTAGGGTAAGGATTAGGGTAGGGTTAGGGTTAGGGTTAGTGTTAGGGTTAGCATTAAGGTTAGGGTTAGGGTTAGGGCAATGGTAAGGGTTAGGGTTAGGTTTAGGGTTAGGGGTAGGGTAATGGTTAGTGTTAGGGTTAGGGTTAGGTTCAGGCTTAGGGTTAGGGTTAAATTTAGGGTTAGGGTAAGGGTTAGGGTTAGGGTAAGGTTTAGGGTTAGGTTTAGGGTTAGAATTAGAGTAAGAGTAAGGGTTAGGGTTAGGGTTAGGGTAAGGTTAAGGTTTAGGGTTACGGTTAACATTAGGGTTAGGGTTAGGCTAAGGGTAAGTGTTAGGGTTAGGGTTAGGATTAGGGTAAGGGTGAGGGTGTGGGTAAGGGTTAGGGTTAGAGTTATGTTAGGGGTAGGGGTAGGGTTAGGGTTAGGGTAAGGGTAAGGGCTAGGGTTAGGGTTAGGGTTAGGGTTAGGTTTAGGGTAAGGGTAAGTGTTAGAGGTAGGGTTAGGGTTAGGGTTAGGGTTAGGGTTAGGGTAAGGGTAAGGGTTAGGGTTCGGTTTAGGGTAAGGATTAGGGTTAAGTTTAGGGTTAAGGTAAGGGTTAGGGTTAGGGTTAGCATTAAGGTTAGGGTTAGGGTTAGGGTAAGGGTTAGGGTTAGGGTTAGGGTAAGGGTAACTGTTAGGGTTAGGGTTAAGGTTAAGGTTAGGTTTAGGGTAAGGGTAAGGGTTAGGGTTAGGTTTAGGTTCAGGGTTAGGGTTAGGGTAAGGGTAAAGGTTAGGGTTAGGGTTAAGGTTAGGGTTAGTATAAGGGTTAGGATTAGGGTAAGGATTAGGTTTAGGTTTAGGGTTGATTAGGGTAATGGTAAGGGTAAGGGTAAGGGTAAGGGTTAGCGTTAGGTTTAGGTTCAGGGTTAGGGTTAGGGTTAGGGTAAGGGTTAGGGTTAGGGTTAGTGTTAGGTTTAAGGTTAAGCTTAGGGTTAGGGTTAGGGTAAGGGTAAGGGTTAGTGTTAGGGTTAGGGTTACGAGTCAGGTTTAGGTTTAGGGTTAGGTTAGAGTAAGGGTAAGGTTTAGGGGTAGGGTTAGGGTTAGGGTTAGGTTTCGGGTTAGGGTTGGTTAGAGTAAGGGTTAGGGTTAGAGTTAGGGTAAGGGTAAGGGGTAGTTTTAGGGTAAGGGTTAAGGTTAGGGTTATGGTTAGGGTAAGGGTAAGGGTTAGGGTAAGGGTTAGGGTTAGGGTTAGGGTTAGGGATAAGGTTAGTGTTAGGGTTAGGTTTAGGATAAGGGTTAGGGTTAGGGTTAGGGTAAGGGTTAGGGTTAGGGTAATGGTAATGGTTAGGGTTAGGGTTAGGGTTAGGGTTAGGTTTAGTGTTATGGTTAGGGTTAGGGTTAGGGTTAGGGTTAGGGTAAGGGTAAGGTTTAGGGTTAGGGTTTCGGTTAGGTTTAGGGTTAGGGTTAGGGTTAGGGTTAGAGTAAGGGTTAGAGTAAGGGTTAGGGTTAGGGTTAGGGTACGGGTAAGGGCTAGGGTTAGGGTTAGGGTTAGGGTTAGGTTTAGGGTAAGGGTAAGGGTTACAGGTAGGGTTAGGTTTAGGTTTAGGGTTAGGGTTAGGGTTAGGGTTAGGGTAAGGGTAAGGTTTAGGGTTAGGGTTAGTGTTAGGAAAAGGGTTAGGGTTAGGGTTAGGTTTAGGTTCAGGGTTAAGGTTAGGGTAAGGGTTACGGTTCGGGTTAGGGTAAGGATTAGGGTTAAGTTTAGGGTTAAGGTAAGGGTTAGGTTTAGGGTTAGGGTTAGCATTAAGGTTAGGGTTAGGGTTAGGGTAAGGGTTGGGGTTAGGGTTAGGGTAAGAGTAATTTTTAGGGTTAGGGTTAAGGTTAGGGTTAGGTTTAGGGTTAAGGTTAGGGTTAGTATAAGGGTTAGGGTTAGGGTAAGGGTTAGGGTTAGGTTTAGGGTTACGATTAGGGTAAGGGTAAGGGTAAGGGTAAGGGTTAGGGTTAGGGTAAGGTTTAGTGTTAGGTTTAGGGTTAGAATTAGGGTAAGAGTAAGGGTTAGGGTTAGGGTTAGGGTAAGGGTAAGGTTTAGGGTTACGGTTAACGTTAGGGTTAGGGTTAGGCTAAGGGTAAGTGTTAGGGTTAGGGTTAGGATTAGGGTGAGGTTGAGGGTGTGGGTAAGGGTTAGGGTTAGGGTTTCGTTAGGGTTAGAGTTAGGGTTAGGGTAAGGGTAAGGGCTAGGGTTAGGGTTAGGGTTAGGGATAGTTTTAGGGTAAGGGTAAGGGTTAGAGGTAGGGTTAGGGTTAGGGTTAGGTTCAGGGTTAGGGTTAGGGTAACGGTAAGGGTTAGGGTTAGGGTTAGGGTAAGGGTAAGGGTAAGGTTTAGCGTTAGGGTTAGTGTTAGGAAAAGTGTAAGGGTTAGGGTTCGGTTTAGGGTAAGGATTAGGGCTAAGTTTAGGGTTAAAGTAAGGGTTAGAGTTAGGTTTAGCATTAAGGTTAGGGTTAGGGTTAGGGTAAGTGTTAGGGTTAGGGTTAGGGTAAGGGTAACGGTTAGGGTTAGGGTTAAGGTTAGGGTTAGGGTTAGGGTAAGGGTAAGGGTTAGGGTTAGGTTTAGGTTCAGGGTTAGGGTTAGGATAAGGGTAAAGGTTAGGGTTAGGGTTAAGGTTAAGGTTAGTATAAGGGTTAGGGTTAGGGTAAGGATTAGGTTTAGGTTTAGGGTTAGGATTAGGGTAAGGGTAAGGGTAAGGGTAAGGGTAAGGGTTAGGGTTAGGTTGAGGTTCAGGGTTAGGGTTAGGGTAAGGGTTAGGGTTAGGGTTAGTGTTAGGTTTAGGGTTAAGCTTAGGGTTAGGGTTAGGGTAAGGGTAAGGGTTAGTGTTAGGGTTAGGGTTACCAATCAGGTTTAGGTTTAGAGTTAGGTTAGAGTAAGGGTAAGGTTTACGGTTAGGGTTAGGGTTAAGGTTAGGTTTGGGGTTAGGGTTAGGGTTAGAGTAAGGGTTAGGGTTAGGGTAAGGGTAAGGGTTAGGTTTAGGGTTAGGGTTAAGGTTAGGGTTAGGGTTAGGCTAAGGGTAAGGGTTAGGTTTAGGGTTAGGGTAGTGTAAGGGTTAGGGTTAGGGTTAGGTTTAGGGTTAAGGTTAGGGTTAGGGTTAGGTTTAGGATAAGGGTTAGGGTTAGGGTAAGGGTCAGGGTTAGGGTAATGGTAATGGTTAGGGTTAGGGTTAGGGTTAGGGTTAGGGTTACGGTTCAGTTTAGGGTTAGGGTTAGGTTAAGGTAAGGGTTAGGATTAGGGTTAGAGTTAATGTTAGGGTAATGGTTAGGCTTAGGGTTAGGGTAAGGGTAAGGGTAATGTTTAGGTTAGGGTTAGGGTTAGGGTTAGGGAAAGGTTAAGGATTAGGGTTAGGGTTAGGGTAAGGATTAGGGTTAGGGTTAGGGTTAGGGTTAGTGTTAGGGTTAGCATTAAGGTTAGGGTTAGGGTTAGGGCAATGGTAAGGGTTAGGGTTAGGTTTAGGGTTAGGGTTAGGGTAATGGTTAGGGTTAGGGTTAGGGTTAGGTTCAGGGTTAGGGTTAGGGTTAAATTTAGGGTTAGGGTTAGGTTTAGGATAAGGGTTAGGGTTAGGGTAAGGGTAAGGGTTAGTGTTAGGGTTAGGGTTAGGAGTCAGGTTTAGGTTTAGGGTTAGGTTAGAGTAAGGGTAAGGTTTAGGGTTAGGGTTAGGATTAGCGTTAGGTTTGGGGTTAGGGTTAGGGTTAGAGTAAGGGTTCGGGTTAGGGTTAGGGTTAGGGTTAAGGTTAGGGTTAGGGTCAGGCTAAGGGTAAGGGTTAGGGTTAGGGTTAGTGTTAGGGCAAGGGTTAGGGTTAGGGTAGGTTTAGGGTTAAGGTTAGGTTTAGGGTTAGGTTTAGGATAAGGGTTAGGGTTAGGGTTAGGGTAAGGGTTAGGGTTAGGGTAATGGTAATGTTTAGGGTTAGGCTTAGGGTTAGGGTTAAGTTTAGGGTTAGGGTTAGGGTTAGGCTAAGGGTTAGGTTTAGTTTTAGGGTAAGGGTTAGGGTTCGGGTTAGTGTTAGGGTTAGAAGTAGGGTTAGGTTTAGGGTAATGGTAAGGGTTAGGGTTAGGGTTAGGTTTTGGGTAAGGGTTAGGGTTAGGGATAGCGTTAGTGTTAGGCTTAGGGTTAGGGTTAGATTATGGGTAAACGTTAGGTTTAGGGTTAGGGTTGGGTTTAGGGTTGGGGTTAAGGTTAGGGTTAGGGTTATTTTAAAGGTAAGGGTTAGGGTTAGGGTTAGGGTTAGGGTTAGGTTTAAGGTTAGGGTTAGGGTAAGTGTAAGGGTTAAGGTTAGGGTTAGGGTAAAGTTTAGAGTTAGGGTTAGGGTTCGGGTTAGATTTAGGGTTAGGGTTAAGATAAGGGTAAGGGTTAGGGTTAGGGTTAGCGTTAGGTTTAAGATTAGGGTTAGGGTTAGGGTTAGGGTAAATGTAAGGGCTAGGGTTAGAGTTAGGGTTAGGTTAAGTGTAAGGGTTGGGATTAGGGTTAGGTTTAGGTTTAAGTTTAGGGTTAGGGTTAGGGTAAGGGTAAGGGTTAGGATTAGGGTTAGGGTTAAGGTTAGGGTAAGGGTTAGGGTTAGGGTAAGATTAAGGGTAATGTTTAGCCTTAGGGTATGGGTTAGGGTTAGTGTTAGGGTTAGCATTAAGGTTAGGGTTAGGTTGAGGTAATGGTAAGGGTTAGGGTTAGGGTAGGGTTTAGGGTTAGGGTTAGGAGTCAGGGTTAGGGTTAGGGTTAAGGTCAGAGTTAGGGTAACGGTTAGGGTTAGGGTAAGGGTAAGGGTTAGGTTTAGGGTTAGGATTAGGGTAAGAGTAAGGGTTAGGGTTAGGGTTAGGGTTAGGGTATGGGTAATGTTGAGGGTTACGGTTAACGTTAGGGTTAGGGTTAGGCTAAGGGTTAGGGTTAAGATAAGGGTAAGGGTTAGGGTTAGGGTTAGCGTTAGGTTTAAGATTAGGGTTAGGGTTAGGGTTAGGGTAAATGTAAGGGCTAGGGTTAGAGTTAGGGTTAGGTTAAGTGTAAGGGTTGGGATTAGGGTTAGGTTTAGGGTTAAGTTTAGGGTTAGGGTTAGGGTAAGGGTTAGGATTAGGGTTAGGGTTTCGGTTAGGGTTAGGGTTAGGGTTAGGGTGAGGGTAAGGGTTAGGGTTAGGGTTAGGATTAGGGTTAGGGTTAGGTTTAGGGTAAGGGTAAGGGTTAGAGGTAGGGTTAGGGTTAGGGTTAGGGTTAGGTTTAGGTTTAGGGTTAGGGTAAGGTTAAGGTTTAGGGTTAGGGTTATGGTTAAATTTAGGGTTAGGGTTAGGGTTATGGTTAGGGTAAGAGTAAGGCTAAGGTTTACGGTTAGCATTAAGGTTAGGGTTAGGGTTAGGGTTAGGTTAAGGGTAAGGGTTAGGGTTAGGGTTAGGGTTAGGTTTAGGGTTAGGGTTAGGGTAAGTTAAGGGTTAGGATTAGGGTTAGGGTTAAGGTTAGGGTAACGGTTAGGGTTAGGGTAAGATTAAGGGTAATGTTTAGCCTTAGGGTATGGGTTAGTGTTAGTGTTAGGGTTAGCATTAAGGTTAGGGTTAGGTTGAGGTAATGGTAAGGTTTAGGGTTAGGGTAGGGTTTAGGGTTAGGGTTAGGAGTCAGGGTTAGGGTTAGGGTAAGGGTAAGGGTAATGTTTATGGTTAGGGTTAGGGTTAGGGTTAGGGAAGGTTAAGGATTAGGGTTAGGGTTAGGGTTAGGGTAAGGATTAGGGTTAGGGTTAGGGTTAGGGTTAGGGTTAGGGCAAGGGTTACGGTTAGGGTTAGGGTTAGGTTCAGGGTTAGGGTTAGGGTTAAAGTTAGGGTGAGGGTAAGGGTTAGGGTTAGTGTAAGGGTTAGGGTTAGGTTTAGGGTTAGAATTAAGGTTAGGGTTAGGGTTAGGGTTAAGGTTATTGTTAGGGTTAGGGTTAGGGTTAGGGTAAGGGTAAGGGCTAGGGTTTTGGTTAGGGTTAGGGTTAGGTTTAGGGTAAGGGTAAGGGTTAGAGGTAGGGTTAGGTTTAGGGTTAGGTTTAGGGTTAGGGTTAGGGTAACTGTAAGGGTTAGGGTTAGGGTTAGGGTGAGGGTAAGGTTATGGCTAAGGTTTAGGATTAGGTTTAGGGTTACTGTTAGGAAAAGGGTAAGTGTTAGGGTTAGGGTTAGGGTAAGGATTAGTGTTAGGTTTAGGGTTAAGGTAAAGGTTAGGGTTAGGGTTAGGGTTAGCATTAAGGTTAGGGTTAGGGTTAGGGTAAGGGTTAGGGTTAGGGTTAGGGTAAGGGTAATTGTTAGGGTTAGGGTTAAGGTTAGGGTTAGAGTTAGGGTAAGGGTTAGGGTTAGGGTTAGGATTAGGATTAGGGTAAGGGTAAGGGTTTGGGTTTAGGGTTAGGATTAGCGTAAGGGTAAGGGTAAGGGTTAGGGTTAGGGTTAAGTTTAGGTTCAGGGTTAGGGTTAGGGTAAGGGTTAGGGTTAGGGTTAGTGTTAGGTTTAGGGTTAAGCTTAGGGTTAGGGTTAGGGTAAGGGTAAGGGTTAGTGTTAGGTTTAGTGTTAGGAGTCAGGTTTAGGTTTAGGGTTAGGTTAGAGTAAGGGTAAGGTTTAGGGTTAGGGTTAGGGTTAGGGCAGGTTTGGGCTTAGGGTTAGGGTAAGAGAAAGGGTTAGGGTTAGGGTTAGGGTAAGGGTAAGGGTTAGGATTTGGGTTAGGGTTAGGGTTAAGGTTAGGGTTAGGATTAGACTAAGTGTAAGAGTTAGGATTAGGGTAAGGGTTAGGGTTAGGGTTATGGTTAGGGTAAGGGTTAGGGATAGGGTTAGGGTTAGGCTAAGAGTTAAGTTTAGGGTAAGGGTTAGGGTTAGGGTAATGGTAATGGATAGGGTTAGGCTTATGGTTATGGTTAAGTTTAGGGTTAGGTTTAGGGTTAGGCTAAGTGTTAGGGTTAGAGTAAGGGTTAGGGTTAGGGTTAGGGTTAGGGTAAGGGTTAGGGTTAGGATTAGGCTTATTCTAAGATTTAGGGTTAGGCTTAGGGTAAGGGTTAGGGTTAGGGTAATGGTAATGGTTAGGGTTAGGCTTAGGGTTATGGTTAAGTTTAGGGTTAGGGTTAGGGTTAGGGTAAGGGTTAGGTTTAGGGTTAGGGAAAGGGTTAGGGTTAGGGTTAGGGTTAGGGTTAGAATTAGGGTTAGGTGTAGGGTAATGGTAAGGGTTAGGGTTAGGTTTAGGTTTCGGGTAAGGGTTAGGGTTAGGGTTTATGTTTAGGTTTAGGGTAAGGATTAGGGTTAGGGCTAGGGTTAGTGTTAGTGTTAGGGTTAGGGTTAGCGTAAGGTTAAATGTTAGGGTTTGGATTAGGGTTAGGGTTAGGGTTAGATTAAGGGTAAGCGTTAGGGTTAGGGTTAGGGTTGGGTTTAGGGTTGGGGTTAAGGTTACTGTTGGGGTTATTGTAAAGGTAAGGATTAGGCTTAGGGTTAGGGTTAGGTTTAAGGTTAGGGTTAGGGTAAGGGTAAGGGTTAGGGTTAGGGTTAGGGTTAGCATAAGGTTAAATGTTAGGGTTTGGATTAGGGTTAGGGTTAGGGTTAGATTATGGGTAAGCGTTAGGGTTAGGGTTAGGGTTGGGTTTAGGTTTGGGGTTAAGGTTAGGTTTAGGGTTATTGTAAAGGTAAGGGTTAGGTTTAGGATTAGGGTTAGGTTTAAGGTTAGGGTTAGGGTTAGGGTAAGGGTTAGGGTTAGGTTTAGGGTAAAGTTTAGGGTTAGGGTTAGAGTTAGGGTTAAATTTAGGGTAAGGGTAAGGGTTAGAGGTAGGGTTAGGGTTAGGGTTAGGTTTAGGGTTAGGGTTAGGTTAACGGTAAGGGTTAGGGTTATGGTTAGTGTTAGGAAAAGGGTAAGGGTTAGGGTTAGGGTTAGGGTAAGGATTAGGGTTAGGGTTAGGGTTAAGGTAAGCATTAGGGTTAGGGTTAGGGTTAGGCTAAGGGTAAGTGTTAGGGTTAGGGTTAGGGTTAGTGTAATGGTTAGGGTTAGGCTTAGAGTTAGGGTTAAGTTTAGGGTTAGGGTTAGGGGTAGGGTTAGGGTTAGGTTTAGGGTTAGTGTTAGGGTAAGGTAAGGTTTAGGATTAGGGTTAGAGTTTAGGTTAGGGTAACGGTTAGTGTTAGGGTTAGGGTAAGGATAAGGGTAATGTTTTGGTTTAGGGTTAGGGTTATGGAAAGGTTAAGGATTAGGGTTAGGGTTAGGGTAAGGATTAGGGTTAGGGTTAGGGTTAGGGTTAGTGTTAGGGTTAGCATTAACGTTAGGGTTAGGGTTAGGGTAATGCTAAGGTTTAGGGTTTATGTTAGGGTTAGGGTTAGGATAATGTTTAGGGTTAGGGTTAGGGTTAGGTTCAGGTTTAGGGTTAGGTTTAAATTTAGGGTAAGGGTAAGGGTTAGGGTTAGGGTAAGGTTTAGGGTTAGGTTTAGGGTTAGAATTAGGGTAAGAGTAAGGGTTAGGGTTATGGTTAAGGTACGGGTAAGGTTTAGGGTTACGGTTAACCTTAGGGTTAGGGTTAGGCTAAGGGTAACTGTTAGGGTTAGGGTAAGGATTAGGGTAAGGTTGAGGGTGTGGGTAAGAGTTAGTGTTAGGGTAAGGTAAAGGTTTAGGTTTAGGGTTAGGATTAGGGTAAGGGTAAGGGTAAGGGTAAGGGTTAGGGTTAGGTTTAGGTTCAGGGTTAGGGTTAGGGTAAGGGTAAGGGTTAGTGTTAGGGTTAGGGTTGGGAGTCAGGTTTAGGTTTAGGGTTAGGTTAGAGTAAGGGTAAGGTTTAGGGTTAGGGTTAGGGTTAGGGTTAGGTTTGGGGTTAGGGTTAGGGTTAGAGTAAGAGTTAGGGTTAGGGTTAGGGTAAGGGTAAAGGTTAGGGTTAGGGTTAATGTTAGGGTTAGGGTTAGGCTAAGGGTAAGGGTTAGGGTTAGGGTTAGGGTTAGGGTAAGGTTTAGGGTTAGGGTTACGGTTAAGGTTAGAGTTAGGGTTAGGTTTAGGCTAAGGGTTAGGGTTAGGGTTAGGGTAATGGTTAGGGTTAGGCTTAGGGTTAGGGTTAAGTTTAGGGTTAGGGTTTGGCTAAGGGTTAGGGTTAGGTTTAGGGTAAGTTTTAGGGTTAGGGTTATTGTTAGGGTTAGAAGTAGGGTTAGGTTTAGGGTAATGGTAAGGGTTAGGGTTAGGGTTAGGTTTTGGGTAAGGGTTAGGGTTAGGGTTTATGGTTAGTTTTAGGGTAAGCCTTAGGGTTATGGCTAGGTTTAGTGTTCGTGTTAGGGTTAGGGTTAGCGTAAGGTTAAAGGTTAGGGTTTGGACTAGGGTTAGGGTTAGGGTTACATTAAGGGTAAGCGTTAGGATTAGGGTTAGGGTTGGGTTTAGGGTTGGGGTTAAGGTTAGGGTTAGGGTTATTGTAAAGGTAAGGGTTAGGGTTAGGTTTAGGGTTAGGTTTAAGGTTACGGTTAGGGTAAGTGTAAGGGTTAGGGTTAGGGTTAGGGTAAAGTTTAGTGTTAGGGTTAGGGTTAGGGTTAGGTTAGGGTTAGGGTAAGGTAAGGGTTTGGATTAGGGTTAGGGTTAAGGTTAGGGTAACGGTTAGGGTTAGGGTTAGTGTAAGGGTAAGGGGGTTAGGGTTAGGGTTAGGGTTAGGGAAAGGTTAAGGATTAGGGTTAGGGTTAGGGTTAGGTTCAGGGTTAGGGTTAGGGTTAAATTTAGGGTTAGGGTAAGGGTTAGGGTTAGGGTAAGTGTTAGGGTTAGGGTTAGGGTTAGTTTCAGGGTTAGGGTTAGGGTTAAATTTAGGGTTACGGTAGGAGTTAGGGTTAGGGTAAGGGTTAGGGTTAGGTTTAGGGTTAGAATTAGGGTAAGAGTAAGGGTTAGGTTTAGGGTTAGGGTAAGGGTAAAGTTTAGGGTTACGGTTAACGTTAGGGTTAGGGTTAGGCTAAGGGTAAGTGTTACGGTTAGGGTTAGGATTAGGGTAAGGGTGAGGGTGAGGGTAAGGGTTAGGGTTAGGGTTAGGGTTAGTGTTAGGGTTAAGGTTAGGGTTAGGGTTAGGGTTAGGGTTAGGGTAAGGGTAAGGGCTAGGGATAGGGTTAGGTTTAGGGTTAGGTTTAGGGTAAGGGTAAGGGTTAGAGGTAGGGTTAGGGTTAGGTGTAGGGTTAGGGTTAGTGTAAAGGTAAGGGTTAGGGTTAGGGTTAGGGTTAGGGTAAGAGTAAGGGTAAGGTTTAGGGTTAGGGTTAGTGTTAGGAAAAGGGTAAGGGTTACGGTTCGGGTTAGGGTAAGGATTAGGGTTAAGTTTAGGGTTAAGGTAATGGTTAGGGTTAGGGTTAGGGTTAGCATTAAGGTTAGTTATAGCGTTAGGGTAAGGTTTGGGGTTAGGGTTAGGGTAAGGGTAATGGTTAGGGTTAGGGTTAAGGTTAGGGTTAGGGTTAGGGTAAGGGTTAGGGTTAGGTTTAGGGTTAGGATTAGGGTAAGGGTAAGGGTAGGGTTTACGTTCAGGGTTAGGGTTAGAGAAAGGGTAAAGTTTAGGGTTAGGGTTAAGGTTAGGGTTAGTATAAGGGTTAGGGTTAGGGCAAGGGTTAGGGTTAGGTTTAGGGTTAGGATTAGGGTAAGGGTAAGTGAAAGGGTAAGGGTTAGGGTTAGGTTTAGGTTCAGGGTTAGGGTTAGGGTAAGGGTTAGAGTTAGGGTTAGTGTTAGGTTTAGGGTTAAGCATAGGGTTAGGGTTAGGGTAAGGATAAGGGTTAGTGTTAGGGTTAGGGTTAGGAGTCAGTTTTAGGTTTAGGGTTAGGTTAGAGTAAGGGTAAGGTTTAGGGTTAGGGTTAGGGTTAGGGTTAGGTTTGGGATTAGGGTTAGGATTAGAGTAAGGGTTAGGGTTAGGGTTACGGTAAGGGTAAGGGTTAGGGTTAGGGTTAGGGTTAAGGTTAGGGTTAGGGTTAGGGTTAGGCTAAGGATAATGGTTAGGGTTAGGGTTAGGATAAGTGTTAGGGTTAGGGTTAGGGTTAGGGTTAAGTTTAGGGTTAGGGTTAGGTTTAGGCTAAGGGTTAGGGTTAGGGTTAGGGTTAGGGTTAGGGTAATGGTAATGGTTAGGGTTAGGCTTAGAGTTAGGGTTCAGTTTAGGGTTAGGGTTAGGGTTAGGGTTAGGGTTAGGGTTAGGTTTAGGGTTAGGGTTAGGGTAAGGTAAGGGTTAGGATTAGGGTTAGAGTTAAGGTTAGGGTAATGGTTAGGCTTAGGGTTAGGGTAAGGGTAAGGGTAATGTTTAGGGTTATGGTTAGGGTTAGGGTTAGGGAAAGGTTAAGGATTAGGGTTAGGGTTAGGGTAAGGATTAGGGTAGGGTTAGGGTTAGGGTTAGTGTTAGGGTTAGCATTAAGGTTAGGGTTAGGGTTAGGGCAATGGTAAGGGTTAGGGTTAGGTTTAGGGTTAGGGGTAGGGTAATGGTTAGTGTTAGGGTTAGGGTTAGGTTCAGGCTTAGGGTTAGGGTTAAATTTAGGGTTAGGGTAAGGGTTAGGGTTAGGGTAAGGTTTAGGGTTAGGTTTAGGGTTAGAATTAGAGTAAGGGTTAGGGTTAGGGTTAGGGTAAGGTTAAGGTTTAGGGTTACGGTTAACATTAGGGTTAGGGTTAGGCTAAGGGTAAGTGTTAGGGTTAGGGTTAGGATTAGGGTAAGGGTGAGGGTGTGGGTAAGGGTTAGGGTTAGAGTTATGTTAGGGGTAGGGGTAGGGTTAGGGTTAGGGTAAGGGTAAGGGCTAGGGTTAGGGTTAGGGTTAGGGTTAGGTTTAGGGTAAGGGTAAGTGTTAGAGGTAGGGTTAGGGTTAGGGTTAGGGTTAGGGTTAGGGTAAGGGTAAGGGTTAGGGTTCGGTTTAGGGTAAGGATTAGGGTTAAGTTTAGGGTTAAGGTAAGGGTTAGGGTTAGGGTTAGCATTAAGGTTAGGGTTAGGGTTAGGGTAAGGGTTAGGGTTAGGGTTAGGGTAAGGGTAACTGTTAGGGTTAGGGTTAAGGTTAAGGTTAGGTTTAGGGTAAGGGTAAGGGTTAGGGTTAGGTTTAGGTTCAGGGTTAGGGTTAGGGTAAGGGTAAAGGTTAGGGTTAGGGTTAAGGTTAGGGTTAGTATAAGGGTTAGGATTAGGGTAAGGATTAGGTTTAGGTTTAGGGTTGATTAGGGTAATGGTAAGGGTAAGGGTAAGGGTAAGGGTTAGCGTTAGGTTTAGGTTCAGGGTTAGGGTTAGGGTTAGGGTAAGGGTTAGGGTTAGGGTTAGTGTTAGGTTTAAGGGTAAGCTTAGGGTTAGGGTTAGGGTAAGGGTAAGGGTTAGTGTTAGGGTTAGGGTTACGAGTCAGGTTTAGGTTTAGGGTTAGGTTAGAGTAAGGGTAAGGTTTAGGGGTAGGGTTAGGGTGAGGGTTAGGTTTCGGGTTAGGGTTGGTTAGAGTAAGGGTTAGGGTTAGAGTTAGGGTAAGGGTAAGGGGTAGTTTTAGGGTAAGGGTTAAGGTTAGGGTTATGGTTAGGGTAAGGGTAAGGGTTAGGGTAAGGGTTAGGGTTAGGGTTAGGGTTAGGGATTAGGTTAGTGTTAGGGTTAGGTTTAGGATAAGGGTTAGGGTTAGGGTTAGGGTAAGGGTTAGGGTTAGGGTAATGGTAATGGTTAGGGTTAGGGTTAGGGTTAGGGTTAGGTTTAGGGTTATGGTTAGGGTTAGGGTTAGGGTTAGGGTTAGGGTAAGGGTAAGGTTTAGGGTTAGGGTTTCGGTTAGGTTTAGGGTTAGGGTTAGGGTTAGGGTTAGAGTAAGGGTTAGAGTAAGGGTTAGGGTTAGGGTTAGGGTACGGGTAAGGGCTAGGGTTAGGGTTAGGGTTAGGGTTAGGTTTAGGGTAAGGGTAAGGGTTACAGGTAGGGTTAGGTTTAGGTTTAGGGTTAGGGTTAGGGTTAGGGTTAGGGAAAGGGTAAGGTTTAGGGTTAGGGTTAGTGTTAGGAAAAGGGTTAGGGTTAGGGTTAGGTTTAGGTTCAGGGTTAAGGTTAGGGTAAGGGTTACGGTTCGGGTTAGGGTAAGGATTAGGGTTAAGTTTAGGGTTAAGGTAAGGGTTAGGTTTAGGGTTAGGGTTAGCATTAAGGTTAGGGTTAGGGTTAGGGTAAGGGTTGGGGTTAGGGTTAGGGTAAGAGTAATTTTTAGGGTTAGGGTTAAGGTTAGGGTTAGGTTTAGGGTTAAGGTTAGGGTTAGTATAAGGGTTAGGGTTAGGGTAAGGGTTAGGGTTAGGTTTAGGGTTACGATTAGGGTAAGGGTAAGGGTAAGGGTAAGGGTTAGGGTTAGGTTTAGGTTCAGGGTTAGGGTTAGGGTTAGGGTAAGGGTTAGATTAGGGTTAGTGTTAGGTTTAGGGTTAAGCTTAGGGTTATGGTTAGGGTAAGGGTAAGGGTTAGTGTTAGGGTTAGGGTTTAGGTTTAGGGTTAGGTTAGAGTAAGGGTAAGGTTTAGGGTTCGGGTTAGGGTTAGGGTTAGGTTTGGGGTTAGGGTTAGGGTTAGAGTAAGGGTTAGGGTTAGGGTTAGGGTAAGGGTAAGGTTTAGGGTTAGGGTTAGGGGTAAGGTTAGGGTTAGGGTTAGGGTTAGGCTAAGGGTAAGGTTTAGGGTTAGGGTTAGGGTTATGGTAAGGGTTAAGGTTAGGGTTAGGGTTAAGGTTAGGGTTAGGGTTAGGGTTAGGGTTAGAGTTAAGGTTAGGGTTATGGTTAGGCTTAGGGTTAGGGTAAGGGTACGGGTAATGTTTTGGGTTATGGTTAGGGTTAGGTTTAGGGAAAGGTTGAGGATTAGGGTTAGGGTTAGGGTAAGGATTAGGGTTAGGTTTAGGGTTAGGGTTAGTGTTAGGGTTAGCATTAAGGTTAGGGTTAGGGTTAGGGCAATGGTAAGGGTTAGGGTTAGGTTTAGGGTTAGGGTTAGGGTAATGGTTAGGGTTAGGGTTAGGGTTAGGTTCAGGGTTAGGGTTAGGGTTAAATTTAGGATTAGGGTAAGGGTTAGGGTTAGGGTAAGGTTTAGTGTTAGGTTTAGGGTTAGAATTAGGGTAAGAGTAAGGGTTAGGGTTAGGGTTAGGGTAAGGGTAAGGTTTAGGGTTACGGTTAACGTTAGGGTTAGGGTTAGGCTAAGGGTAAGTGTTAGGGTTAGGGTTAGGATTAGGGTGAGGTTGAGGGTGTGGGTAAGGGTTAGGGTTAGGGTTTCGTTAGGGTTAGAGTTAGGGTTAGGGTAAGGGTAAGGGCTAGGGTTAGGGTTAGGGTTAGGGATAGTTTTAGGGTAAGGGTAAGGGTTAGAGGTAGGGTTAGGGTTAGGGTTAGGTTCAGGGTTAGGGTTAGGGTAACGGTAAGGGTTAGGGTTAGGGTTAGGGTAAGGGTAAGGGTAAGGTTTAGCGTTAGGGTTAGTGTTAGGAAAAGTGTAAGGGTTAGGGTTCGGTTTAGGGTAAGGATTAGGGCTAAGTTTAGGGTTAAAGTAAGGGTTAGAGTTAGGTTTAGCATTAAGGTTAGGGTTAGGGTTAGGGTAAGTGTTAGGGTTAGGGTTAGGGTAAGGGTAACGGTTAGGGTTAGGGTTAAGGTTAGGGTTAGGGTTAGGGTAAGGGTAAGGGTTAGGGTTAGGTTTAGGTTCAGGGTTAGGGTTAGGATAAGGGTAAAGGTTAGGGTTAGGGTTAAGGTTAAGGTTAGTATAAGGGTTAGGGTTAGGGTAAGGATTAGGTTTAGGTTTAGGGTTAGGATTAGGGTAAGGGTAAGGGTAAGGGTAAGGGTAAGGGTAAGGGTAAGGGTTAGGGTTAGGTTGAGGTTCAGGGTTAGGGTTAGGGTAAGGGTTAGGGTTAGGGTTAGTGTTAGGTTTAGGGTTAAGCTTAGGGTTAGGGTTAGGGTAAGGGTAAGGGTTAGTGTTAGGGTTAGGGTTACCAATCGGGTTTAGGTTTAGAGTTAGTTTAGAGTAAGGGTAAGGTTTATGGTTAGGGTTAGGGTTAAGGTTAGGTTTGGGGTTATGGTTAGGGTTAGAGTAAGGGTTAGGGTTAGGGTAAGGGTAAGGGTTAGGTTTAGGGTTAGGGTTAAGGTTAGGGTTAGGGTTAGGCTTAGGGTAAGGGTTAGGTTTAGGGTTAGGGTAGTGTAAGGGTTAGGGTTAGGGTTAGGTTTAGGGTTAAGGTTAGGGTTAGGGTTAGGTTTAGGATAAGGGTTAGGGTTAGGTTAAGGGTTAGGGTTAGGGTAATGGTAATGGTTAGGGTTAGGGTTAGGGTTAGGGTTACGGTTCAGTTTAGGGTTAGGGTTAGGTTAAGGTAAGGGTTAGGATTAGGGTTAGAGTTAATGTTAGGGTAATGGTTAGGCTTAGGGTTAGGGTAAGGGTAAGGGTAATGTTTAGGTTAGGGTTAGGGTTAGGGTTAGGGAAAAGTTAAGGATTAGGGTTAGGGTTAGGGTAAGGATTAGGGTTAGGGTTAGGGTTAGGGTTAGTGTTAGGGTTAGCATTAAGGTTAGGGTTAGGGTTAGGGCAATGGTAAGGTTTAGGGTTAGGTTTAGGGTTAGGGTTAGGGTAATGGTTAGGGTTAGTGTTAGGGTTAGGTTCAGGGTTAGGGTTAGGGTTAAATTTAGGGTTAGGGTTAGGTTTAGGATAAGGGTTAGGGTTAGGGTAAGGGTAAGGGTTAGTGTTAGGGTTAGGGTTAGGAGTCAGGTTTAGGTTTAGGGTTAGGTTAGAGTAAGGGTAAGGTTTAGGGTTAGGGTTAGGGTTAGGGTTAGGGTAAGGGTTAGGGTTAGGGTTAGGGTTAGGGTAAGGGTAACGGTTAGGGTTAGGGTTAAGGTTAGGGTTAGGGTTAGGGTAAGGGTAAGGGTTAGGGTTAGGTTTAGGTTCAGGGTTAGGGTTAGGATAAGGGTAAAGGTTAGGGTTAGGGTTAAGGTTAAGGTTAGTATAAGGGTTAGGGTTAGGGTAAGGATTAGGTTTAGGTTTAGGGTTAGGATTAGGGGAAGGGATAGGGGTAGGGTTAGGGGTAGGGTTAGGGGTAGGGTTAGTGTTACGGGTAGGGTTAAGGCTAGAGCTACGGTTAGGGTTAGGGTTTGGGCTACGGTTAGGTTTAGGTTTAGGGTTACCTTTAGGGATAGGGGTAGGTTTATGTTTATGGTTAGGGTTACGGTTAGGGGTATTGTTAGGGTTAGGGGTATTGATAGGGGTAGGGTTAGGATTAGAGTTAGGGTTAGGGTTACGGTTAGGGGTAGGGTTAGGGTTAGGTTTAGGGTTAGGGGTAGGGTTAGGGTTAGGGTTAGGGTTAGCATTAGGGGTAGGGTTAGGGTTAGGTTTAGGGGTAGGTGAATGGGTAGGGGTGGGTGTAGGGTTAGGGTTAGGGTTAGCGTTAGCGGCAGGTGTAGGGGCAGATGCAGGGTTAGGGTTAGGGTTAGGGGTAGGCGTAGTGGTAGGGTTAGGGGTAGGGTTAGGGTTAGGGTTAGGGTTAGGGCTAGGGTTAGGGTTAGGGTTAGGGCAAGGGCTAGGATTAGGGTTAGGGTTAGAGTTAGGACTAGGGCTAGGATTAGGGTTAGGGTTAGGGTTAGGGCTAGGGCAAGGGGTAGGGGTAGGGGTAGGGGTAGGTTTAGGGTTAGACATAGGGTAGGGGTAGGTTTAGGCGTAGGGGTAGGGTTAGGTTAGAGTTAGGGGTAGGGTTACGGGTAGGGGTAGGGGTAGGTTTAAATTTAGGGTTAGGGTTAGTGGTAGGGTTAGGGGTAGGTTTAGGTTTAGGGTTAGGGGTAGTGTTAGGGTTATGGTTAGGGTTAGGGTTAGGGGTAGGGTTAAGGTTAGGGATAGGGTTAGGGTTAGGGGTTGGGTTAGGGTTAGGGATAGGGTTAGGGGAAGGGGTGTGGTTAGGGTTAGGTTTAGGGTTAGGGTTAGCGTTAGTTGTAGGATTAGGGTTAGGGTTAGTGTTACGGTTAGTGGTATAGTTAGGGTTAGGGTTAGTGGTAGGGGTAGGGTTAGGGTTAGAGTTAGGGTTAGGGTTACGTTTAGGGGTAGGGGTAGGGTTAGGGTTAGGGTTAGTGACAGGAGTATTGTTAGGGTAAGGGGTATGGGTAGGGTTAGGGTTAGGGTTAGGGATAGTTGTAGGATTAGGGTTAGGATTAGGGTTACGTTAGGGGTATAGTTAGGGTTAGGGTTAGGGGTAGGGGTAGGGTTGGGGTTAGAGTTAGGTTTAGGATTACGTATAGGGGTAGGGTTAGGGTTAGGGTTAGGGTTAGGGTTAGGGTTAGTGGCAGGGGTATCGTTAGGGTTAGGGGTAGGGGTAGTGGTAGGGTAGGGGTAGGTAGGATTAGGGTTAGGATTAGGGTGAGGGTTAGGGTTAGGGTTAGGGTTATTTTTAGGGCTAGGGCTAGGGTTAGGGTTAGGGAGATGGGTAGGGGTTAGGGTTAGGGTTAGGTTTAGGGGTAGGGGTATGGGTAGGTTTAGGGGTAGGTGTAGGTATAGGAGTAGTGTAGGGTTAGGGTTAGAATCAGGGTTAGGTTTAGGGTTAGGGGTAGGGTTAGGGTTAGGGGTAGAGTTAGGGGAAGGGTTAGGTTTAGGGTTAGGGTTAGGGTTTCATTAAGGTTAGGGTTAGGGTTAGAGTAAGGTTAAGGGTTAGGGTTAGGGTTAGGGTAAGGGTAAGGGTAAGGGTTAGGGTTAGGGTAAGGGTTATTGGCAGGGGTATTGTTAGGGTTAGGGGTAGGGTTAGGGTTAGGGTTAGGGTTAGGGATAGGGTTAGGGTTAGGGTTAGGGGCAGTGGTAGCGGTAGAGGTAGGGTTAGGGGTAGGGGTAGGTGTAGGGGTAGGGGTAGGGTTAGGGTTAGAATTAGGGTTAGGATTAGGGTTAGGGTTAGGTGTAGGGGTAGGTGTAAGGTAAGGATTAGGGTTTGGGGTAGGGTTAGGCGTAGGGCTAGGGGTAGGGTTAGGGGTAGGGGTAGGGGTATTGGTAGGGATAGGGGTGGGGTTAGGGTTAGGGGTAGGTTTAGGGGTAGGTTTAGGGTTGAGGTTGGGGTTAGGGGTAGGGGTAAGGTTAGGGTTAGGTTTAGATTTAAGGCTAGGTCTAGGGTTAGGGTTAGGGTTAGCGTTAGGGTTACGGTTAAGTGGTAGGGGTAGGGTTAGGGTTAGGGTTAGGGTTACGGTTAGGGGTATTGTTAGGGTTAGGGTTATTGTTAGGGATAGGGTTAGGATTAGAGTTAGGGTTAGGGTTACGGTTAGGGGTAGGATTAGGGTTAGGTTTAGGGGTAGGTGTAGGGGTAGCGGTGGGTGTAGGGTTAGGGTTAGGAGTAGGGTTAGGGTTAGGGGCAGGTATAGGAGTAGAGGTAGGGTTAGGGTTAGGGTTAGCGGTAGGGGTAGTGGTAGGGGTAGGGCTAGGGTTAGGGTTACGGGTAGGGGTAGAGGTAGGCTTTTTAGGGTTAGGTTTAGGGGCAGGGTTAGGGGTAGGTGTAGGGTTAGTATTAGGGGTAGGGTTAGGGTTAGGGTTAGGGTAAGAGTTAGGTGTAGGTTTAGGGTTAGGGTTAGGGTTACGGTTAGGGGTATAGTTAGCGTTAGCGTTAGGCTTAGGGGTAGGGTTAGGGTTAGAGTTAGGGTTAGGGTTACGTGTACGGGTAGGGTTAGGGTTAGTGTTAGGGGTAAGGGTAGGGTTAGGGTTAGGGTTAGGGTTAGAGTTAGGGTTAGGGTTAGGGTTAGGATTAGGGTAAGGGTTATTGGCAGGGGTATTGTTAGGGTTAGGGGTAGGGGTAGGGGTAGGGGTATGTTTAGGATTAGGGTTAGGATTAGGGTTAGGGTAAGTGTTAGGGTTAGGGTTATTGTTAGGGCTAGGACTAGGGTTAGCGTTAGGGTTAGGGGTAGGGTTTAGGGTTAGGGGTAGGGGTAGGTTTAGGGGTAGGGGTAGGGTTAGGAGTAGGGATAGGGGTAGGGTAGGGGTAGGGGTAGGGTGAGGGTTAGGCTTAGGGTTAGGGCTAGTGCTAGGTTTACAGTAAGGGTTAGTGCTATGGCTAGGGCTAGGGTTAGGGTTAAGTTTAGCGTTAGGGCTAGGGCTAGGTTTAGGGTTAGGGTTAGTGATAGGGTTAGGGGTACGGTTAGGATTAGGGTAAGGGTTTGGGTTGGGGTTAGGGCTAGGGGTCGGGTTGGGGTTAGGGGTAGTGTTAGGGGAATGGTTAGGTTTAGGGGTAGGGTTAGGTTTAGAGTTAGGGTTAGGGTTACGGTTAGGGGTAGGGTTAGGGTTAGGTTTAGGTTTAGGGGTATGGTTAGGTTTAGGGTTAGGTTTAGAGTTAAGGGTAGAGTTAGGGTTAGGTTTAGGGTTAGAGTTAGGGGTAGGGTTAGGGTTAGGATTAGGGTTAGGGATAGGGGTAGGTTTAGGGTTACGGTTAGGGTTGGGGTAAGCGTTAGGATTAGCGTTAGGGGTAGGGTTAGGGTTAGGTTTAGGGTTACGGTTAGGAGTAGGGTTAGATTTAGGGTTAGGGTTACGGTTACGGGTAGGTTTAGGGTTAGGGTTAGGGTTAGGGGTATCTTTAGGTGTAGGGTTAGGGTTAGGGGTAGGGGTAGGGTTGGGGTTAGGGTGACGGTTAGGTTTAGGATTGGGCGTAGGGGTAGGGTTTGGGTTAGGGTTAGCGGTAGGGGTAGGGGTAGGGGTAGGGGTAGGGATAGTGTTAGGGGTAGGGTTAGGGTTAGCGGTAGGGTTAGGGTTAGGGGTAGGGTTAGGGTTACGGTTAGGGTTGGGGTAAGCGTTAGGATTAGCGTTAGGGGTAGGGTTAGGGTTAGGTTTAGGGTTATGGTTAGGAGTAGGGTTAGATTTAGGGTTAGGGTTACGGTTACGGGTAGGTTTAGGGTTAGGGTTAGGGTTAGGGGTATCTTTAGGTGTAGGGTTAGGGTTAGGGGTAGGGGTAGGGTTGGGGTTAGGGTGACGGTTAGGTTTAGGATTAGGCGTAGGGGTAGTGTTTGGGTTAGGGTTAGCTGTAGGGGTAGGGGTAGGGGTAGGGGTAGGGATAGTGTTAGGGGTAGGGTTAGGGTTAGCGGTAGGGTTAGGGTTAGGGTTAGGGTTATGGCTAGGGCTAGGGTTAGGGTTAGGGGTAGGGTTAGGGTTAGTGTTAGGGTTAGGGTTAGGTTTAGAGTAAGCGTTAGGGTTAGGGTTATGGGTAGGGTTAGGGTTACGTTATGGTTATTGTTAGGGGTAGTGTTAGGGGTAGGTTTAGGGTTAGAGTTAGGGGTAGGGTTAGTGTTAGGGTTGGGCTAGGGCTAGGGTTAGGGTTAGGGCTAGGGTTAGGTTTAGGTTTAGTGCTAGGCTAGGTTAGGGTTAGGTTTAGGGTTAGGGTTAGGATTAGGGTTAGGGTTTTAGGGTTAGGGTTCGGGTTACGGTTAGGGGTAGGGATAGGGGTAGGGTTAGCGTTAGGAGTAGGGTTAGGGTTAGGGTTAGGGTTAGGGGTAGGGGTAGGGGTAGGGTTACGGTAAGGGGTAGGGGTAGGTTTAGGGTTAGTGTTAGCGTTAGGGGTAGGGTTAGGGTTAGGGTTAGGGTTAGCATTAGAGTTAGAGGTAGGGTTAGGGTTAGGGTTAGGGTTAGGTTAGGTTTACGGTTAGGGTTAGGGGTAGCTTTAGGGGTTGGGTTAGGTTTAGGGTTAAGGTTAGGGTTAGGGGTAGGGGTAGGGGTAGGGGTAGCTTTAGGGGTAGGGTTAGGTTTAGGGTTAGGGTTAGGGTTAGGGTTTAGGGTTAGGGGTAAGGTTAGGTGTAGGGTTAGGGGTAAGGTTAGGTGTAGGGTTAGGGTTAGGGTAACGGTTAGGGTTAGGATTAGGGGTAGGTGTTGGGTTAGGGTTAGGGTTAGCGGTACGGGTAGGGGTAGGGGTATGGGTAGGGTAGGGTTAGGGTTAGGGTTTGGACTAGTGGTACGGTAGGGGTAGGGATAGGGATAGGGGTACGGTAGGGTTAGGGTTAGGGTTAGGGTTAGGTTTAGGACTAGGGCTTGGGTTAGGGTTAGGATTAGAGATAGGGTTACGGGTAGGGTTAGGGGTAGGGGTAGGTTTAGGGCTAGCGCTAGGGTTAGTGTTAGGTTTAGGGCTAGGGCTTGGGTTAGGGTCAGGGGTACAGTTAGGGTTAGGATTAGGGTTACGGTTAGGGGTACTGTTAGGGATAGTGTTAGGGTTAGGGGTAGGGTTAAGGTTAGGGTTAGGGTTAGGGTTAGGATAAGTGGTAGTGGTAGGGTTAGGTTTAGGGGTAGGTGTAGGGTTAGGGGTAGGGGTAGGTTTAGGATTAGGGTTAGGGTTAGGGTTAGGGGTAGGGCTAGGGTTAGGGGTAGGGCTAGGGTTAGGGTTAGGGTTAGGTTTAGGGTTAGGTGTAAGGTAAGGTTTACGGTTTGGTGTAGGGTTAGGGGTAGGTTAGGGGTAGGGTTAGGGGTAGGGTTAGGAGTAGGGTTAAGGGTAGTGATAGGGGTAAGGTTAGGGGTGGGGTTAGGGTTGTGGTTGGGGTTAGGGTTAGGGGTAGGTTTGGGTTAGGGGTAGGGTTAAGGCTAGGGTTAGGGTTAGGGTTAGGGTTAGGGCTACGGTTAGGTTTAGAGTTAGGGTTACCTTCAGGGGTAGGGGTAGGGTTAGGTTTAGGGATAGGGTTACTGTTAGGGGTATTGTTAGGGTTAGGGTTATTGATAGGGTTAGGGTTAGGATTAGAGTTAGGGTTACGGTTAGGGGTAGGGTTAGGGGTAGGGTTAGGGTTAGGTTTAGGGGTAGGTGTAGGGGTAGGGGTGGGTGTAGGGTTAGGGTTAGGGTTAGGGTTAGCGGCAGGTGTAGGGGTAGAGGCAGGGTTAGGAGTAGGGTTAGGAGTAGGGGTAGTGGTAGGGGTATCGGTAGGGTTAGGGTTAGGTTTAGGGCTAGGGTTAGGGTTAGCGTTAGGGCTAGGGCTAGGATTAGGGTTAGGGTTAGAGTTAGGACTAGGGCTAGGGTTAGGATTACGGTAAGGGTTAGGGCTAGGGCTAGGGTTAGGGTTAGGGTTAGTGGTAGTGTTAGGGGTAGGGGTAGGGGTAAGGGTAGGGTTAGGCGTAGGGGTAGGGTTAGGGTTAGAGTTAGGCGTATGGGTAGGGGTAGGGGTAGTTTTAGATTTAGGGTTAGGGTTAGGGGTAGGGTTAGGGGTAGGTTTAGGTTTAGGTTTAGGGGTAGTATTAGGGTTAGGGTTAGGGTTATGGTTAGGGGTAGTGATAAGGTTAGGGTTAGGGTTAAAGGGTTGGGTTAGGTTTAGGGATAGGGTTAGGGGTAGGGGTCGGGATAGGGTTAGGGTTAGGTTTAGGGTAAGGGTTAGCGTTAGTTGTAGGATTAGGGTTAGGTTTAGGGTTACGGGTAGGGGTATAGTTAGGTTTAGGGTTAGGGGTAGGGGTAGAGTTAGGGTTAGAGTTAGGGTTAGTGTTACGTATAATGGTAGGGTTAGGGTTAGGGTTAGGGTTAGAGTTAGGGTTAGAGTTAGGGTTACTTTAGGGTTAGTGGCAGGGGTATTGATGGGGTTAGGAGTAGGGGTAGGGGTATAGGTAGGGGTAGGTTTAGGATTAGGGTTAGGATTAGGGTGAGGGTTAGGGTTAGGGTTAGGGTTATTGTTAGGGTTAGGGGTAGGGTTAGGGTTAGGGATAGAGTTAGGGGAAGGGTTAGGTATACGGTTAGGGTTAGGGTTAGAGTAATGGTTAGGGTTACGGTTAGGGTTAGTGTTAGGGATAGGGTTAGGGTTAGGGGTAGGGTTAGGGTTAGGGTTAGGGAAAGGGTTAGTGGTAGTGGTAGGGATAGGGTTAGGGGTAGGGGTAGGTGTAGGGGTAGGGGTAGGTTTAGAATTAGGGTTAGGATTAGGGTTAGGGGTAGGGTTAGGGGTAGGGGTAAGGTTAGGGTTAGGGTTAGGGTTAGGGTTGGGGTTTGGGTTAGGGTTAGGGGTAGTGTTAGGGTTAGTTTTAGGGTAAGGCTAGGGCTAGGTTAGGGTTAGGGTTAGGGTTAGGGTTACGGTTAGGGGTATAGTTAGCGTTAGGGTTAGGCTTAGGGGTAGGGTTAGGGTTAGAGTTAGGGTTAGGTTTACGTGTAGGGGTAGCTTAGGGTAAGGGTTGGGGTAGGGGTAGGGTTAGGGATAGGGTTAAGGTTAGGGTTAGGTTAGGGTTAGTTGTTGGGTTAGGGATAGGGGTAGGGGTAGGGTTGGGTTGACGGTTAGGGTTAGGTTTAGGGTTAGGGTAAGCTTTAGGTGTAGGTTTAGGGTTAGGGTTACGGTTACGGTTAGGGGTATAGTTAGCGTTAGGCTTAGGCTTAGGGGTAGGGTTAGGGTTAGAGTTAGGGTTAGGTTTACGTGTAGGGGTAGCTTAGGGTTAGGGTTGGGGTAGGGGTAGGGTTAGGGTTAGGGTTAGGGTTAGAGTTCGGGGTAGGGTTAGGGTTAGGGTTAGGGAAAGTGTTAGTGGCAGGGGTATTGTTAGGGTTAGGGGTAGGGGTAGGGGTAGGGGTAGGTTTAGGATTAGGGTTAGGGTTATTGTTAGGGCTAGGGCTAGGTTCAGTGTTAGGGGTAGGGTTTAGGGTTAGGAGTAGGGGTAGGTTTAGGGGTAGGGGTAGGTTTAGGCGTAGGGATTGGGGTAGGTGTAGGGGTAGGTGTAGGTTTAGGGTTAGGATTAGGGTTAGGGTTAGGGTTAGGGTTAGGTTTAGAGTTAAGGGTAGTGTTAGGGTTAGGGTTTGGGTTAGAGTTAGGGATAGGCTTAGGTTTAGGGTTAGGGTTAGGGATAGGGGTAGGGTTAGGGTTAGGGTTTGGGTTAGAGTTAGGGGTAGGCTTAGGTTTAGGGTTAGGGTTAGGGATAGCGGTAGGGTTAGGGTTAGGGTTAGGGTTACGGTTAGGAGTAGGGATAGGGTTAGGGGTAGAGGTAGGGGTAGGGGTAGATTTAGGGTTACATTTAGGGGTAGGGGTAGGTTTAGGGTTAGGGTTAGGGGTAGGGTTAGGGTTAGGGGTAAGGGTAGGGGTAGGGGTAGGGTTAAGGTTAGGGTTATGGTTAGGGTTAGGTGTAGGGTTAGGGTTAGGGTTAGGGTTAGGGGTAGATTTGGGGTTAGGGTTAGGGTTAGGTTTAGGGGTAGGTTTAACGTTGGCTGTAGGGATAGGGTTAGGGTTAGGGTGTCGGTTAGGGGTATTGTTAGGGTTAGGATTAGGGTTAGTGGTAGGGTTAGGGTTAGAGTTAGGGTTAGGGTTAGGGTTAGGGATAGTGTTAGGGTTAGAGTTAGGGGTAGGGGTAGGGTTAGGGTTAGAGTTAGGGTTAGGGGTAGGATTAAGGTTAGGGTTAGTTTTAGGGTTAGGGTTAGGGGTAGGGGTAGGGTTAGGGTTAGGGTTAGGGTTAGATTTGGGGTTAGGGTTAGGGTTAGGTTAAGGGGTAGGCTTAGCGTTGGCTGTAGGGATAGGGTTAGGGTTAGTGTTTTGGTTAGGGGTTTAGTTAGGGTTAGAATTAGGGTTAGTGGTAGGGTTAGGGTTAGAGTTAGGGTTAGGGTTACGGTTAGGGGTAGGTTTAGGATTAGGGCTAGGGTTAGGGTTAGGGTTAGGGGTGAGTATAGGGTTAGGGTTAGGGTTAGGTTAGGATTAGGGTAAGAGTTAGGGGTAGGGTTAGGGTTAGGGTTAGGGTTAGTGGCAGGGGTATTGTTAGGGTTAGGCGTAGGGGTAGGCGTAGGGGTAGGTTTAGGATTAGGGATAGGATTAGGTTTAGGGTTAGGGTTTTTGTTAGGGTTAGGTGTAGGGTTTGGGGTAGAGGTAGCGGTAGGGTTATGGTTAGGGTTAGAGGTAGGGGTAGGGGTAGATTTAGGGTTACATTTAGGGGTAGGGGTAGGGGTAGGGTTAGGGGTAGGGGTAGGGGTAGGTTTAGGGTTAGGGTTAGGGTTAGGGGTAGGGGTAGGGGTAGGGTTAGGGTTAAGGTTAGGGTTGGGGTTAGGGTTAGGGGTAGGGTTAGGGTTAGGTTTATTGTTAAGGCTAGGGCTAGGGTTAGGGTTAGGTTTAGGGTTAGGGTTAGGGTTACCGTTAAGGGGTAGGGGTATGGTTAGGTTTAGGGTTAGAGTTACGGTTAGGGTTATTGTTAGGGTTAGGGTTATTGTTAGAGGTAGGGTTAGGATTAGAGTTAGGGTTAGGGTTACGGTTAAGGGTAGGGTTAGGGTTAGGATTAGGGTTAGGGGTAGGGTTAGGGTTAGGGTTAGGGTTAGCGTAAGGGGTAGGATTAGGGTTAGGTTTAGGGGTAGGTGTAGGGGTAGCGGTGGGTGTGGGTTAGGGTTAGGGGTATGGTTAGGGTTAGGGGCAGGGGTATTGTTAGGGTTAGGGGTAGGGGTAGGGGTAGGTTTAGGATTAGGGTTAGGGTTATTGTTAGGGCTAGGGCTAGGGTTAGGGTTAGGGGTAGGGGTTAGGGTTAGGGGTAGGGGTAGGTTTAGGGGTAGGGTTAGCGGTAGGGATTGGGGTAGGTGTAGGGATAGGTGTAGGTTTAGGGTTAGGATGAGGTTGATTGTTAGGGTTAGGGGTAGAGTTAGGGTTAGGGTTAGGCTTAGGGTTAGCGCTAGTGCTAGGGTTACAGTTAGGGTTAGGGCTATGGCTAGGGCTAGGGTTATGGTTAAGGTTATGGTTAGGGCTAGGGCTAGGTTTAGGGTTAGGGTTAGGGATATGTTTAGGGTAGTGTTAGGGTTAGGGTTAGGGTTAGGGCTAGGGGTAGGTTTAGGGTTAGGGGTAGCGTTAGGGGAAGAGTTAGGTTTAGGTGTAGGGTTAGGGTTAGAGTTAGGGTTAGGGTTACGGTTAGGGGTAGGGTTAGGGTTAGGCTTAGGTTTAGGGGTAGGGTTAGGGTTAGGGTTAGGTTTAGAGTTAAGTGTAGGTTTAGGGTTAGGGTTTGGGGTAGAGTTAGGGGTAGGCTTAAGGTTAGGGTTAGGGTTAGGGATAGGGGTAGGGTTAGGGATAGGGTTAGGGTTAGGGTTACAGTTAGGAGTAGGGTTAGGTTTAGGGTTAGGGTTATGGTTAAGGGTAGGTTTAGTGTTAGTGTTAGGGTTAGGGGTAGCTTTAGGTGTAGGGTTCGGGTTAGGGGTAGGGGTAGGGTTGGGGTTAGGGTGACGGTTAGGTTTAGGATTAGGTGTAGGGGTAGGGTTAGGGTTAGGGTTAGCGGTAGGGGTAGGGGTAGGGGTAGGGTTGGGTTAGGTTTAGGGTTAGGGCTAGCGCTAGGGTTACGGTTAGGTTTAGGACTAGGGCTTGGGCTAGGGTGAGGGGTAGACTTAGGGTTAGGGTTGGGTTAGGGATAGTGTTAGGGGTAGGGTTAGGGTTAGCGATAGGGTTATGGTTAGGGTTAGGGTTAGGGCTAGGGTAGGGTTAGGGTTAAGGTTAGAGTTAGGGTTAGGGTTAGGATTAGGGTTAGGGTTAGGGGTAGGGTTAGGGTTAGGGCTAGGGCTAGGGTTAGGGTTAGGTATAGTGGTAGGTTTAGGGTTAGGGGTAGGGGTAGGTTTAGGGGTAGGGGTAGGGTTAGGGTTAGGGTTAGGGCTAGGGCTAGGGCTAGGGTTAGGGTTAGGGTTAGGGTTAGGGTTAGGGTAGGGTTAGGGTTAGGGTTAGGGGTAGGGCTAGGGTTAGGGGTAGGGGTAGGGGTAGGGGTAGGGTTAGGGGTAGGGGTAGGGTTAGGGTTAGAGTTAGGGCTAGGGCTAGGGTTAGGGTTAGGGTTAGGGTTTTTGTTAGGGTTAGGGGTATGGTTAGGGGTAGGGGTAGGGGTAGGTGTAGGGTTAGGGTTAGGGTTAGGGTTAGGGCTAGGGCTAGGGCTAGGGTTAGGGGTAGGGGTAGGGGTAGGGTTAGGGTTAGGGTTAGGGGTAGGGGTAGGGTTAGGGGTTGGGCTAGGGCTAGGGTTAGGGTTAGGGCTAGGGTTAGGTTTAGGTTTAGTGCTAGGCTAGGTTAGCGTTAGGTTTAGGGTTAGGGTTAGGATTAGGGTTAGGGTTTTAGGGTTAGGGTTCGCGTTAGGATTAGGGGTAGGGATAGGGGTAGGGTTAGCGTTAGGAGTAGGGTTAGGGTTAGGTGTAGGCGTAGGGGTAGGGGTACGTGTAGGGTTAGGGTTACGATTAGCCTTATACTTAGGGTTAGGGGTAGAGTTAGGGTTAGGGTTAGGCTTAGGTTTAGGGCTAGGGCTAGGGTTACAGTTAGGGTTAGAGCTATGGCTATGTCTAAGGTTAGGGTTAAATTTAGGGTTAGGGCTAGGGCTAGGTTTAGGGTTCGGGTTAGGGTTAGGGTTAGGTTTATGGGTAGGTGTAGGGGTAGGGGTAGATTTAGGGTTAGGTTTAGGGGTAGGTGTAGGGGTAGGGGTAGGGTTAGGGCTAGGAGTAGGGGTAGCGGTAGGTGTAGGGTTAGGGTTAGGGGTAGGGGTAGGGTTAGGGTTAGTGTTAGGGCTAGGGTTAGGGGTAGGTGTAGGGTTAGGGTTAGGGTTAGGTTTAGAGGTAGTGTTAGGGTTTGAGGTGGGGTAAGGATTAGGGGTAGGGTTAGGGTTAGGGATATGGTTAGGGTTAGGGTTGTTGTTAGGGCTAGGGTTAGGTTTAGGTTTAGGGTTAGCGTTAGGTGTAGTGTTAGGTTTAGGGTTAGGGGTACAGATAGGGTTAGGTTTAGGGGTAGGGTTATGGTTAGAGGTAGCGTTAGGGGAAAGGTTAGGGTTAAGGTTAGGGGTAGGGTTAGGGTTAGGGTTAGGGGTAGGTTTAGGGTTAGGGGTAGCGTTAGGGGAAGGGTTAGGTTTAGTGGTAAGGTTAGGGTTAGAGTTAGGGTTAGGGTTAGGGTTACGGTTAGGGGTAGGGTTAGGGTTAGGGGTAGGGGTAGGGGTAGGGGTAGGGTTACGGTTAGGGTTAGGGTAAGCGTAAGGGGTAGGGTTAGGGATAGGGTTAGGGTTACGGTAAGGGGTAGGGGTAGGGTTAGGGTTAGGGTAAGCGTTAGGGGTAGGGTTAGGGTTAGGGTTAGGGGTAGGGTTAGCATTAGAGTTAGAGGTAGGGTTAGGGTTAGGGTTAGGGTTACGGTTAGGTTTAGGGTTAGGGTTAGGGGTAGCTTTAGGGGTTGGGATAGGTTTAGGGTTAGGGTTAGGGTTAGAGGTAGGGGTAGGGGTAGGGGTAGCTTTAGGGGTAGGGTTAGGTTTAGGGTTAGGGGTAAGGTTAGGGGTAGGGTTAGGGTTAGGGTAACGGTTAGGGTTAGGATTAGGGGTAGGTGTAGGTTAAGGGTTAGGGTTAGTGGTACGGGTAGGGGTAGGGGTATGGGTAGGGTAGGGTTAGGGTTAGGGTTTGGACTAGCGGTACGGGTAGGGGTAGGGATAGGGATAGGGGTAGGGTAGGGTTAGGTTTAGGGGTAGGGGTAGGGGTAGGGGTAGGGTTAGAGTTAGGGTTAGTGTTACGTATAATGGTAGGTTTAGGGTTAGGGTTAGGGTTAGAGTTAGGGTTAGAGTTAGGGTTAGGTTAGGGTTAGTGGCAGGGGTATTGTTGGGGTTAGGGGTAGGGGTAGGGGTAGAGGTAGGGGTAGGTTTAGGATTAGGGTTAGGATTAGGGTTAGGGTTAGGGTTATTGTTAGGGTTAGGGGTAGGGTTAGGGTTAGGGATAGAGTTAGGGGAAGGGTTAGGTATAGGGTTAGGGTTAGGGTAAGAGTTAGGGTTAGGGTTACGGTTAGGGTTAGTGTTAGGGATAGGGTTAGGGTTAGGGGTAGGGTTAGGGTTAGGGTTAGGGCTAGGTTTAGTGGTAGCGGTAGGGTTAGGGTTAGGGTTAGCGGTAGGGGTAGGGGTAGGTGTAGGGGTAGGGTTAGGGTTAGGGTTTGGGCTATGGTTAAGGTTAGGGGTAGGGGTAGGTGTAGGGGTAGGGGTAGGTTTAGAATTAGGGTTAGGATTAGGATTAGGGTTAGTGGTAGGGTTAGGGTTAGGGGTAGAGTTAGGGGTAGGGTTAGGGGTAGGGTTAGAGTTAGGGTTAGGGTTACGGTTAGGGGTAGGGTTAGGGTTAGGCTTAGGTTTAGGGGTAGGGTTAGGGTTAGGGTTAGGTTTAGAGTTAAGTGTAGGGTTAGGGTTAGGGTTTGGGGTAGAGTTAGGGGTAGGCTTAAGGTTAGGGTTAGGGTTAGGGATAGGGGTAGGGTTAGGGATAGGGTTAGGGTTAGGGTTACAGTTAGGAGTAGGGTTAGGTTCAGGGTTAGGGTTATGGTTAAGGGTAGGTTTAGTGTTAGTGTTAGGGTTAGGGGTAGCTTTAGGTGTAGGGTTCGGGTTAGGGGTAGGGGTAGGGTTGGGGTTAGGGTGACGGTTAGGTTTAGGATTAGGTGTAGGGGTAGGGTTAGGGTTAGGGTTAGCGGTAGGGGTAGGGGTAGGGGTAGGGTTGGGTTAGGTTTAGGGTTAGGGCTAGCGCTAGGGTTATGGTTAGGTTTAGGACTAGGGCTTGGGCTAGGGTGAGGGGTAGACTTAGGGTTAGGGTTGGGTTAGGGATAGTGTTAGGGGTAGGGTTAGGGTTAGCGATAGGGTTATGGTTAGGGTTAGGGTTAGGGCTAGGGTAGGGTTAGGGTTAAGGTTAAAGTTAGGGTTAGGGTTAGGATTAGGGTTAGGGTTAGGGGTAGGGTTAGGGTTAGGGCTAGGGCTAGGGTTAGGGTTAGGTGTAGGGGTAGGTTTAGGGTTAGGGGTAGGGGTAGGTTTAGGGGTAGGGGTAGGGTTAGGGTTAGGGTTAGTGCTAGGGCTAGGGCTAGGGTTAGGGTTAGGGTTAGGGTTAGGGGTAGGGCTAGGGTTAGGGGTAGGGGTAGGGGTAGGGGTAGGGTTAGGGGTAGGGGTAGGGTTAGGGTTAGAGTTAGGGCTAGGGCTAGGGTTAGGGTTAGGGTTAGGGTTTTTGTTAGGGTTAGGGGTATGGTTAGGGGTAGGGGTAGGGGTAGGTGTAGGGTTAGGGTTAGGGTTAGGGTTAGGGCTAGGGCTAGGGCTAGGGTTAGGGGTAGGGGTAGGGGTAGGGGTAGGGTTAGGGTTAGGGTTAGGGGTAGGGGTAGGGTTAGGGGTTGGGCTAGGGCTAGGGTTAGGGTTAGGGCTAGGGTTAGGTTTAGGTTTAGTGCTAGGCTAGGTTAGCGTTAGGTTTAGGGTTAGGGTTAGGATTAGGGTAGGGTTTTAGGGTAAGGGTTCGCGTTAGGATTAGGGGTAGGGATAGGGGTAGGGTTAGCGTTAGGAGTAGGGTTAGGGTTAGGTGTAGGCGTAGGGGTAGGGGTACGTGTAGGGGTAGGGTTACGATTAGCCTTATACTTAGGGTTAGGGGTAGAGTTAGGGTTAGGGTTAGGCTTAGGTTTAGGGCTAGGGCTAGGGTTACAGTTAGGGTTAGAGCTATGGCTATGTCTAAGGTTAGGGTTAAATTTAGGGTTAGGGCTAGGGCTAGGTTTAGGGTTAGGGTTAGGGTTAGGTTTATGGGTAGGTGTAGGGGTAGGGGTAGATTTAGGGTTAGGTTTAGGGGTAGGTGTAGGGGTAGGGGTAGGGTTAGGGCTAGGAGTAGGGGTAGCGGTAGGTGTAGGGTTAGGGTTAGGGGTAGGGGTAGGGTTAGGGTTAGTGTTAGGGCTAGGGTTAGGGGTAGGTGTAGGGTTAGGGTTAGGGTTAGGTTTAGAGGTAGTGTTAGGGTTTGAGGTGGGGTAAGGATTAGGGGTAGGGTTAGGGTTAGGGATATGGTTAGGGTTAGGGTTGTTGTTAGGGCTAGGGTTAGGTTTAGGTTTAGGGTTAGCGTTAGGTGTAGGGTTAGGTTTAGGGTTAGGGGTACAGATAGGGTTAGGTTTAGGGGTAGGGTTATGGTTAGAGGTAGCGTTAGGGGAAAGGTTAGGGTTAAGGTTAGGGGTAGGGTTAGGGTTAGGGTTAGGGGTAGGTTTAGGGTTAGGGGTAGCGTTAGGGGAAGGGTTAGGTTTAGTGGTAAGGTTAGGGTTAGAGTTAGGGTTAGGGTTAGGGTTACGGTTAGGGGTAGGGTTAGGGTTAGGGGTAGGGGTAGGGGTAGGGGTAGGGTTACGGTTAGGGTTAGGGTAAGCGTAAGGGGTAGGGTTAGGGATAGGGTTAGGGTTACGGTAAGGGGTAGGGGTAGGGTTAGGGTTAGGGTTAGCGTTAGGGGTAGGGTTAGGGTTAGGGTTAGGGGTAGGGTTAGCATTAGAGTTAGAGGTAGGGTTAGGGTTAGGGTTAGGGTTACGGTTAGGTTTAGGGTTAGGGTTAGGGGTAGCTTTAGGGGTTGGGATAGGTTTAGGGTTAGGGTTAGGGTTAGAGGTAGGGGTAGGGGTAGGGGTAACTTTAGGGGTAGGGTTAGGTTTAGGGTTAGGGGTAAGGTTAGGGGTAGGGTTAGGGTTAGGGTAACGGTTAGGGTTAGGATTAGGGGTAGGTGTAGGTTAAGGGTTAGGGTTAGTGGTACGGGTAGGGGTAGGGGTATGGGTAGGGTAGGGTTAGGGTTAGGGTTTGGACTAGCGGTACGGGTAGGGGTAGGGATAGGGATAGGGGTAGGGTAGGGTTAGGTTTAGGGGTAGGGGTAGGGGTAGGGGTAGGGTTAGAGTTAGGGTTAGTGTTACGTATAATGGTAGGTTTAGGGTTAGGGTTAGGGTTAGAGTTAGGGTTAGAGTTAGGGTTAGGTTAGGGTTAGTGGCAGGGGTATTGTTGGGGTTAGGGGTAGGGGTAGGGGTAGAGGTAGGGGTAGGTTTAGGATTAGGGTTAGGATTAGGGTTAGGGTTAGGGTTAGGGTTAGGGTTATTGTTAGGGTTAGGGGTAGGGTTAGGGTTAGGGATAGAGTTAGGGGAAGGGTTAGGTATAGGGTTAGGGTTAGGGTAAGAGTTAGGGTTAGGGTTACGGTTAGGGTTAGTGTTAGGGATAGGGTTAGGGTTAGGGGTAGGGTTAGGGTTAGGGTTAGGGCTAGGTTTAGTGGTAGCGGTAGGGTTAGGGTTAGGGTTAGCGGTAGGGGTAGGGGTAGGTGTAGGGGAAGGGTTAGGGTTAGGGTTTGGGCTATGGTTAAGGTTAGGGGTAGGGGTAGGTGTAGGGGTAGGGGTAGGTTTAGAATTAGGGTTAGGATTAGGGTTAGTGGTAGGGTTAGGGTTAGGGGTAGAGTTAGGGGTAGGGTTAGGGGTAGGGGTAGGGTTAGGGTTAGGGTTAGGGTTAGGGTTGGGGTTGGGGTTAGAGTTAGGGGTAGAGTTAGGGTTAGGTTTAGGGTTAAGGCTAGGGCTAGGGTTAGGGTTAGGTTTAGGGTTAGAGTTACCGTTAAGGGGTAGCGGTAGGGTTAGGGTTAGGGTTAGGGTTAGGGCTAGGTTTAGTGGTAGCGGTAGGGTTAGGGTTAGGGTTAGCGGTAGGGGTAGGGGTAGGTGTAGGGGTAGGGTTAGGGTTAGGGTTTGGGCTATGGTTAAGGTTAGGGGTAGGGGTAGGGGTAGGGTGAGATTTAGGTTTAGGGTTAGGGGTAGGGTTAGGGGTAGGTTTAGGGTTAGGGTTAGGGGTAGGGTTAGGGTTAGGGTTAATGTTAGGGATAGGGTTAAGGTTAGGGTTAGGGTTAGGGTTAGTTGTTGGGTTAGGGTTAGGGATAGGGGTAGGGGTAGGGTTGGGTTAGGGTTAGGGTTACGTTTAGTGGTATTGTTAGTGTTAGGGTTATTGTTAGAGGTAGGGTTAGGATTAGAGTTAGGGTTAGGGTTACGGTTAAGGGTAGGGTTAGGGTTAGGACTAGGCTTAGGGGTAGGGTTAGGGTTCGGGTTAGGGTTAGGGTAAGCGTAAGGGGTAGAATTAGGGTTAGGTTTAGGGGTAGGTGTAGGGGTAGCGGTGGGTGTGGGTTAGGGTTAGGGGTAGGGTTAGGGTTAGGGGCAGGTGTAGAGGTAGAGGTAGGGTTAGGGTTAGGGTTAGCGGTAGGGGTAGGGGTAGGTGTAGGGGTAGGGTTAGGGTTAGGGTTTGGGCTATGGTTAAGGTTAGGGGTAGGGGTAGGGGTAGGGTGAGATTTAGGTTTAGGGTTAGGGGTAGGGTTAGGGGTAGGTTTAGGGTTAGGGTTAGGGGTAGGGTTAGGGTTAGGGTTAATGTTAGGGATAGGGTTAAGGTTAGGGTTAGGGTTAGGGTTAGTTGTTGGGTTAGGGTTAGGGATAGGGGTAGGGGTAGGGTTGGGTTGACGGTTAGGGTTAGGTTTAGGGTTAGGGTAAGCGTTAGGTGTAGGTTTAGGGTGAGGGTTAGGGTTATGGTTAGGGGTATAATTAGAGTTAGGGTTAGGCTTAGGGGTAGGGTTAGGTTTAGAGTTAGGGTTAGGGTTTCGTGAGGGGTAGCTTAGGGTTAGGGTTGGGGTAGGGGTAGGGTTAGGGTTAGGGTTAGGGTTAGAGTTAGGGGTAGTGTTAGGGTTAGGGTTAGGGTAAGGGTTAGTGGCAGGGGTATTGTTAGGGTTAGGGGTAGGGGTAGGGGTAGGGGTAGGTTTAGGGTTAGGGTTAGGGTTATTGTTATGGCTAGGGCTAGAGTTAGGGTTAGGGGTAGGGGTTAGGGTTAGGGATAGGGGTAGGTTTAGTGGTAGGGGTAGGGTTAGCGGTAGGGATTGGGGTAGGTGTAGGGGTAGGTGTAGGTTTAGGGTTAGGATAAGGGTTAGGGTTAGGGTTAGGGGTAGAGTTAGGGTTAGGGTTAGGCTTAGGGTTAGCGCTAGTGCTAGGGTTACAGTTAGGGTTAGGGCTATGGCTAGGGCTAGGGTTATGGTTAAGGTTAGGGTTAGGGCTAGGGCTAGGTTTAGGGTTAGGGTTAGGGATAGGTTTAGGGGTACGGTTAGGGTTAGGGTTAGGGTTAAGGCTAGGGGTAGGTTTAGGGTTAGGGTTAGCGTTAGGGGAAGAGTTAGGTTTAGGTGTAGGGTTAGGGTTAGAGTTAGGGTTAGGGTTACGGTTAGGGGTAGGGTTAGGGTTAGGCTTAGGTTTAGGGGTAGGTTTAGGGTTAGGGTTAGGTTTAGAGTTAAGGGTAGGGTTAGGGTTAGGGTTAGGGTTAGGGTTACAGTTAGGACTAGGGTTAGGTTTAGGGTTAGGGTTACGGTTAAGGGTAGGTTTAGTGTTAGTGTTAGGGTTAGGGGTAGCTTTAGGTGTAGGGTTCGGGTTAGGGGTAGGGGTAGGGTTGGGGTTAGGGTGACGGTTAAGTTTAGGATTAGGCATAGGGGTAGGGTTAGGGTTAGGGTTAGTGGTAGGGGTAGGGGTAGGGGTAGGGTTGGGTTAGGTTTAGGGTTAGGGCTAGCGCTAGGGTTATGGTTAGGTTTAGGGCTAGGGCTTGGGCTAGGGTTAGGGGTAGACTTAGGGTTAGGGTTGGGTTAGGGTTAGGGATAGTGTTAGGGGTAGGGGTAGGGTGAGCGATAGGATTATGGTTAGGGTTATGGTTAGGGCTAGGGTAGGGTTAGGGTTAGGGTTAGGGTTAGGGTTAGGGTAAGGATTAGGGTTAGGGTTAGGGGTAGGGTTAGGGTTAGGGCTAGTTCTATGGTTAGGGTTAGGGTTAGGGGTAGGTTTAGGGTTAGGGGTAGGGGTAGGGTTAGGGGTAGGGTTAGGATTAGGGTTAGGGGTAGGGGTAGGGTTAGGGGTAGGGGTAGGGTTAGGGGTAGGGGTAGGGGTAGGGTTAGGGGTAGGGTTAGGGTTAGGGTTAGAGTTAGGGCTAGGGCTAGGGTTAGGGTTAGGGTTAGGTTTTTTGTTTGGGTTAGGGGTATGGTTAGGGGTAGGGGTAGGGGTAGGGGTAGGGTTAGGGGTAGGGTTAGGGTTAGGGGTAGATTTGGGGTTAGGGTTAGGGTTAGGTTTAGGGGTAGGGTTAGCGTTGGCTGCAGGGATAGGTTTAGGGTTAGGGTGTCGGTTAGGGGTATTGTTAGTGTTAGGATTAGGGTTAGTGGTAGGGTTAGGGCTAGAGTTAGGGTTAGGGTTAGGGTTAGGGATAGTGTTAGGGTTAGAGTTAGGGGTAGGTGTAGGGTTAGGGTTAGGTATAGGGGTAGGGTTAAGGTTAGGGTTAGGGTTAGGCTTAGGGTTAGAGGTAGGGTTAGGGGTAGGGTTAGGGTTAGGGTTAGGGTTAGGGGTAGATTTGGGGTTGGGGTTAGGGTTAGGTTTAGGGGTAGGGTTAGCGTTGGCTGTAGGGATAGGGTTAGGGTTAGGGTTTCGGTTAGGGATATAGTTAGGGTTAGAATTAGGGTTAGTGGTAGGGTTAGTGTTAGAGTTAGGGTTAGGGTTACGGTTAGGGGTAGGTTTAGGATTAGGGCTAGTGTTAGGGGTAGGGTTAGGGTTAGGGTTAGTGTTAGGGTAAGAGTTAGGGGTAGGGTTAGGGTTAGGGTTATGGTTAGGGTTAGTGGCAGGGGTATTGTTAGGGTTAGGGGTAGGGGTAGGGGTAGGGGTAGGTTTAGGATTAGGGATAGGATTAGGGTTAGGTTTAGGGTTATAGTTAGGGCTAGGGCTAGGGTTAGGGTTAGGGTTAGGGGTAAGGGTAGGGTTAGGGTTAGGTTAGGGTTAGGGTAAGAGTTATGGGTAGGGTTAGGGTTAGGGTTAGGATTAGGGTTAGTGGCAGGGGTATTGTTAGAGTTAGGGGTAGGGGTAGGCATAGGGGTAGGTTTAGGATTAGGGATAGAATTAGGGTTAGGGTTAGGGTTTTTGTTAGGGTTGGGGTAGGGTTAGGCGTAGGGGTAGGGGTAGGGTTATGGTTAGGGTTAGGGGTAGGGGTAGGGGTAGATTTAGGGTTACATATAGGGGTAGGGGTAGGGGTAGGGATAGGGTTAGGGGTAGGTTTAGGGTTAGGGTTAGGGTTAGGGGTAGGGTTAAGGTTAGGGTTATGGTTAGGTTTAGGGGTAGGGTTAGGGTTAGGGTTTGGGTTAGGGGTAGATTTGGGGTTAGGGTTAGGGTTAGGTTTAGGGGTAGGGTTAGCGTTGGCTGTAGGGATATGTTTAGGGTTAGGGTTTCGGTTAGGGGTATAGTTAGGGTTAGAATTAGGGTTAGTGGTAGTGTTAGGGTTAGAGTTAGGGTTAGGGTTACGGATAGGGGTAGGTTTAGTGTTAGGGCTAGGGTTAGGGTTAGTGTTAGTGTAAGAGTTAGGGTTAGGGTAAGGGTTAGTCGCAGATGTATTGTTAGGGTTAGGGGTACTGGTAGGGGTAGGAGTAGGTTTAGGATTAGGGATATAATTAGGGTTAGGGTTAGGATAAGGGTTATTGTTAGGGCTAGGGCTAGGGTTAGGGTTAGGGTTAGGGGTAAAGGTAGGGTTAGGGTTAGGATTAGTTTAGGGTTAGGATAAGAGTTAGGGGAAGGGTTTGGTTTAGGGTTAGGGTTAGGGTTAGTGGCAGGGGTATTGTTAGGGTTAGGGGTAGGGGTAGGGGTAGGGGTAGGGGTAGGTTTAGGATTTGGGAAAGGATTAGGGTTAGGTTTAGGGTTATTGTTACGGCTAGGGCTAGGGTTAGGTTTAGGGTTAGGGGTAAGAGTAGGGTTAGGGTTAGGGTTAGGTTAGGGTTACGGGTAGGGTTAGGGGTAGGTTTAGGTTTTGAGTTAGGGCTAGGGTTAGGGGTATGGTTAGGGGTGTGTTAGGGTTAGGGTTAGGGCTAGGGTTAGGG
>JANJXV010000048.1:457500-510000 GCA_024803745.1 Megascapheus bottae | reverse complement strand
GGTTAGGGTTAGGGTTTCGGTTAGGGGTATAGTTAGGGTTAGAATTAGGGTTAGTGGTAGGGTTAGGGTTAGAGTTAGGGTTAGGGTTATGGTTAGGGGTAGGTTTAGGATTAGGGCTAGGGTTAGGGTTAGGGTTAGGGTTAGGGTTAGTGTTAGGGTAAGAGTTAGGGTAGGGTTAGGGTTAGGGTTAGGGTTAGGGTTAGGGTTAGTGGCAGGGGTATTTTTAGGCTTAGGGGTAGGGGTAGGTGTAGGTTTAGGATTAGGGATAGGATTAGGGTTAGGGTTAGGGTTATAGTTAGGGCTAGGGCTAGGGTTAGGGTTAGGGTTAGGGGTAAGGGTAGGGTTAGGGTTAGGTTTGGGTTAGGGTAAGAGTTATGGGTAGGGTTAGGGTTAGGGTTAGGTTTAGGGTTAGTGGCAGGGGTATTGTTAGGGTTAGGGGTAGGGGTAGGCGTAGGGGTAGGTTTAGGATTAGGGATAGGATTAGGGTTAGGGTTAGGGTTTTTGTTAAGGTTAGGGGTAGGGTTAGGGGTAGGGGTAGGGGTAGGGTTATGTTTAGGGTTAGGGTTAGGGGTAGGGGTAGATTTAGGGTTACATTTAGGGGTAGGGATAGGGGTAGGGTTAGGGTTAGGGTTAGGGGTAGGTTTAGGGTTAGGTTTAGGGTTAGGGTTAGGGGTAGGGTTAAGGTTAGGACTAGGGCTAGGGTTAGGGCTAGGGTTAGGGATTAAGTATAGGGTTAGGGTTAGGGTTAGGTTAGGGTTAGGGTAAGAGTTAGGGGTAGGGTTAGGGTTAGGGTTAGGGTTAGTGGCAGGGGTATTGTTAGGGTTAGGGGTAGGGGTAGGCGTAGGGGTAGGTTTAGGATTAGGGATAGTATTAGGGTTAGGGTTAGGGTTTTTGTTAGGGTTAGGTGTAGGGTTTGGGGTAGAGGTAGGGGTAGGGTTATGGTTAGGGTTAGGGGTAGGGGTAGGGGTAGATTTAGGGTTACATTTAGGGGTAGGGGTAGGGGTAGGGTTAGGGTTAGGGTTACGGGTAGGTTTAGGGTTAGGTTTAGGGTTAGGGTTAGGGGTAGGGTTAGGGTTAGGTTTAGGGTTAGGGTTGGGGTTGGGGTTAGGTTTAGGGGTAGGGTTAGTGTTAGGTTTATTTTTAAGGCTAGGGCTAGGGTTAGGGTTAGGGTTAGGGTTAGGGTTACCGTTAAGGGGTAGGGGTAGGGTTAGGGTTAGGGTTAGGGTTACGGTTAGGGGTATTGTTAGGGTTAGGGTTATTGTTAGAGGTAGGGTTAGGAATAGAGTTAGGGTTAGGGTTACGGTTAAGGGTAGGGTTAGGGTTAGGATTAGGGTTAGGGGTAGGGTTAGGGTTAGGGTTAGGGTTAGCGTAAGGGGTAGGATTAGGGTTAGGTTTAGGGGTAGGTGTAGGGGTAGCGTTGGGTGTGGGTTAGGGTTAGCGGTATGGTTAGGGTTAGGGGCAGGTGTAGAGGTAGAGGTAGGGTTAGGGTTAGGGTTAGCGGTAGGGGTAGGGGTAGGGGTAGGGGTAGGGGTAGGGTTAGGGTTTGGGCTATGGTTAAGGTTAGGGGTAGGGGTAGGGGTAGGGTGAGAATTAGGTTTAGGGTTAGGGGTAGGGTTAGGGGTAGGTTTAGGGTTAGGGTTAGGGGTAGGGTTAGGGTTAGGGTTAGGGTTAGGGGTAGGGTTAAGGTTAGGGTTAGGGTTAGGGTTAGGGGTAGGGTTAGGGTTAGGATAGGGTTAGGGGTAGGGTTAGGTTAGGGTTGGAGTTAGGGGTAGATTTGGGGTTAGGGTTAGGGTTAGGTTTAGGGGTAGGGTTAGCGTTGGCTGCAGGGATAGGTTTAGGGTTAGGGTGTCGGTTAGGGGTATTGTTAGTGTTAGGATTAGGGTTAGTGGTAGGGTTAGTGCTAGAGTTAGGGTTAGGGTTAGGGTTAGGGATAGTGTTAGGGTTAGAGTTAGGGGTAGGGGAAGGGTTAGGGTTAGGGTTAGGGTTAGGGGTAGGGTTAAGGTTAGGGTTAGGGTTAGGGTTAGGGGTAGGGTTAAGGTTAGGTTTAGGGTTAGGGTTATTGTTAGGGGTAGGGGTAGGATTAGGGGGAGGGTTAGGGGTAGGGTTAGGGTTAGGGGTAGATTTGGGGTTAGTGTTAGGGTTAGGTTTAGGGGTAGGGTTAGCGTTGGCTGTGGGGATGGGGTTAGGGTTAGGGTTTCGGTTAGGGGTATAGTTAGGGTTAGAATTAGGGTTAGTGGTAGGGTTAGGGTTAGAGTTAGGGTTAGGGTTACGGTTAGGGGTAGGTTTAGGATTCGGGCTAGTGTTAGGGGTAGGGTTAGGGTTAGGGTTAGTGTTAGGGTAAGAGTTAGGGGTATGGTTAGGGTTAGGGTTATGGTTAGGGTTAGTGGCAGGGGTATTGTTAGGCTTAGGGGTAGGGGTAGTGGTAGGGGTAGGTTTAGGATTAGGGATAGGATTAGGGTTAGGTTTAGGGTTATACTTAGGGCTAGGGCTAGGGTTAGGGTTAGGGTTAGGGGTAAGGGTAGGGTTAGGGTTAGGTTAGGGTTAGGGTAAGAGTTATGGGTAGGGTTAGGGTTAGGGTTAGGATTAGGGTTAGTGGCAGGGGTATTGTTAGGGTTAGGGGTAGGTGTAGGCATAGGGGTAGGTTTAGGATTAGGGATAGGATTACGGTTAGGGTTAGGGTTTTTGTTAGGGTTAGGGGTAGCGTTAGGCGTAGGGGTAGGGGTAGGGTTATGGTTAGGGTTAGGGGTAGGGGTAGGGGTAGATTTAGGGTTACATTTAGGGGTAGGGGTAGGGGTAGGGGTAGGGATAGGGTTAGGGGTAGGTTTAGGGTTAGGGTTAGGGTTAGGGGTAGGGTTAAGGTTAGGGTTATGGTTAGGTTTAGGGGTAGGGGTAGGGTTAGGGTTAGGGTTAGGGGTTGATTTGGGGTTAGGGTTAGGGTTAGGTTTAGGGGTAGGGTTAGCGTTGGCTGTAGGGATAGGGTTAGGGTTAGGGTGTCGGTTAGGGGTAATGTTAGGGTTAGGGTTAGGGTTAGGGATAGTGTTAGGGTTAGAGTTAGGGGTAGGTTTAGGGTTAGGGTTAGGTTTAGGGGTAGGGGTATGGTTAAGGTTAGGTTTAGGTTTAGGGTTAGGGTTAGGGGTATGGTTAGGGTTAGGGTTAGGGTTAGGGGTAGTTTTTGGGTTAGGGTTAGGGTTAGGTTTATGGGTAGGGTTAGCGTTGGCTGTAGGGTTATGTTTAGGGTTAGGGTTTCTGTTAGGGGTATAGGTAGGGTTAGAATTAGGGTTAGTGGTAGTGTTAGGGTTAGAGTTAGGGTTAGGGTTACGGTTAGGGGTAGGTTTAGGGTTAGGGCTAGGGTTAGGGGTAGGGTTAGGGTTAGGGTTAGTGTTAGGGTAAGAGTTAGGTGTAGGGTTAGGGTTAGGGTAAGGGTTAGTCGCAGGTGTATTGTTAGGGTTAGGGGTACTGGTAGGGGTAGGGGTAGGTTTAGGATTAGGGATAGGATTAGGGTTAGGGTTAGGATTAGGGTTATTGTTAGGGCTAGGGCTAGGGTTAGGGTTAGGGTTAGGAGTAAAGGTAGGGTTAGGTTTAGGATTAGGTTAGGGTTAGGGCAAGAGTTAGGGGAAGGGTTTGGTTTAGGGTTAGGGTTAGGGTTAGTGGCAGGGGTATTGTTAGGGTTAGGGGTAGGGGTAGGGGTAGGGGTAGGGGTAGGTTTAGGATTAGGGATAGGATTAGGGTTAGGTTTAGGGTTATTGTTACGGCTAGGGCTAGGGTTAGGTTTAGGGTTAGGGGTAAGAGTAGGGTTAGGTTAGGGTTAGGTTAGGGTTAGGGGTAGGGTTAGGGGTAGGTTTAGGGTTTGAGTTAGGGCTAGGGTTAGGGGTATGGTTAGGGGTGTGGTAGGGTTAGGGTTAGGGTTAGGGTTAGGGTTAGGGCTAGGGTTAGGGTTAGGGTTAGGGGTAGGGGTAGAGTTAGGGTTAGGGTTAGGCTTAGGGTTAGGGCTAGGGCTAGGGTTACAGTTAGGGTTAGAGCTATGGCTATGGCTAGGGTTAGGATTAAGTTTAGGGTTAGGGCTAGGGCTAGGATTATGGTTAGGGTTAGGGTTAGGGTTAGGGTTGGGGTTGGGGTTAGGGGTAGGGGTAGGGTTAGGGTTAGGTTTATTGTTAAGGCTAGGGCCAGGGTTAGGGTTAGGGTTAGGGTTAGGGTTACCGTTAAGGGGTAGGGTTATGGTTAGGGTTAGGGTTAGGGGTAGGGTTAGGGTTAGGGTTAGCGTAAGGGGTAGGATTAGGGTTAGGTTTAGGGGTAGGGTAGGGTTAGGTTTAAGGTTAGAGTTAGGGTTAGGGTTAGGATTAGGGTTAGGGTTTGGGGTAGGGTTAGGGTTAGGGCTAGGGCTAGGGTTAGGGTTAGGTGTAGGGGTAGGTTTAGGGTTAGGGGTAGGGGTAGGTTTAGGGGTAGGGGTAGGGTTAGGGTTAGGGTTCGGGCTAGGGCTAGGGCTAGGGTTAGGGTTAGGGTTAGGGTTAGGGTTAGGGGTAGGGCTAGGGTTAGGGGTAGGGGTAGGGGTAGGGGTAGGGTTAGGGGTAGGGGTAGGGTTAGGGTTAGAGTTAGGGCTAGGGCTAGGGTTAGGGTTAGGGTTGGGGTTTTTGTTAGGGTTAGGGGTATGGTTAGGGGTAGGGGTAGGGGTAGGTGTAGGGTTAGGGTTAGGGTTAGGGTTAGGGCTAGGGCTAGGGCTAGGGTTAGGGGTAGGGGTAGGGGTAGGGGTAGGGTTAGGGTTAGGGTTAGGGGTAGGGGTAGGGTTAGGGGTTGGGCTAGGGCTAGGGTTAGGGTTAGGTCTAGGGTTAGGTTTAGGTTTAGTGCTAGGCTAGGTTAGCGTTAGGTTTAGGGTTAGGGTTAGGATTAGGGTTAGGGTTTTAGGGTTAGGGTTCGCGTTAGGATTAGGGGTAGGGATAGGGGTAGGGTTAGCGTTAGGAGTAGGGTTAGGGTTAGGTGTAGGCGTAGGGGTAGGGGTACGTGTAGGGGTAGGGTTACGATTAGCCTTATACTTAGGGTTAGGGGTAGAGTTAGGGTTAGGGTTAGGCTTAGGTTTAGGGCTAGGGCTAGGGTTACAGTTAGGGTTAGAGCTATGGCTATGTCTAAGGTTAGGGTTAAATTTAGGGTTAGGGCTAGGGCTAGGTTTAGGGTTAGGGTTAGGGTTAGGTTTATGGGTAGGTGTAGGGGTAGGGGTAGATTTAGGGTTAGGTTTAGGGGTAGGTGTAGGGGTAGGGGTAGGGTTAGGGCTAGGAGTAGGGGTAGCGGTAGGTGTAGGGTTAGGGTTAGGGGTAGGGGTAGGGTTAGGGTTAGTGTTAGGGCTAGGGTTAGGGGTAGGTGTAGGGTTAGGGTTAGGGTTAGGTTTAGAGGTAGTGTTAGGGTTTGAGGTGGGGTAAGGATTAGGGGTAGGGTTAGGGTTAGGGATATGGTTAGGGTTAGGGTTGTTGTTAGGGCTAGGGTTAGGTTTAGGTTTAGGGTTAGCGTTAGGTGTAGGGTTAGGTTTAGGGTTAGGGGTACAGATAGGGTTAGGTTTAGGGGTAGGGTTATGGTTAGAGGTAGCGTTAGGGGAAAGGTTAGGGTTAAGGTTAGGGGTAGGGTTAGGGTTAGGGTTAGGGGTAGGTTTAGGGTTAGGGGTAGCGTTAGGGGAAGGGTTAGGTTTAGTGGTAAGGTTAGGGTTAGAGTTAGGGTTAGGGTTAGGGTTACGGTTAGGGGTAGGGTTAGGGTTAGGGGTAGGGGTAGGGGTAGGGGTAGGGTTACGGTTAGGGTTAGGGTAAGCGTAAGGGGTAGGGTTAGGGATAGGGTTAGGGTTACGGTAAGGGGTAGGGGTAGGGTTAGGGTTAGGGTTAGCGTTAGGGGTAGGGTTAGGGTTAGGGTTAGGGGTAGGGTTAGCATTAGAGTTAGAGGTAGGGTTAGGGTTAGGGTTAGGGTTACGGTTAGGTTTAGGGTTAGGGTTAGGGGTAGCTTTAGGGGTTGGGATAGGTTTAGGGTTAGGGTTAGGGTTAGAGGTAGGGGTAGGGGTAGGGGTAGCTTTAGGGGTAGGGTTAGGTTTAGGGTTAGGGGTAAGGTTAGGGGTAGGGTTAGGGTTAGGGTAACGGTTAGGGTTAGGATTAGGGGTAGGTGTAGGTTAAGGGTTAGGGTTAGTGGTACGGGTAGGGGTAGGGGTATGGGTAGGGTAGGGTTAGGGTTAGGGTTTGGACTAGCGGTACGGGTAGGGGTAGGGATAGGGATAGGGGTAGGGTAGGGTTAGGTTTAGGGGTAGGGGTAGGGGTAGGGGTAGGGTTAGAGTTAGGGTTAGTGTTACGTATAATGGTAGGTTTAGGGTTAGGGTTAGGGTTAGAGTTAGGGTTAGAGTTAGGGTTAGGTTAGGGTTAGTGGCAGGGGTATTGTTGGGGTTAGGGGTAGGGGTAGGGGTAGAGGTAGGGGTAGGTTTAGGATTAGGGTTAGGATTAGGGTTAGGGTTAGGGTTAGGGTTAGGGTTATTGTTAGGGTTAGGGGTAGGGTTAGGGTTAGGGATAGAGTTAGGGGAAGGGTTAGGTATAGGGTTAGGGTTAGGGTAAGAGTTAGGGTTAGGGTTACGGTTAGGGTTAGTGTTAGGGATAGGGTTAGGGTTAGGGGTAGGGTTAGGGTTAGGGTTAGGGCTAGGTTTAGTGGTAGCGGTAGGGTTAGGGTTAGGGTTAGCGGTAGGGGTAGGGGTAGGTGTAGGGGAAGGGTTAGGGTTAGGGTTTGGGCTATGGTTAAGGTTAGGGGTAGGGGTAGGTGTAGGGGTAGGGGTAGGTTTAGAATTAGGGTTAGGATTAGGGTTAGTGGTAGGGTTAGGGTTAGGGGTAGAGTTAGGGGTAGGGTTAGGGGTAGGGGTAGGGTTAGGGTTAGGGTTAGGGTTAGGGTTGGGGTTGGGGTTAGAGTTAGGGGTAGAGTTAGGGTTAGGTTTAGGGTTAAGGCTAGGGCTAGGGTTAGGGTTAGGTTTAGGGTTAGAGTTACCATTAAGGGGTAGCGGTAGGGTTAGGGTTAGGGTTAGGGTTACGTTTAGTGGTATTGTTAGTGTTAGGGTTATTGTTAGAGGTAGGGTTAGGATTAGAGTTAGGGTTAGGGTTACGGTTAAGGGTAGGGTTAGGGTTAGGATTAGGCTTAGGGGTAGGGTTAGGGTTCGGGTTAGGGTTAGGGTAAGCGTAAGGGGTAGAATTAGGGTTAGGTTTAGGGGTAGGTGTAGGGGTAGCGGTGGGTGTGGGTTAGGGTTAGGGGTAGGGTTAGGGTTAGGGGCAGGTGTAGAGGTAGAGGTAGGGTTAGGGTTAGGGTTAGCGGTAGGGGTAGGGGTAGGTGTAGGGGTAGGGTTAGGGTTAGGGTTTGGGCTATGGTTAAGGTTAGGGGTAGGGGTAGGGGTAGGGTGAGATATAGGTTTAGGGTTAGGGGTAGGGGTAGGGGTAGGTTTAGGGTTAGGGTTAGGGGTAGGGTTAGGGTTAGGGTTAATGTTAGGGATAGGGTTAAGGTTAGGGTTAGGGTTAGGGTTAGTTGTTGGGTTAGGGTTAGGGATAGGCGTAGGGGTAGGGTTGGGTTGACGGTTAGGGTTAGGTTTAGGGTTAGGGTAAGCGTTAGGTGTAGGTTTAGGGTGAGGGTTAGGGTTATGGTTAGGGGTATAATTAGAGTTAGGGTTAGGCTTAGGGGTAGGGTTAGGTTTAGAGTTAGGGTTAGGGTTTCGTGAGGGGTAGGTTAGGGTTAGGGTTGGGGTAGGGGTAGGGTTAGGGTTAGGGTTAGGGTTAGAGTTAGGGGTAGTGTTAGGGTTAGGGTTAGGGTAAGGGTTAGTGGCAGGGGTATTGTTAGGGTTAGGGGTAGGGGTAGGGGTAGGGGTAGGTTTAGGGTTAGGGTTAGGGTTATTGTTATGGCTAGGGCTAGAGTTAGGGTTAGGGGTAGGGGTTAGGGTTAGGGATAGGGGTAGGTTTAGTGGTAGGGGTAGGGTTAGCGGTAGGGATTGGGGTAGGTGTAGGGGTAGGTGTAGGTTTAGGGTTAGGATAAGGGTTAGGGTTAGGGTTAGGGGTAGAGTTAGGGTTAGGGTTAGGCTTAGGGTTAGCGCTAGTGCTAGGGTTACAGTTAGGGTTAGGGCTATGGCTAGGGCTAGGGTTATGGTTAAGGTTAGGGTTAGGGCTAGGGCTAGGTTTAGGGTTAGGGTTAGGGATAGGTTTAGGGGTACGGTTAGGGTTAGGGTTAGGGTTAAGGCTAGGGGTAGGTTTAGGGTTAGGGTTAGCGTTAGGGGAAGAGTTAGGTTTAGGTGTAGGGTTAGGGTTAGAGTTAGGGTTAGGGATACGGTTAGGGGTAGGGTTAGGGTTAGGCTTAGGTTTAGGGGTAGGTTTAGGGTTAGGGTTAGGTTTAGAGTTAAGGGTAGGGTTAGGGTTAGGGTTAGGGTTAGGGTTACAGTTAGGACTAGGGTTAGGTTTAGGGTTAGGGTTACGGTTAAGGGTAGGTTTAGTGTTAGTGTTAGGGTTAGGGGTAGCTTTAGGTGTAGGGTTCGGGTTAGGGGTAGGGGTAGGGTTGGGGTTAGGGTGACGGTTAAGTTTAGGATTAGGCGTAGGGGTAGGGTTAGGGTTAGGGTTAGTGGTAGGGGTAGGGGTAGGGGTAGGGTTGGGTTAGGTTTAGGGTTAGGGCTAGCGCTAGGGTTATGGTTAGGTTTAGGGCTAGGGCTTGGGCTAGGGTTAGGGGTAGACTTAGGGTTAGGGTTGGGTTAGGGTTAGGGATAGTGTTAGGGGTAGGGGTAGGGTGAGCGATAGGATTATGGTTAGGGTTATGGTTAGGGCTAGGGTAGGGTTAGGGTTAGGGTTAGGGTTAGGGTTAGGGTTAGGGTAAGGATTAGGGTTAGGGTTAGGGGTAGGGTTAGGGTTAGGGCTAGTTCTATGGTTAGGGTTAGGGTTAGGGGTAGGTTTAGGGTTAGGGGTAGGGGTAGGGTTAGGGGTAGGGTTAGGATTAGGGTTAGGGGTAGGGGTAGGGTTAGGGGTAGGGGTAGGGTTAGGGGTAGGGGTAGGGTTAGGGGTAGGGGTAGGGTTAGGGTTAGAGTTAGGGCTAGGGCTAGGGTTAGGGTTAGGGTTAGGTTTTTTGTTTGGGTTAGGGGTATGGTTAGGGGTAGGGGAAGGGGTAGGGGTAGGGTTAGGGGTAGTGTTAGGGTTAGGGGTAGATTTGGGGTTAGGGTTAGTGTTAGGTTTAGGGGTAGGGTTAGCGTTGGCTGCAGGGATAGGTTTAGGGTTAGGGTGTCGGTTAGGGGTATTGTTAGTGTTAGGATTAGGGTTAGTGGTAGGGTTAGGGCTAGAGTTAGGGTTAGGGTTAGGGTTAGGGATAGTGTTAGGGTTAGAGTTAGGGGTAGGGGTAGGGTTAGGGTTAGGTATAGGGGTAGGGTTAAGGTTAGGGTTAGGGTTAGGCTTAGGGTTAGAGGTAGGGTTAGGGGTAGGTTTAGGGTTAGGGTTAGGGTTAGGGGTATATTTGGGGTTGGGGTTAGGGTTAGGTTTAGGGGTAGGGTTAGCGTTGGCTGTAGGGATAGGGTTAGGGTTAGGGTTTCGGTTAGGGATATAGTTAGGGTTAGAATTAGGGTTAGTGGTAGGGTTAGTGTTAGAGTTAGGGTTAGGGTTACGGTTAGGGGTAGGTTTAGGATTAGGGCTAGTGTTAGGGGTAGGGTTAGGGTTAGGGTTAGTGTTAGGGTAAGAGTTAGGGGTAGGGTTAGGGTTAGGGTTATGGTTAGGGTTAGTGGCAGGGGTATTGTTAGGGTTAGGGGTAGGGGTAGGGGTAGGGGTAGGTTTAGGATTAGGGATAGGATTAGGGTTAGGTTTAGGGTTATAGTTAGGGCTAGGGCTAGGGTTAGGGTTAGGGTTAGGGGTAAGGGTAGGGTTAGGGTTAGGTTAGGGTTAGGGTAAGAGTTATGGGTAGGGTTAGGGTTAGGGTTAGGATTAGGGTTAGTGGCAGGGGTATTGTTAGAGTTAGGGGTAGGGGTAGGCATAGGGGTAGGTTTAGGATTAGGGATAGAATTAGGGTTAGGGTTAGGGTTTTTGTTAGGGTTGGGGTAGGGTTAGGCGTAGGGGTAGGGGTTGGGTTATGGTTAGGGTTAGGGGTAGGGGTAGGGGTAGATTTAGGGTTACATTTAGGGGTAGGGGTAGGGGTAGGGATAGGGTTAGGGGTAGGTTTAGGGTTAGGGTTAGGGTTAGGGGTAGGGTTAAGGTTAGGGTTATGGTTAGGTTTAGGGGTAGGGTTAGGGTTAGGGTTAGGGTTAGGGGTAGATTTGGGGTTAGGGTTAGGGTTAGGTTTAGGGGTAGGGTTAGCGTTGGCTGTAGGGATAGGGTTAGGGTTAGGGTGTCGGTTAGGGGTAATGTTAGGGTTAGGGTTAGGGTTAGGGATAGTGTTAGGGTTAGAGTTAGGGGTAGGTTTAGGGTTAGGGTTAGGTTTAGGGGTAGGGGTATGGTTAAGGTTAGGTTTAGGGTTAGGGTTAGGGTTAGGGGTATGGTTAGGGTTAGGGTTAGGGTTAGGGGTAGATTTTGGTTTAGGGTTAGGGTTAGGTTTAGGGGTAGGGTTAGCGTTGGCTGTAGGGATATGTTTAGGGTTAGGGTTTCGGTTAGGGGTATAGTTAGGGTTAGAATTAGGGTTAGTGGTAGTGTTAGGGTTAGAGTTAGGGTTAGGGTTACGGATAGGGGTAGGTTTAGTGTTAGGGCTAGGGTTAGGGTTAGTGTTAGTGTAAGAGTTAGGGTTAGGGTAAGGGTTAGTCGCAGGTGTATTGTTAGGGTTAGGGGTACTGGTAGGGGTAGGAGTAGGTTTAGGATTAGGGATATGATTAGGGTTAGGGTTAGGATAAGGGTTATTGTTAGGGCTAGGGCTAGGGTTAGGGTTAGGGTTAGGGGTAAAGGTAGGGTTAGGGTTAGGATTAGGTTAGGGTTAGGATAAGAGTTAGGGGAAGGGTTTGGTTTAGGGTTAGGGTTAGGGTTAGTGGCAGGGGTATTGTTATGGTTAGGGGTAGGGGTAGGGGTAGGGGTAGGGGTAGGTTTAGGATTTGGGAAAGGATTAGGGTTAGGTTTAGGGTTATTGTTACGGCTAGGGCTAGGGTTAGGTTTAGGGTTAGGGGTAAGAGTAGGGTTAGGGTTAGGGTTAGGTTAGGGTTACGGGTAGGGTTAGGGGTAGGTTTAGGGTTTGAGTTAGGGCTAGGGTTAGGGGTATGGTTAGGGGTGTGGTAGGGTTAGGGTTAGGGCTAGGGTTAGGGTTAGGGCTAGGGTTAGGGTTAGGGTTAGGGTTAGGGGTAGAGTTAGGGTTAGGGTTAGGCTTAGGGTTAGGGCTAGGGCTAGGGTTACAGTTAGGGTTAGAGCTATGGCTATGGCTAGGGTTAGGATTAAGTTTAGGGTTAGGGTTAGGGCTAGGATTAGGGTTAGGGTTAGTGTTAGGGTTAGGGTTAGGGTTGGGGTTGGGGTTAGGGTTAGGGGTAGGGTTAGGGTTAGGTTTATTGTTAAGGCTAGGGCTAGGGTTAGGGTTAGGGTTAGGGTTAGGGTTACCGATAAGGGGTAGGGGTAGGGTTATGGTTAGGGTTAGGGTTACGGTTACGGGTATTGTTAGATTTAGGGTTATTGTTAGAGGTAGGGTTAGGATTAGAGTTAGGGTTAGGGTTACGGTTAAGGGTAGGGTTAGGGTTAGGATTAGGGTTAGGGGTAGGGTTAGGGTTAGGGTTAGGGTTAGCGTAAGGGGTAGGATTACGGTTAGGTTTAGGGGTAGGTGTAGTGGTAGCGGTGGGTGTGGGTTAGGGTTAGGGGTATAGTTAGGGTTAGGGGCAGGTGTAGAGGTAGAAGTAGGGTTAGGGTTAGGGTTACCGGTAGGGGTAAGGGTAGGGGTAGGATTAGGGTTAGGGTTTGGGCTATGGTTAAGGGTAGGGGTAGGGGTAGGGGTAGGGTGAGATTTAGGTTTAGGGTTAGGGGTAGGGTTAGGGGTAGGTTTAGGGTTAGGGTTAGGGTAGGGTTAGGGTTAGGGTTAGGGGTAGGGGTAGGGTTAAGTTTAGGGTTAGGGTTAGGGTTACGGTTAGGGGTATAGTTAGCGTTAGGGTTAGGCTTAGGGGTAGGGTTAGGGTTAGAGTTAGGGTTAGGGTTAGGTGTAGGGGTAGGTTAGGGTTAGGGTTAGGGTTAGGGTAAGGGTTAGTGGCAGGGGTATTGTTAGGGTTAGGGGTAGGGGTAGGGGTAGGAGTAGGTTTAGGATTAGGGTTAGGGTTATTGTTAGGGCTAGGGCTAGGGTTAGGGTTAGGTGTAGGGGTTAGGGTTAGGGGTAGGGGTAGGTTTAGGGGTAGGGGTAGGGTTAGCGGTAGGGATTGGGGTAGGTGTAGGGATAGGTGTAGATTTAGGGTTAGGATAAGGGTTAGGGTTAGGGTTAGGGGTAGAGTTAGGGTTAGGGTTAGGCTTAGGGTTAGCGCTAGTGCTAGGGTTACAGTTAGGGTTAGGGCTATGGCTAGGGCTAGGGTTATGGTTAAGGTTAGGGTTAGGGCTAGGCCTAGGTTTAGGGTTAGGGTTAGGGTTAGGGATAGGTTTAGGGGTAGGGTTAGGGTTAGGGTTAGGTTAGAGGTAGCGTTAGGGATAGGGTTAGGGTTAGGTTTTGGGTTAGGGTTAGGGCTAGGGGTTGGTTTAGGGTTAGGGGTAACGTTAGGGGAAGAGTTAGGTTTAGGTGTATGGTTAGGGTTAGAGTTAGGGTTAGGGTTATGGTTAGGGGTAGGGTTAGGGTTAGGATTAGGGTTAGGGGTAGGGTTAGGTTTAGGGTTAGCGTAAGGGGTAGGATTAGGGTTAGGTTTAGGGGTAGGTGTAGGGGTAGCGGTGGGTGTGGGTTACGGTTAGGGGTATGGTTAGGGTTAGGGGCAGGTGTAGAGGTAGAGGTAGGGTTAGGGTTAGGGTTAGCGGTAGGGGTAGGGGTAGGGGTTTGGTTAGGGTTAGGGTTTGGGCTATGGTTAAGGTTAGGGGTAGGGGTAGGGGTAGGGTGAGATTTAGGTTTAGTGTTAGGGGTAGGGTTAGGGGTAGGTTTAGGGTTAGGGTTAGGGGTAGGGTTAGGGTTAGGGTTAGGGTTAGGGGTAGGGTTAAGGTTAGGGTTAGGGTTAGGGTTAGGAGTTGGGTTAGGGTTAGGGATAGGGTTAGGGGTACGGGTGGGTTTAGGGTTAGGGTTAGGGTTACGGTTAGGGGTATAGTTAGCGTTAGGGTTAGGGTTAGGGGTAGGGTTAGGGTTAGAGTTAGGGTTAGGGATACGTGTAAGGGTAGGGTTAGGGTTAGGGTTAAGGTTAGGGTAAGGGTTAGTGGCAGGGGTATTGTTAGGGTTAGGGGTAGGGGTAGGGGTTAGGGTTAGGGTTAGGGTTAGGATTAGGGTTAGGGTTAGGGGTAGAGTTAGGGTTAGGGCTAGGGCTAGGGTTAGGGTTAGGGTTAGGGGTAGGTTTAGGGTTAGGGGTAGGGTTAGGGGTAGGGGTAGGGGTAGGGTTAGGGTTAGGGTTAGGGCTAGGGCTAGGGCTAGGGTTAGGGTTAGGTTTAGGGTTAGGCTTAGGGGTAGGGGTAGGGTTAGGGGTAGGAGTAGGGGTAGGGTTAATCGTAGGGGTAGGGTTAGGTTTAGAGTTAGGGCTAGGGCTAGGGTTAGGGTTAGGGTTAGGGGTTTTGTTAGGGGTAGGGGTATGGTTAGGGGTAGGGGTAGGGGTAGGGATAGGGTTAGGGCTAGGGGTAGGGGTAGGGGTAGATTTAGGGTTACATTTAGGGGTAGGGGTAGGTTTAGGGTTAGGGTTAGGGGTAGGGTTAGGGTTAGGGGTAGGGGTAGGGGTAGGGGTAGGGTTAGGGTTAAGGTTAGGGTTATGGTTAGAGTTAGGTGTAGGGTTAGGTTTAGGGTTAGGGTTAGGAGTAGATTTGGGGTTAGGGTTAGGGTTAGGTTTAGGGGTAGGTTTAGCGTTGGCTGTAGGGTTAGGTTTAGGGTTAGGGTGTCGGTTAGGGGTATTGTTAGCGTTAGGATTAGGGTTAGTGGTAGGGTTAGGGTTAGAGTTAGGGTTAGAGTTAGGGTTAGGGATAGTGTTATGGTTAGAGTTAGGGGTAGGGGTAGGGTTAGGGTTAGAGTTAGGGTTAGGGGTAGGATTAAGGTTAGGGTTAGTTTTAGGGTTAGGATTAGGGGTAGGGGTAGGGTTAGGGTTAGGGTTAGGGGTAGATTTGGGGTTAGGTTTAGGGTTAGGTTTAGGGGTAGGTTTAGCTTTGGCTGTAGGGATAGGGTTAGGGTTAGTGTTTTGGTTAGGGGTATAGTTAGGGTTAGAATTAGGGTTAGTGGTAGGGTTAGGGTTAGAGTTAGGGTTAGGGTTACGGTTAGGGGTAGGTTTAGGATTAGGGCTAGGCTTAGGGGTAGGGTTAGGCTTAGGGTTAGTGTTAGGGTAAGAATTAGGGGAAGGGTTAGGGTTAGGGTTAGTGGCAGGGGTATTGTTAGGGTTAGGGTTAGGGGTAGGGTAGGGGTAGGTTTAGGATTAGGGATAGGATTAAGGTTAGGGTTAGGGTTATTGTTAGGGCTAGGGCTAGGGTTAGGGTTAGGGTTAGGGGTAAGTATAGGGTTAGGGTTAGGGTTAGGTTAGGGTTAGGGTAAGAGTTACGGGTAGGGTTAGGGTTAGGGTTAGGGTTAGGGTTAGGGGTAGGGGTAGGGGTAGGGTTAGGGTTAGGGTTAGGGTTGGGGTTGGGGTTAGGGTTAGGGGTAGGGTTAGGGTTAGGTTTATTGTTAAGGCTAGGGCTTCGGTTAGGGTTAGGTTTAGGGTTAGGGTTACCGTTAAGGGGTAGGGGTATGGTTAGCGTTAGGGTTAGGGTTACGGTTAGGGGTATTGTTAGGGTTAGGGTTATTGTTAGAGGTAGGGTTAGGATTAGAGTTAGGGTTAGGGTTACGGTTAAGGGTAGGGTTAGGGTTAGGATTAGGGTTAGGGGTAGGGTTAGGGTTAGGGTTAGGGTTAGCATAAGGGGTAGGATTAGGGTTAGGTTTAGGGGTAGGTGTAGGGGTAGCGGTGGGTGTGGGTTAGGGTTAGGGGTATGGTTAGGGTTAGAGGCAGGGTTATTGTTAGGGTTAGGGGTAGGGGTAGGTGTAGGTTTAGGATTAGGGTTAGGGTTATTGTTAGGGCTAGGGCTAGGGTTAGGGTTAGGGGTAGGAGTTAGGGTTAGGGGTAGGGGTAGGTTTAGGGGTAGGGGTAGGGTTAGCGGTAGGGATTGGGGTAGGTGTAGGGATAGGTGTAGGTTTAGGGTTAGGATGAGGTTTTTTGTTAGGGTTAGGGGTAGAGTTAGGGTTAGGGTTAGGCTTAGGGTTAACGCTGGTGCTAGAGTTACAGTTAGGGTTAGGGCTATGGCTAGGGCTAGGGTTATGGTTAAGGTTATGGTTAGGGCTAGGGCTAGGTTTAGGGTTAGGGTTAGGGATATGTTTAGGGTAGGGTTAGGGTTAGGGTTAGGGCTAGGGGTAGGTTTAGGGTTAGGGGTAGCGTTAGGGGAAGAGTTAGGTTTAGGTGTAGGGTTAGGGTTAGAGTTAGGGTTAGGGCTACGGTTACGGGTAGGGTTAGGTTTAGGCTTAGGTTTAGGGGTAGGGTTAGGGTTAGGGTTAGGGTTAGGTTTAGAGTTAAGGGTAGGGTTAGGGTTAGGGTTTGGGTTAGAGTTAGGGGTAGGCTTAGGGTTAGGGTTAGGTTTAGGGACAGGGGTAGGGTTAGGGTTAGGGTTAGGGTTAGGGTTACAGTTAGGAGTAGGGTTAGGTTTAGTGTTAGTGTTAGGGTTAGGGGTAGCTTTAGGTGTAGGGTTCGGGTTAGGGGTAGGGGTCTGGTTGGGGTTAGGTTGACGGTTAGGTTTAGGATTAGGCGTAGGGGTAGGGTTAGGGTTAGGGTTAGCGGTAGGGGTAGGGGTAGGGGTAGGGTTGGGTTAGGTTTAGGGTTAGGGCTAGCGCTAGGGTTATGGTTAGGTTTAGGTCTAGGGCTTGGGCTAGGGTTAGGGGTAGACTTAGGGTTAGGTTTGGGTTAGGCTTAGGGATAGTGTTAGGGGTAGGGTTAGGGTTAGCGATAGGGTTATGGTTAGGGTTAGGGTTAGGGCTAGGGTAGGGTTAGGGTTAAGGTTAGGGTTAGGGTTTGGGTTAGGATTAGGATTAGGGTTAGGGGTAGGGTTAGAGTTAGGGCTAGGGCTAGGGTTAGTGTTAGGGTTAGGGGTAGGTTTAGGGTTAGGGGTAGGGGTAGGTTTAGGATTAGGGATAGGATTAGGGTTAGGGTTAGTGTTTTTGTTAGGGTTAGGGGTAGGGTTAGGGGTAGGGGTAGGGGTAGGGGTAGGGGTAGGCATAGGGGTAGGTTTAGGATTAGGGATAGTATTAGGGTTAGGGTTAGGGTTTTTGTTAGGGTTAGGTGTAGGGTTTGGGGTAGAGGTAGGGGTAGGGTTACATTTAGTGGTAGGGTTAGGGGTAGGTTAGGTTTAGGGTTAGGGGTAGGTTTAGGGGTACGGTTAGGGTTAGTGTTAGGGGTAGGGTTAAGGTTAGGGTTAGGGTTAGGGTTAGGGGTAGGGTTAGGGTTAGGGTTTGGGTTAGGGGTAGATTTGGGGTTAGGGTTAGGGTTAGGTTTAGGGGTAGGGTTAGCGTTGGCTGTAGGGATAGGGTTAGGGTTAGGGTTTCGGTTAGGGGTATAGTTAGGGTTAGAATTAGGGTTAGTGGTAGGGTTAGGGTTAGAGTTAGGGTTAGGGTTATGGTTAGGGGTAGGTTTAGGATTAGGGCTAGGGTTAGGGTTAGGGTTAGGGTTAGGGTTAGTGTTAGGGTAAGAGTTAGGGTAGGGTTAGGGTTAGGGTTAGGGTTAGGGTTAGGGTTAGTGGCAGGGGTATTTTTAGGCTTAGGGGTAGGGGTAGGTGTAGGTTTAGGATTAGGGATAGGATTAGGGTTAGGGTTAGGGTTATAGTTAGGGCTAGGGCTAGGGTTAGGGTTAGGGTTAGGGGTAAGGGTAGGGTTAGGGTTAGGTTTGGGTTAGGGTAAGAGTTATGGGTAGGGTTAGGGTTAGGGTTAGGTTTAGGGTTAGTGGCAGGGGTATTGTTAGGGTTAGGGGTAGGGGTAGGCGTAGGGGTAGGTTTAGGATTAGGGATAGGATTAGGGTTAGGGTTAGGGTTTTTGTTAAGGTTAGGGGTAGGGTTAGGGGTAGGGGTAGGGGTAGGGTTATGTTTAGGGTTAAGGTTAGGGGTAGGGGTAGATTTAGGGTTACATTTAGGGGTAGGGGTAGGGGTAGGGTTAGGGTTAGGGTTAGGGGTAGGTTTAGGGTTAGGTTTAGGGTTAGGGTTAGGGGTAGGGTTAAGGTTAGGACTAGGGCTAGGGTTAGGGCTAGGGTTAGGGATTAAGTATAGGGTTAGGGTTAGGGTTAGGTTAGGGTTAGGGTAAGAGTTAGGGGTAGGGTTAGGGTTAGGGTTAGGGTTAGTGGCAGGGGTATTGTTAGGGTTAGGGGTAGGGGTAGGCGTAGGGGTAGGTTTAGGATTAGGGATAGTATTAGGGTTAGGGTTAGGGTTTTTGTTAGGGTTAGGTGTAGGGTTTGGGGTAGAGGTAGGGGTAGGGTTATGGTTAGGGTTAGGGGTAGGGGTAGGGGTAGATTTAGGGTTACATTTAGGGGTAGGGGTAGGGGTAGGGTTAGGGTTAGGGTTACGGGTAGGTTTAGGGTTAGGGTTAGGGTTAGGGTTAGGGGTAGGGTTAGGGTTAGGTTTAGGGTTAGGGTTGGGGTTGGGGTTAGGGTTAGGGGTAGGGTTAGTGTTAGGTTTATTTTTAAGGCTAGGGCTAGGGTTAGGGTTAGGGTTAGGGTTAGGGTTACCGTTAAGGGGTAGGGGTAGGGTTAGGGTTAGGGTTAGGGTTACGGTTAGGGGTATTGTTAGGGTTAGGGTTATTGTTAGAGGTAGGGTTAGGAATAGAGTTAGGGTTAGGGTTACGGTTAAGGGTAGGGTTAGGGTTAGGATTAGGGTTAGGGGTAGGGTTAGGGTTAGGGTTAGGGTTAGCGTAAGGGGTAGGATTAGGGTTAGGTTTAGGGGTAGGTGTAGGGGTAGCGTTGGGTGTGGGTTAGGGTTAGCGGTATGGTTAGGGTTAGGGGCAGGTGTAGAGGTAGAGGTAGGGTTAGGGTTAGGGTTAGCGGTAGGGGTAGGGGTAGGGGTAGGGGTAGGGTTAGGGTGTGGGCTATGGTTAAGGTTAGGGGTAGGGGTAGGGGTAGGGTGAGAATTAGGTTTAGGGTTAGGGGTAGGGTTAGGGGTAGGTTTAGGGTTAGGGTTAGGGGTAGGGTTAGGGTTAGGGTTAGGGTTAGGGGTAGGGTTAAGGTTAGGGTTAGGGTTAGGGTTAGGGGTTGGGTTAGGGTTAGGATAGGGTTAGGGGTAGGGTTAGGTTAGGGTTGGAGTTAGGGGTAGATTTGGGGTTAGGGTTAGGGTTAGGTTTAGGGGTAGGGTTAGCGTTGGCTGCAGGGATAGGTTTAGGGTTAGGGTGTCGGTTAGGGGTATTGTTAGTGTTAGGATTAGGGTTAGTGGTAGGGTTAGTGCTAGAGTTAGGGTTAGGGTTAGGGTTAGGGATAGTGTTAGGGTTAGAGTTAGGGGTAGGGGAAGGGTTAGGGTTAGGGTTAGGGTTAGGGGTAGGGTTAAGGTTAGGGTTAGGGTTAGGGTTATTGTTAGGGGTAGGGGTAGGATTAGGGGGAGGGTTAGGGGTAGGGTTAGGGTTAGGGGTAGATTTGGGGTTAGGGTTAGGGTTAGGTTTAGGGGTAGGGTTAGCGTTGGCTGTAGGGATGGGGTTAGGGTTAGGGTTTCGGTTAGGGGTATAGTTAGGGTTAGAATTAGGGTTAGTGGTAGGGTTAGGGTTAGAGTTAGGGTTAGGGTTACGGTTAGGGGTAGGTTTAGGATTAGGGCTAGTGTTAGGGGTAGGGTTAGGGTTAGGGTTAGTGTTAGGGTAAGAGTTAGGGGTATGGTTAGGGTTAGGGTTATGGTTAGGGTTAGTGGCAAGGGTATTGTTAGGCTTAGGGGTAGGGGTAGTGGTAGGGGTAGGTTTAGGATTAGGGATAGGATTAGGGTTAGGTTTAGGGTTATACTTAGGGCTAGGGCTAGGGTTAGGGTTAGGGTTAGGGGTTAGGGTAGGGTTAGGGTTAGGTTAGGGTTAGGGTAAGAGTTATGGGTAGGGTTAGGGTTAGGGTTAGGATTAGGGTTAGTGGCAGGGGTATTGTTAGGGTTAGGGGTAGGTGTAGGCATAGGGGTAGGTTTAGGATTAGGGATAGGATTAGGGTTAGGGTTAGGGTTTTTGTTAGGGTTGGGGTAGGGTTAGGCGTAGGGGTAGGGGTAGGGTTATGGTTAGGGTTAGGGGTAGGGGTAGGGGTAGATTTAGGGTTACATTTAGGGGTAGGGGTAGGGGTAGGGGTAGGGATAGGGTTAGGGGTAGGTTTAGGGTTAGGGTTAGGGGTAGGGGTAGGGTTAAGGTTAGGGTTATGGTTAGGTTTAGGGGTAGGGTTAGGGTTAGGGTTAGGGTTAGGGGTAGATTTGGGGTTAGGGTTAGGGTTAGGTTTAGGGGTAGGGTTAGCGTTGGCTGTAGGGATAGGGTTAGGGTTAGGGTGTCGGTTAGGGGTAATGTTAGGGTTAGGGTTAGGGTTAGGGATAGTGTTAGGGTTAGAGTTAGGGGTAGGTTTAGGGTTAGGGTTAGGTTTAGGGGTAGGGGTATGGTTAAGGTTAGGTTTAGGGTTAGGGTTAGGGTTAGGGGTATGGTTAGGGTTAGGGTTAGGGTTAGGGGTAGATTTTGGGTTAGGGTTAGGGTTAGGTTTATGGGTAGGGTTAGCGTTGGCTGTAGGGTTATGTTTAGGGTTAGGGTTTCTGTTAGGGGTATAGGTAGGGTTAGAATTAGGGTTAGTGGTAGTGTTAGGGTTAGAGTTAGGGTTAGGGTTACGGTTAGGGGTAGGTTTAGGGTTAGGGCTAGGGTTAGGGGTAGGGTTAGGGTTAGGGTTAGTGTTAGGGTAAGAGTTAGGTGTAGGGTTAGGGTTAGGGTAAGGGTTAGTCGCAGGTGTATTGTTAGGGTTAGGGGTACTGGTAGGGGTAGGGGTAGGTTTAGGATTAGGGATAGGATTAGGGTTAGGGTTAGGATTAGGGTTATTGTTAGGGCTAGGGCTAGGGTTAGGGTTAGGGTTAGGAGTAAAGGTAGGGTTAGGTTTAGGATTAGGTTAGGGTTAGGGCAAGAGTTAGGGGAAGGGTTTGGTTTAGGGTTAGGGTTAGGGTTAGTGGCAGGGGTATTGTTAGGGTTAGGGGTAGGGGTAGGGGTAGGGGTAGGGGTAGGTTTAGGATTAGGGATAGGATTAGGGTTAGGTTTAGGGTTATTGTTACGGCTAGGGCTAGGGTTAGGTTTAGGGTTAGGGGTAAGAGTAGGGTTAGGTTAGGGTTAGGTTAGGGTTAGGGGTAGGGTTAGGGGTAGGTTTAGGGTTTGAGTTAGGGCTAGGGTTAGGGGTATGGTTAGGGGTGTGGTAGGGTTAGGGTTAGGGTTAGGGTTAGGGTTAGGGCTAGGGTTAGGGTTAGGGTTAGGGTTAGGGGTAGAGTTAGGGTTAGGGTTAGGCTTAGGGTTAGGGCTAGGGCTAGGGTTACAGTTAGGGTTAGAGCTATGGCTATGGCTAGGGTTAGGATTAAGTTTAGGGTTAGGGCTAGGGCTAGGGTTAGGGTTAGGGTTAGGGTTAGGGTTAGGGTTGGGGTTGGGGTTAGGGGTAGGGGTAGGGTTAGGGTTAGGTTTATTGTTAAGGCTAGGGCCAGGGTTAGGGTTAGGGTTACCGTTAAGGGGTAGGGTTATGGTTAGGGTTAGGGTTACGGTTAGGGGTATTGTTAGATTTAGGGTTATTGTTAGAGGTAGGGTTAGGATTAGAGTTAGGGTTACGGTTAAGGGTAGGGTTAGGGTTAGGATTAGGGTTAGGGGTAGGGTTAGGGTTAGGGTTAGGGTTAGCGTAAGGGGTAGGATTAGGGTTAGGTTTAGGGGTAGGTGTAGGGGTAGCGGTGGGTGTGGGTTAGGGTTAGGGGTATAGTTAGGGTTAGGGGCAGGTGTAGAGGTAGAAGTACGGTTAGGGTTAGGGTTACCGGTAGGGGTAGGGTTAGGGTTAGGGTTAGGGTTAGGGTTTGGGCTATGGTTAAGGTTAGGGGTAGGGTTAGGGGTAGGGTGAGATTTAGGTTTAGGGTTAGGGGTAGGGTTAGGGGTAGGTTTAGGGTTAGGGTTAGGGTAGGGTTAGGGTTAGGTTTAGGGGTAGGGTTAGGGTTAAGGTTAGGGTTAGGGTTAGGGTTAGTGGTTGGGTTTGGGTTAGGGATAGGTTTAGGGGTAGGGGTGGGTTTAGGGTTAGGGTTAGGGTTACTGTTAGGGGTATAGTTAGCGTTAGGGTTAGGCTTAGGGGTAGGGTTAGGGTTAGAGTTAGGGTTAGGGTTATGTGTAGGGGTAGGGTTAGGGTTAGGGTAAGGGTTAGTGGCAGAGGTATTGTTAGGGTTAGGTGTAGGGGTAGGGGTAGGAGTAGGTTTAGGATTAGGGTTAGGGTTATTGGTAGGGCTAGGGCTAGGGTTAGGGTTAGGTGTAGGGGTTAGGGTTAGGGGTAGGGGTAGGTTTAGGGGTAGGGGTAGGGTTAGCGGTAGGGATTGGGGTAGGTGTAGGGGTAGGTGTAGGTTTAGGGTTAGGATAAGGGTTAGGGTTAGGGTTAGGGCTAGGGTTAGGGTTAGGGTTAGGGGTAGAGTTAGGGTTAGGGTTAGGCTTAGGGTTAGGGCTAGGGCTAGGGTTACAGTTAGGGTTAGAGCTATGGCTATGGCTAGGGTTAGGATTAAGTTTAGGGTTAGGGCTAGGGCTAGGATTAGGGTTAGGGTTAGGGTTAGGGTTAGGGTTAGGGTTGGGGTTGGGGTTAGGGGTAGGGGTAGGGTTAGGGTTAGGTTTATTGTTAAGGCTAGGGCCAGGGTTAGGGTTAGGGTTACCGTTAAGGGGTAGGGTTATGGTTAGGGTTAGGGTTACGGTTAGGGGTATTGTTAGATTTAGGGTTATTGTTAGAGGTAGGGTTAGGATTAGAGTTAGGGTTACGGTTAAGGGTAGGGTTAGGGTTAGGATTAGGGTTAGCGGTAGGGTTAGGGTTAGGGTTAGGGTTAGCGTAAGGGGTAGGATTAGGGTTAGGTTTAGGGGTAGGTGTAGGGGTAGCGGTGGGTGTGGGTTAGGGTTAGGGGTATAGTTAGGGTTAGGGGCAGGTGTAGAGGTAGAAGTACGGTTAGGGTTAGGGTTACCGGTAGGGGTAGGGGTAGGGGTAGGGTTAGGGTTAGGGTTTGGGCTATGGTTAAGGTTAGGGGTAGGGTTAGGGGTAGGGTGAGATTTAGGTTTAGGGTTAGGGGTAGGGTTAGGGGTAGGTTTAGGGTTAGGGTTAGGGTAGGGTTAGGGTTAGGTTTAGGGGTAGGGTTAGGGTTAAGGTTAGGGTTAGGGTTAGGGTTAGTGGTTGGGTTAGGGTTAGGGATAGGTTTAGGGGTAGGGGTGGGTTTAGGGTTAGGGTTAGGGTTACTGTTAGGGGTATAGTTAGCGTTAGGGTTAGGCTTAGGGGTAGGGTTAGGGTTAGAGTTAGGGTTAGGGTTACGTGTAGGGGTAGGGTTAGGGTTAGGGTAAGGGTTAGTGGCAGAGGTATTGTTAGGGTTAGGTGTAGGGGTAGGGGTAGGAGTAGGTTTAGGATTAGGGTTAGGGTTATTGGTAGGGCTAGGGCTAGGGTTAGGGTTAGGTGTAGGGGTTAGGGTTAGGGGTAGGGGTAGGTTTAGGGGTAGGGGTAGGGTTAGCGGTAGGGATTGGGTTAGGTGTAGGGGTGGGTGTAGGTTTAGGGTTAGGATAAGGGTTAGGGTTAGGGTTAGGGGTAGAGTTAGGGTTAGGGTTAGGCTTAGGGTTAGCGCTAGTGCTAGGGTTACAGTTAGGGTTAGGGCTATGGCTAGGGCTAGGGTTATGGTTAAGGTTAGGGTTAGGGCTAGGCCTAGGTTTAGGGTTAGGGTTAGGGTTAGGGATAGGTTTAGGGGTAGGGTTAGGGTTAGGGTTAGGGTTAGGTTAGAGGTAGCGTTAGGGGTAGGGTTAGGGTTAGGGTTTGTGTTAGGGTTACGGCTAGGGGTAGGTTTAGGGTTAGGGGTAGCGTTAGGGGAAGAGTTAGGTTTAGGTGTAGGGTTAGGGTTAGAGTTAGGGTTAGGGTTACGGTTAGGGGTAGGGTTAGGGTTAGGCTTAGGTTTAGGGGTAGGGTTAGGGTTAGGGTTAGGTTTAGAGTTAAGAGTAGGGTTAGGGTTAGGGTTTGGGTTAGAGTTAGGGGTAGGCTTAGGGTTAGGGTTAGGGTTAGGGATAGGGGTAGGGTTAGGGTTAGGGTTAGGATTAGGGTTACAGTTAGGTGTATGGTTAGGTTTAGGTTAGGGTTACGGTTAAGTGTAGGTTTAGTGTTAGGGTTAGGGGTAGGGGTAGCTTTAGGTGTAGGGTTCGGGTTAGGAGTAGGGGTAGGGTTGGGGTTAGTGTGATGGTTAGGTTTAGGATTAGGCGTAGGAGTAGCGTTATGGTTACGGTTAGCGGTAGGGGTAGGGGTAGGGGTAGGGTTGGGTTTGGTTTAGGGTTAGGGCTAGTGCTAGGGTTATGGTTAGGTTTAGGACTAGGGCTTGGGCTAGGGTTAGGGGTAGACTTAGGGTTAGGGTTGGGTTAGGGTTAGGGATAGTGTTAGGGGTAGGGTTAGGGTTAGCGATAGGGTTATGGTTAGGGTTAGGGTTAGGGCTAGGGTAGGGTTAGGGTTAGGGTTAGGGTTAGGGTAAGGATTAGGGTTAGGGTTAGGGGTAGGGTTAGGGTTAGGGCTAGTTCTACGGTTAGGGTTAGGGTTAGGGGTAGGTTTAGGGTTAGGGGTAGGGGTAGGGGTAGGGGTAGGGTTAGGGTTAGGGCTAGGGCTAGGGCTAGGGTTAGGGTAAGGGTTTGGGTTAGGGGTAGGTGTAGGGTTAGGGGTAGGGTTAGGGGTAGGGGTAGGGGTAGGGTTAGGGGTAGGGGTAGGGGTAGGTTTAGGGGTAGGGTAGGGTTAGGGTTAGAGTTAGGGCTAGGGCTAGGGTTAGGGTTAGGGTTAGGGTTTTTGTTAGGGTTAGGGATATGGTTAGGGGTAGGGGTAAGGGTAGGGTTAGGGTTAGGGGCAAGGGAAGGGGTAGGAGTAGATTTAGGGTTACATTTAGGGTTACGGTTATGGGTAGGTTTAGGTTTAAGGTTAGGGGTAGGTTTAGGGGTAGGGTTAGGGTTAGGGGTAAGGTTAAGGTTAGGGTTATGGTTAGGGTTAGGGGTAGGGTTAGGGGTAGGGTTAGGGTTAGGGGTAGATTTGGGGTTAGGGTTAGGGTTAGGTTTAGGGGTAGGGTTAGCGTTGGCTGCAGGGATAGGGTTAGGGTTTGGGTGTCGGTTAGGTGTATTGTTAGGGTTAGGATTAGGGTTAGTGGTAGGGTTAGGGCTAGAGTTAGGGTTAGGGTTAGGGTTAGGGATAGTGTTAGTGTTACAATTAGGGGTAGGGGTAGTGTTAGGTGTAGGGTTAGGGTTAGGGGTAGGGTTAAGATTAGGGTTAGGGTTAGGGTTAGGGTTAGGGGTAGGGTTAAGGTTAGGGTTAGGGTTTCGGTTAGGGGTATAGTTAGGTTTAGAATTAGGGTTAGTGGTAGGGTTAGGGTTAGAGTTAGGGTTAGGGTTATGGTTAAGGGTAGGTTGAGGACTAGGGCTAGGGTTAGGGGTAGGGTTAGGTTTAGGGTTAGTGTTAGGGCAAGAGTTAGGGGTAGGGTTAGGGTTAGGGTTAGGGTTAGGGTTAGTCGCAGGGGTATTGTTAGGGTTAGGGTTAGGGTTAGGGTTAGGGTTAGGGGTTTTGTTAGGGTTAGGCTTAGGGTTAGGGGTAGGGGTAGGGGTAGGGTTATGGTTAGGTTTAGGGGTATGTGTAGGGGTAGATTTAGGGTTACATTTAGGGGTAGGGGTAGGGGTAGGGTTAGGGATAGGGTTAGGGGTAGGTTTAGGGTTAGGGTTAGGGTTAAGGGTAGGGTTAAGGTTAGGGTTATGGTTAGGTTTAGGGGTATGGTTAGGGTTAGGGTTAGGGTTAGGGGTAGATTTGGGGTTAGGGTTAGGTTTAGGGGTAGGGTTAGGGTTAGGGTGTCGGTTAGGGGTATTGTTAGGGTTAGGGTTAGGGTTAGGGATAGTGTTAGGGTTAGAGTTATGGGTAAGTTTAGGGTTAGGGTTAGGGTTATGGGTAGGGGTAGGGTTAAGGTTAGGTTTAGGGTTAGGGTTCGGTTAGGGGTATTGTTACGGTTAGTGTTAGGGGTAGATTTTGGGTTTGGGTTAGGGTTAGGTTTAGGGGTAGGGTTAGCGTTGTCTGTAGGGATATGGTTAGGGTTAGGGTTTCGTTAGGGGTATAGTTAGGGTTAGAATTAGGGTTAGTGGTAGTGTTAGGGTTAGAGTTATGGTTAGGGTTACGGTTAGGGGTAGGTTTAGGGTTAGGGCTAGGGGTAGGGGTAGGGTTAGGGTTAGGGCTAGGGTTAGGGGTAGGGTTAGGGTAAGGGTTAGTCGCAGGGGTATTGATAGGGTTAGGGGTACGGGTAGGGGTAGGTTTAGGATTAGGGATAGGATTAGGGTTAGGGTTAGGATTAGGGTTATTGTTAGGGCTAGGGATAGGTTTAGGGTTAGGGTTAGGGGTAAGGGTAGGGTTAGGGTTAGGGTTAGGTTAGGGTTAGGGTAAGAGTTAGGGGAAGGGTTTGGTTTGGGTTAGGGTTAGGGTTAGTGGCAGGGGTATTGTTAGGGTTAGGGGTAGGGGTAGGGGTAGGGGTAGGTTTAGGATTAGGGATAGGATTAGGGTTAGGTTTAGGGTTATTGTTAGAGCTAGGGCTAGGTTTAGGGTTAGGGTTAGGGGAAAGAGTAGGGTTAGGGTTAGGGGTAGGTTAGGGTTAGGGTAAGAGTTAGGGTTAGGTTTAGGGGTAGGGGTAGGGGTAGGGTTAGGGTTAGGTTTAGTGCTAGGGCTAGGTTAAGGGTTAGGTTTAGGGTTAGGGTTAGGATTAGGGTTAGGGTTTTAGGGATAGGGTTCGGGATACAGTTAGTGTTAGGGATAGGGTTAGGGTTAGCGTTAGGAGTAGGGTTAGTGTTAGGGTTAGGGTTACGGTTAGGGGTAGGGGTAGGGGTAGGGGTAGGGGTATGTGTAGGGTTAGGGTTAGGGTTAGGGGTTGAGTTAGGGTTAGGGTTAGGCTTAGGGTTAGGGCTAGGGCTTGAGCTAGGGTTACAGTTAGGGTTAGAGCTATGTCTATGGCTAGGGTTAGGGTTAGGGTTAGGGTTAGGGCTATGGCTAGGGTTAGGGTTAGGTCTAGGGTTAGGGTTAGGTTTAGTGCGAGGGCTAGGTTAAGTGTTAGATTTAGGGTTAGGATTAGGATGAGGGTTAGGGTTTTAGGGTTAGGATTCGGGTTACGGTTAGGGTAAGGGATAGGGGTAGGGTTAGCATTAGGAGTAGGGTTAGGGTTAAGGTTTGGGGTAGGGGTAGGGTTGGGGGTAGGGGTACGTGTAGGGTTAGGGTTAGGATTAGCGTTAGGGTTAGGGTTAGGGGCAGATTTAGGGTTAGGTTTAGGCTTAGGGTTAGGCCTAGAGCTAGGGTTACAGTTAGGGTTAGAGCTATGACTATGGCTAGGGTTAGGGTTAGGGTTAGGGTTAGGGCTAGGGCTAGGTTTAGGGTTAGGGTTAGTGTTAGGGCTAAGGTTATGGTTAGGTGTAGGGGTAGGGGTAGGTTTATGGTTAGGTTTAGGGGTAGGGGTAGTGGTAGGGGTAGGGTAGGGTTAGGGCTAGGTGTGGGGGTAGCGGTAGATGTAGGGTTAGGATTAGGGTTAGGGTTAGGGTTAGGGGTACGGGTAGGGTTAGGGTTAGGGTTAGGTTTACGTATAGGGTTAGGGTTAGGGTTAGTGGTAGGGTTAGGGTTAGGGTTAGAGTTAGGTTTATGGTTAGGGATAGTGGCAGGGGTATTGTTAGGGTTAGGGGTAGGGGTAGGGGTAGGGGTCGGTTTAGGATTAGGGTTAGGATTAGTGTTAGGGTTACGGTTAGGGTTAGGGTTATTGTTAGGGCTAGGGCTAGGGTTAGGTTTAGGGTAGAGGTAGAGTTTAGGGTTAGGGTTAGGGTTAGGGGTAGGCTAGGGGTAGGTTTATGGGTAGGGGTAGGGGTAGTTTAGGGATAGGTGTAGGATTAGGGTTAGAATTAGGGTTAGGGTTAGGGGTAGGGTTAGGGTTAGGGATAGAGTTAGGGGAAGGGTTAGGTTTAGGGGTAGGGTTAGGGTTAGAGTTAGAGTTCGGGTTACGGTTAGGGGTAAGTTTAGGGTTAGGGTTAGGGTTAGGCGTAGGGTTTAGGTTAGGGTTAGGGTTAGAGTTAAGGTGTAGGGTTAATGTTAGGATTAGGGTTAGGGTTTGGGTTAGGGGTAGTGTTAGGGATAGGGTTGGGGTTAGGGGTAGGGTTAGGGTTAGGGTTAGGGTTAGTGGTAGCGGTAGGGGTAGGGTTAGGGGTAGGGTTAAGTTTAGGATTAGGGTTAGGGTTAGGGTTACGATTAGGGGTAGGGTTAGGGTTAGGATTAGGGTTAGGGGTAGGGTTAGGATAGGGTTAGAGTTAAGGGTGGGGTTAGGGTTAGAGTTAGGGTTAGGGATAGGGGTAGGGGTAAGGTAAGGGTTAGGGTTTGGGGTAGGATTAGGGGTAGGGTTAGGGGTAGGGTTAGGGGTAGGGTTAGACTTAGGGCTAGGGGGTAGGTGTAGGGATAGGGGTAGGGTTAGGGTTAGGGGTAGGGTTAGGTGTAGGGTTAGGGATGAGGTTGGGGTTAGGTTAGGGGTAGGGTTAGGGTTAGGTTTAGGGTTAAGGCTAGGGCTAGGGTTAGGGTTAGGGTTAGGGTTACCGTTAAGGGGTAGGGGTAGGGTTAGGGGTAGGGTTACGGTTAGGGGTATTGTTAGGGTTAGGGTTATTGTTAGGGCTAGGGGTAGGATTAGAGTTAGGGTTAGGGTTATGGTTAGGGGTAGGGTTAGGGCTGGGATTAGGGTTAGGGGTAGGGTTAGGTTTAGGGTTAGAGTTAGCGTTCGGGGTAGGGGTAGGATTAGGGTTATGTTTAGGGGTAGGTGTAGGGGAAGCGTTGAGTGTAGGTGAGGGTTAGGGGTAGGGTTAGGGTTAGGGGCAGGTGTAGGGGTAGAGGTAGGGTTAGGGTTTGGGTTAGCGGTAGGGGTAGTTGTAGGGGTAGGGGTAGGGTTAGGGTTAGGGTTAGAGGTAGGGGTAGGAGTAGGGTTAGGATTAGGGTTAGGGTTAGGTGTAGGGTTAGGGGTAGGTTTAGGGTTAGGGTTAGGGGTAGGGTTAGGGTTAGGTTTAGGGTTAGGGGTAGGGTTAGGGGTTGGGTTAGGATTAGGGATATGGTTAGGGGTGGGGGTGGGTTTAGGGTTAGGGTTAGGTTTAGGGTTATGGTTAGCGTTAGGTGTAGGTTTAGGGTTAGGGTTAGTGTTGCGTTTAGCGGTATAGTTAGTGTTAGGGTTAGGCTTAGGTGTAGAGTTAGGGTTAGATTTAGGGTTAGGGTTACGTGTAGGGCTAGGGTTTGTGTTAGGGTTAGGTTTATTGTTAGGGCTAGGGGTAGGGTTATTGTTAGGGTTAGGGGTAGGGGTTAGGGTTAGGGGTGGGGGTAGTTTTAGGGGTAGGGGTAGGCTTAGGGGTAGGGATAGGGGTAGGGGTAGGGGTAGATATAGGATTAGGGTTAGGATTAGGGTTAGGGTTAGCGTTAGGGATACACTTAGGGTTAGGGTTAGGCTTAGGGTTAGGGCTAGTGCTAGGGTTACAGTTAGGGTTAGGAGTATGGCTAGGGCTAGGGTTAAGGTTAAGGTTACGGTTAGGGCTAGGGCTGGGTTTAGGGTTAGGGTTAGGGATAGGGTTAGGGGTAGGGTTAGGGTTAGGGGTAGGGTTAGGGTTGGAGGTAGCGTTATGGTTAGGGTTAGGGTTAGGGTTAGGGTTAGGGTTTGGGTTAGGGTTAGGGCTAGGGATATTGTTAGGGTTAGGGGTAGCGTTAGGGGAAGGGTTAGGTTTAGGGCTAGGGTTAGGGTTAGAGTTAGGGTTAGGGTTACGATTAGGGGTAGGGTTAGGGTTAGGTTTAGGTTTAGGGGTAGGGTTAGGATTAGGTTTAGAGTTAAGGGTATGGTTAGGGTTAGGGTTAGGGTTAGAGTTAGGGGTAGGCTTAGGGTTAGGGTTAGGGGTAGGGGTAGGGGTAGGGTTAGGGTTAGGGTTAGGGTTAGGGTAAGCGTTAGGGTTAGCGTTAGGGGTAGGGTTAGGGTTAGGTTTAGGGTTACGGATAGGAGTATGGTTAGGTTTAGGGTTAGGGTTACGGTTACGTGTAGGTTTGGGTTAGGGTTAGGGTTAGGGTTTGCTTTAGGTGTAGGGTTAGGGTTAGCTTGAGGGGTAGGGTTGGGGATAGGGTGACGGTTAGGTTTAGTATTAGGCATAGGGTTAGGGTTAGGGTTAGGGTCAGCGGTAGGGGTAGGGGTAGGGTTAGGGGTAGGGTTAGGGTTAGGTGTAGGGTTAGGGCTAGCGCTAGGGTTATGGTTAGGTTTAGGACTAGGGCTTCGGCTAGGGTAAGGGGTAGACTTAGGGTTAGGTGTAGGGTTAGGGTTAGGGGTAGGGGTAGGGGTAGATTTGGGGTTAGGGTTAGGTTTAGGGGTAGGTTTAGCGTTGGCTGTAGGGATAGGGTTACTGTTAGGGTTATGGTTAGGGGTATAGCTATGGTTAGGATTAGGGTTATTGGTAGGGTTAGAGTTAGAGTTAGGGTTAGGGTTACGGTTAGAGGTAGGTTTAGGGTTACAGTTAGGGTTAGGGTTAGAGTTAGGGTTAGAGTTAGGGGTAGGGGTACGTTTAGAATTAGGGATAGGATTAGGGTTAGGGTTAGGGTTAGGGTTGTTGTTAGGGCTAGGGCTAGGGTAGGGTTAGGGTTAGGGTTAGGGGTAGGGCTAGGGTTACCGTTAGGGTTAGGGTTAGGGGTAGGATTAGGGGTAGGTTTAGCGTTTGAGTTAGGGGTAGGGTTAGGGGTATGGGTAGGGGTATGGTAGGGTTAGGGTTAGGGTTAGGGTTACGGCTATGGCTAGGGTTAGGGTTAGGGCTAGGTTTAGGTTTAGGTTTAGTGGTAGGGCTAGGTTAAGGGTTAGGTTTAGGGTTAGGGTTAGGATTAGGGTTAGGGTTTTAGGGTTAGGGTGCTGGTTACGGTTAGGTTTAGGGATAGGGATAGGGTTAGCGTTAGGAGTACGGTTAGGGTTAGGGTTAGGGTTAGGGTTACGGGTACAGTTAGGGTTAGGGTTAGGCTTAGGGTTAGGGCTAGGGCTAGGGTTACAGTTAGGGTTAGAGCTATGGATATGGCTAGGGTTAGGGTTAAGTTTAGGGTTAGGGCTAGGGCTAGGTTTAGTGTTAGGGTTAGGTTTAGGGTTAGGGTTAGGGGTAGGTGTAGGGGTAGGGTTAGGGTTAAGATTAGGGGTAGGGGTATGGTTAGGTTTAGGGTTAGGGTTAGGGGTAGCTTTAGGGGTAGGGTTAGGTTTAGGGTTAGGGGTAAGGTTAGGGGTAGGGTTAGGGTTAGGGTTAGGGTTTGGGTTAGGGTTAGGGCTAGGGGTAGGGTTAGGGTTAGGGCTAGCAATATGGGTAGGTGTAGGGGTAGGGGTAGAGGTAGGGTTAGGGTTAGGGTTAGGGTTAGGATTAGGGTTATTGTTAGGGCTAGGCTAGGGTTAGGGTTAGGGGTAGGGTTAGGGCTAGGGGTAGGTTTAGGGTTAGTGTTAGGGATAGGGCTAGGTTAACGTTTAGTTTGAGGGTTAGGGCTAGGGCTAGGGTTAGGGGTAGGGTTAGGTTTAGGGCTAGGGCTAGGGTTAGCGTTAGGGTTAGTTTTAGGTTAAGGATTAGAGTTAGAGTTTTAGGGTTAGGGTTTGGGTTATGCTTAGAGTTAGTGTTAGGGGTAAGCTTAGGGTTAGGGTCATGGTTAGGGGTAGGCGTAGGCGTAGGGGTAGGAGTATGGTTAGGGTTAGGGTTGGGGTTAGGTTTGGGGTTAGGGTTAGGGCTAGAGTAAGGGTTAGAGTTAGGGTTAGGTTTAGGGTAAGAGTAAGGGTTAGGGTTAGGGTAAGGGTAAGGGTTAAGGTTAGGGTTAGAGTTAGGTTTAAGGTTAGGGTTAGGGTAAGGGTTAAGATTAGGGTTCGTGTCAGTGTTAGGGTTTAGTTTATGGTTAGTTTTAGGGTTAGTGTTAGGGTTAGCGTTAGGGTAAGGGTAAGGGTTAGGGGTAGGTTTAGGTTTAGGTTTAGGGTTAAGGTAAGGGTATGGGTTAGGGTTAGGGTTAGGGGTAGGGTAAGGGTTAGGGGTAGGTTTAGGGTAAAATAAGGTTTAGGGTTAGGGTTAGGGTTAGGATAAGGGTAAGGGTAAGGGTAAGGGTTAGGGTTACTGTTAGGTTTAGGGTTAGGTTTAGGGTTAGGGTTATGGTAAGGGTAAGGGTTAGCGTTAAGGTTAGGGTTACGGTTAGGGTTAGGTTTAGGGTAAGGGTTAGGGTTAGGGTAAGAGTTAATGTTAGGGTTAGGGTTAGGGTTAGGTTTAGGGTTAGGGTTAGGGTAAGGGTAAGGGTTAGGGTTAGGTTTATGGTTGGGGTGAAGGTTAGTGTTAGGGTTGGGGTAAGTGTTAGGTTTAGGGTTAGGGTTAGGGTTAGGGTAAGGGTTAGGGTGAGGGTTAGGGCAAGGGTAAGTTTTGGGTTAGGGTTAGGGTTAGGTTAAGAGTACGGTTTAGGTTTAGGGTTAGGGTTAGGATTAGGGTTAGGGTAAGGGTAAGTGTTAGGGTTAGGGTGAAGGGTAGGGCAAGGGTAAGTGTTGGGTTAGGGTTAGGGTTAGGTTAAGAGTAAGGTTGGGGTTAGGGTTATGGTTAGGATTAGCATTAAGTTATGGTTAGGGTTAGGGTTAGGTTTAGAGTAAGGGTTAGGGTTAGGGTTAGGATTTCGGTTAGGTTTAGGGTTAGGGTTAGGGTAAGGGTAAGGGTTACGGTTAGGGATAGGGTTAGGGCAAGGGTAATGGTTAGGGGTAGGGTAAGGATTAGGGTTAGGTTTAGGGTTAGGGTAAGGGTTAGGTTTAGGGGTTAGGGTTAGTGTTAGTGTTAGGGTAAGGGTTTGGGTTAGGGTTAGGGTAAGGGTTAGGGTTAGGTTTAGGTTAAGGCTAAGGGTTAGAGTTAGGGTTACGGTAAGGTTTAGTGTTAGGTTTAGGGTAAAACTAAGGGTTAGAGTTAGGGTTAGACGTTAGGGTAAGTGTTAGGGTTAGGGTTAGGGTAAGGCTAGGTGTTAGGTTTAGGGTTAGGGTTAGGGTAAGGGTAACGGTTAGCATTAGGGCTAGGGTTAAGGTTAGCGTTAGTGTTAGGGTTAGGCTAAGGGTTAGGGTTTGGGTTAAGGTAAGGGTTAGGGTTAGGCTTAGGGTTTCGGTTAGAGGTAGGGTTAGGGTTAGGGTAAGGGTAAGGGTTAGTGTTAGGTTTAGGATTAGGGTAAGGGTAGGTTTAGGGGTTAGTGTTAGGGTTAGGTTTAGGGTAAGGGTTAGGGTTAGGGTTAGGATTAAGGTTAAGGTTAGGGTTAGGGTAAGGCTAAGGGTTACAGTTAGGGTTAGGTTAAAGGTTAGGGTTAGGGTTAGGGTAAGGGTAAGGGTTAGCGTTAGGATTAGGGTTAGGTTTAGGGTTAGGATTAGGGTAAGGGTTAGGGTTATGTTTAGGGTTAGGGTTAAGGTTAGGTTTAGGGTTAGGGTTAGGGTAAGGGTAAGGGCTAGGGTTAGGGTTAAGGTTAGGTTTAGGGTAAGGGTAAGGGTAAGGGTTAGGGTTAGTGTTAGAGTTAGGGTTAGGGTAAGGGTAGGTTTAGGGGTTAGTGTTAGGGTTAGGTATAGGGTAAGGGTTAGGGTTAGGGATAGGATTAAGGTTAAGTTTAGGGTTAGGGTAAGGCTAAGGGTTAGGTTAAAGGTTAGGGTTAGGGTTAGGGTTAGGGTAAGGGTAAGGGTTAGCGTTAGGGTTAGGGTTAGGTTTATGGTTAGGATTAGGGTAAGGGTTAGGGTTATGTTTAGGGTTAGGGTTAAGGTTAGGTTTAGGGTTAGGGTTAGGGTAAGGGTTAGGTTTATGGTTAGGGTTAGGGTTAGGGTTAAATTTAGGGTTAGGATTAGGGTTAGGGTTAGGGTTAGGGTAAGGGTAGGTTTTAGGGTTAGGGTAAGTGTAAGGGTTAGGGTTAGGTTTAGGGTTAGTGTTAAGGTTAGGGTTAGGGTTAGGGTAAGGGTAAGGGTAAGGTTTAGGGTTAGGGTTAGGGTGAGGGTTATGACAAGGGTAAGGGTTATGGTTAGGGTTAGGGTAAGGATTAGGGGTAGGTTTAGGGTTAGGTTAAGGGTTAGGGTTAGGGTCTGGGTGAGCGTTAGGGTTAGGGTTAGTGTTAGGGTTACGGTAAGGGTTAGGGTTAGGGTTAGGGTAAGGGTTAGGGTTAGGGTTAGGGTAAGGGTTAGGGTTAGGGTTAGGGTTAGGGTAAGTCTAAGGTTAGAGTTATGGTTAGGGTAAGGTTTACGGTTAGGGTTATGGTAAGACTAATGGTTAGATTTATGGTTAGGTTTAGGGTTAGCAATAGGGGTTAGGGTTAGGGTTAGGGTTAGGTTAAGGGTAAGGGTTAGGTTTCGGGTTAGGGTTAGGATACGGGAAAGGGTTAGCATTAGGTTTAGGGTTAAGTTTAGCGTTAGTGTTAGGGTTACATTTAGGGTTAGGTTAAGTGTAATGATTAGGGTTAGGGGTAGGGTTAAGGTTACGGTTAGGGTTAGGGTTAGGCTAAGGGTTAGGGTTAGGGTAGGGGTTAGAGTTACGGTTAGGGTTAGGGTTAGAGGTAGGGTTGGGTTTAGGGTATGGGTAAGGGTTAGGGTTAGTGGCAGGGGTATTGTTAGGGTAAGGGGTAGGGGTAGGGGTAGAGGTAGGTTTAGGATTAGGGATAGGATTAGGGTTAGGGTTAGGGTTAGGGTTATTGTTAGGGCTAGGTCTAGTGTTAGGGTTAGTGTTAGGGGTAGGGGTAGGGTTAGGGCTAGGGCTAGGTTTAGGGTTAGGGCTAGGGTTAGGGTTAGGTTTAGTGCTTGGGCTAGGTTAAGGGTTAGGTTTAGGGTTAGGGTTAGGATTAGGGTTAGTGTTTTAGGGTTAGGGTTCGGGTTACGGTTAGGGTGAGCTATAGGGGTAGGCTTAGGGTTAGGGTCAGGATTAGGAGTAGGGGTAGGGGTACGTGTAGGGTTACGGTTAGGATTAGCGTTAGGGTTAGGGTTATGGGTAGATTAGGGTTAGGGTTAGGCTTAGGGTTAGGGCTAGGGCTAGGGTTACAGTTAGGGTTGGAGCTATGGCTATGGCTACGGTTTGGGTTAAGTTTAGGGTTAGGGCTAGGGCTAGGATTAGGGTTAGGGTTAGGGGTAGGTGTAGGGGTAGGTGTAGGTTTAGGGTTAGGTTTAGGGTAGGGGTAGGGGTAGGGGTAGGGGTAGGGCTAGGTGTAAGTGTAGCGGTAGGTGTAGGGTTAGGATTAGGGTTAGGTGTAGGGGTAGGGTTAGCGTTAGGGTTAGGGTTAGGGTTAGGGTTAGGGCTAGGGCTAGGATTAGGGTTACGTTTAGGGGTAGGGTTAGGGTTTGGAGTAGGGTTAGGGTTAGGGTTATGGTTAGGGTTAGGGTTGGTGTTAGGGCTAGGGTTAGGTTTAGGGTTAGGTTTAGGGTTAGGGATAGGGTTAGAGTTAGGGGTAGGGTTAGGGTTAGAGGTAGCGTTAGGGGAATGGTTAGGGTTAGGGGTAGGGTTAGGGTTAGGGTTAGGGGTAGGTTTAGGGTTAGGGGAAGTGTTAGGGGAAGTGTTAGGTTTATGGGTAGGGTTAGGATTACACTTAGAATTAGGGTTACGGTAAGGTGTAGGGTTAGAGTTAGGGTTAGGGTTTGGGGTAGGGTTAGGGTTAGGGTAAGGGTTAGAGTTAGGGGTAGCGTTAGGGTTAGTGTTAGGGTAGAGTTAGGGTTAGGTTTAGGGTTAGGGTTAGGGTAAGCGTTAAGGTTAGGGTTAGGGTTAGGTTTAGGGTTACCGTTAGGGGTAGGGGTAGGGTTAGGATTAGGGTTAAAGTTAGAGTTAGTGGTAGGGTTAGGGTTAGGGTTAGGGTTAGGGGGAGGGTTAGGTTTATGTTAGGGTTAGGGGTAGCTTTAGGGGAAGGGTTAGGTTTAGGGTTAGGGGTAAGTTTAAGGGTGGGGTTAGGTTTAGGGTGACGGTTAGGGTTAGGATTAGGAGTAAATGTAGGGTTAGGTTAGGGTTAGCGGTACGGGTAGGGGTAGGGGTAGGGGTAGCGTTAGGGTTAGGGTTAGGGTTAGGGATAGGGAATGGTTATGATTAGGGTTAGGGTTAGGGTTAGGGTTACGGTTACGGGTAGGGCTAGGGTTAGGGTTATGGGTAGCTTTACGGGTAGGGTTAGTTTAGGGTTAGGGGTAAGGTGAGGGGTAGGGTTAGGGTTAGGGTGACGGTTAGGGTTAGGATTAGGGGTAGGTGTAGGGTTATGGTTAGGGTTAGCGGTACGGGTAGGGGTAGGGGTACGGGTAGGGTTAGGGTTAGGGTTATGGTTTGGGCTTGGGTTAGGGTCAGGGGTAGGGTTAGGGTTAGGGTTAGGGTTAGGGTTAGGGGTACTGTTAGGGATAGGGTTAGGGTTAGGAGTAGGGTTAAGTTTAGTGGTAGGGGTAGGTTTAGGATTAGGGTTAGGATTAGGGGTAGGGTTAGGGGTAGTGGTAGAGTTAGGGGTAGGGCTAGGTTTAGGGTTAGGGTTAGGTTTAGGGTTAGGTGTAAGGTAAGGGTTGGGGTTTGGTGTAGGGTTAGGGGTAGGGTTAGGGTTATGGCTAGGGTTAGGGATAGGGGTAGGGGTAGGATTCGGTTTACTGTTAGGGTTATGGTTAGGTGTATAATTAGGGTTAGGGGTAGGGGTAGGGGTAGGCTTAGGGTTAGGGTTAGTGGCAGGGGTATTGTTAGGGTTAGGGGTAGGGGTAGGGGTAGGTTTAGGATTAGAGTTAGAATTAGGGTGAGGGTTAGGGTTAGGGATGTGGTTATTGTTAGGGTAGGGCTAGGGTTAGGGTTAGGGTGAGGGGTAGGGGTTAGGGTTAGGGTTAATGGTAGGGGTACGGGTAGGTTTAGGGGTAGGGGTAGGGGTAGGAGTAGGTGTAGGATTAGGGTTAGAATTATGGTTATGGTTAGGGTTAGAGTTAGGTGTAGGGTTAGGGTTAGGGTTAGGGTTAGGTTTAGGGGTAGAGGTAGGGGAAGGATTAGGTTTAGGGGTAGGGTTAGGGTTAGAGTTAAGGGTAGGGTTAGGGTTAGGGATAGGGTTAGGGTTAGGAATAGGGTTAGGGTTAGGGTTAGGGTTAGGGTTAGCATTAGGTGTAGGTTAGGGTAAGGAATAGGGTTAGGTTTAGGGTTAAGGCTAGGGCTAGGGTTAGGGTTAGGGTTAGCATTAGGGTTACGGTTAAGGGTAGGGTTAGGGTTAGGGTTAGGGTTAGGGTTATTGTTAGGATTAGGGTTATTGTTAGGGGTAGGGTTAGGATTAGAGTTAGGGTTAGGGTTACGGTTAGGGGTAGGATTAGGGTTAGGTTTAGGGGTAGGTGTAGGGGTAGCGGTGGGTGTAGGGTTAGGGTTAGGAGTAGGGTTAGGGTTAGGGGTAGGTGTAGGAGTAGAGGTAGTGTTAGGGTTAGGGTTAGTGGTAGGGGTAGTGGTAGGGGTAGGGGTAGGGTTAGTGTTGGGGTTAGGGCTAGGGTTAGGGTTAGGGGTAGGGGTAGGGGTAGGGTTATTCAGGGTGAGGTTTAGGGGTAGGGTTAGGGGTAGGTTTAGGGTTAGTGTTAGGAGTAGGGGTAGGGTTAGGGTTAGGGTTAGCGTTAGGTGTAGGTTTAGGGTTAGGGTTAGGGTTACGGTTAGGGGTATAGTTAGCGTTAGCGTTAGGCTTAGGGGTAGGGTTAGGGTTAGAGTTAGGGTTAGGGTTACGTGTAGGGGTAGGGTTATGGGTAGGGGTAGGTGTAGGGGTAGGGTTAGGGTTAGGGTTAGAGTTAGGGGTAGGGTTAGGGTTAGGGTTAGAGTAAGGGTTAGTGGCAGGGGTATTGTTAGGGGTAGGGGTAGGGGTATGTTCAGGATTAGGGTTAGGATTAGGGTTAGGGTTAGTGTTAGGGTTATGGTTATTGTTAGGGCTAGGGTTAGGGTTAGGGTTAGGGGTAGGGGTAGGTTTGGGGTAGGGGTAGGGTTAGGGTTAGGGATAGGTGTAGGGTAGGGGTAGGTGTAGGGTTAGGGTTAGGATTAGGGTTAGGCTTGTGGTTAGGGGTAGAGTTAGGGTTAGGGTTAGGCTTAGGGTTAGGGCTAGTGCTAGGGTTACAGTTAGGGCTAGGGCTATGGCTATGGCTAGGGTTAGGGTTAAAGTTAGGGTTAGGGCTAGGGCTAGGTTTAGGGTTAGGGTTAGGGATAGGGTTAGGGGTAGGGTTAGGGTTAGGGGTAGGGTTAGGGTTAGAGGTAGCGTTAGGGGTACGGTTAGGGTTAGGGTAAGGGTTTGGGTTAGGGTTAGGGCTAGGAGTAGAGTTGGGGTTAGGGGTAGCGTTAGGGGAATGGTTAGGTTTAGGGGTAGGGTTAGGGTTATAGTTAGGGTTAGGGTTACGGTTAGGGGTAGGGTTAGGTTTAGGGTTAGGTTTAGGGGTTGGGTTAGGGTTAGGGTTAGGTTTAGAGTTAAGGGTAGAGTTAGGGTTAGGTTTAGGGTTAGAGTTAGGCGTAGGGTTAGGGTTAGGGTTAGGGTTAGGGATAGGGGTAGGGTTAGGGTTAGGGTTAGGGTTTGGGTTAGGGGTAGAGTTAGGGGAAGGGTTAGGTTTAGGGGTAGGGTTAGTGTTAGAGTTAAGGGTAGGGTTAGGGTTAGGGATAGGGTTAGGGTTAGGAATAGGGTTAGAGTTAGGGGTAGTGGTAGCGGTAGGGGTAGGGTTAGGGGTTGGGGTAGGTGTAGGGGTAGTGGTAGGTTTAGCATTAGGTTTAGGATTAGGGTTAGGGTTAGGGCTAGGGGTAGGTGTAAGTTAAAGTTTAGGGTTTGGGGTAGGGTTAGGGATAGGGTTAGGGGTAGGTGTAGGGGTAGGGGTAGGGATAGGGGTAGGGTTAGGGTTAGGGGTAGGGTTAGGGGTAGGATTAGGGTTGGGGTTGGGGTTAGGGTTAGGTTTAGGTTTAAGGCTAGGGCTAGGGTTAGGGTTAGGGTTAGCGTTAGGGTTACGGTTAAGTCGTAGGTTTAGAGTTAGGGTTAGGGTTAGGGTTTCAGTTAGGGTTATTGTTAGGGTTAGGGTTATTGTCAGGGGTAGGGTTAGGATTAGAGTTAGGGTTAGGGTTATGGTTAGGGGTAGGATTAGGGTTAGGTGTAGGGGTAGGTGTAGGGGTAGCGGTGGGTGTAGGGTTAGGGTTAGGAGTAGGGTTAGGGTTAGGGGTAGGTGTAGGAGTAGAGGTAGTGTTAGGGTTAGGGTTAGCGGTAGGGGTATTGGTAGGGGTAGGGGTAGGGTTAGTGTTGGGTTTAGGGCTAGGGTTAGGGTTAGGGGTAGGGGTAGGGGTAGGGTTATTCAGGGTGAGGTTTAGGGGTAGGGTTAGATGTAGGTTTAGGGTTAATGTTAGGGGTAGGGTTAGGGTTAGGGTTAGGATTAGCGTTAGGTGTAGGTTTAGGGTTAGGGTTAGGGTTACGGTTAGGGGTATAGTTAGCGTTAGCGTTAGGCTTAGGGGTAGGTTTATGGTTAGAGTTAGGGTTAGGGTTACGTGTAGGGGTAGGGTTAGGGTTAGGGGTAGGGGTAGGGTTAGGGTTAGGGTTAGAGTAAGGTTTAGTGGCAGGGGTATTGTTAGGGTTAGGGGTAGGGGCAGGGGTATATTTAGGATTAGGGTTAGGATTAGGGTTAGGGTTAGTGTTAGGGTTAGGGTTATTGTTAGGGCTAGGGCTAGGGTTAGGGTTAGGGTTAGGGGTAGGGGTTAGGGTTAGGGGTAGGGATAGGTTTAGGGGTAGGGGTAGGGTTGGGGTAGGGGTAGGGTAGGGGTAGGTGTAGGTTTAGGGTTAGGATTAGGGTTAAGCTTATGTTTAGGGGTAGAGTTATGGTTAGGGTTAGGCTTAGGGTTAGGGCTAGTGCTAGGGTTACAGTTAGGGTTAGAGCTATGGCTATGGCTACGGTTTGGGTTAAGTTTAGGTTTAGGGCTAGGGCTAGGATTAGGGTTAGGGTTAGGGTTAGGTTTATGGGTAGGGGTAGGGGTAGGGGTAGATTTAGGGTTAGGTTTAGTGGTAGGTGTAGGGGTAGGGGTAGGGTTAGGGCTAGGTGTAGGGGTAGCGTTAGGTGTAGGGTTAGCGTTAGGGGTAGGCTTAGGGGTAGGTGTAGGGTTAGGGTTAGGGTTGGGTTTAGGGGTATGGTTAGGGTTTGGAGTGGGGTTTGGGGTAGGGGTAGGGGTAGGTTTAGGGATATGGTTAGGGTTAGGGTTGGTGTTAGTGCTAGGGTTAGGTTTAGGGTTAGGTCTAGCGTTAGGTGTAGGGTTAGGTTTAGGGTTAGGGTTAGGGGTAGGGATAGGGTTAGGGTTAGGGGTAGGGTTAGGATTAGGGTTAGGGCTAGTGCTATGGTTACAGTTAGGGTTAGGGCTATGGCTAGGGCTAGGCTTAGGCTTAAAGTTAGGGTTAGGGCTTGGGCTAGGTTTAGTTTTAGGGTTAGGGATAGGGTTAGGGGTAGGGTTAGGGTTAGGGGTAGGGTTAGGGTTAGAGGTAGCGTTAGGGGTACGGTTAGGGTTAGGGTAAGGGTTTATGTTAGGAGTAGAGCTAGGGCTAGGGTTGGGGTTAGGGGTAGCTTGAGGGGAATGGTTAGGTTTAGGGGTAGGGTTAGGGTTAGAGTTAGGGTTACGGTTATGGTTAGGGGTAGGGTTTGGGTTCGGGTTAGGTTTAGGGGTAGGGTTAGGGTTAGGGTTAGGTTTAGAGTTAAGGGTAGAGTTTAGTGGTAGGTGTAGGGGTAGGGGTAGGGTTAGGGCTAGGTGTAGGGGTAGCGTTAGGTGTAGGGTTAGCGTTAGGGGTAGGGGTAGGCTTAGGGTTAGGGTTAGGGTTAGGGGTAGGTGTAGGGTTAGGGTTAGGGTTGGGTTTAGGGGTAGGGTTAGGGTTTGGAGTGGGGTTAGGGGTAGGGGTAGGTATAGGGTTAGTGATATGTTTAGGGTTAGGGTTGGTGTTAGTGCTAGGGTTAGGTTTAGGGTTAGGGTCAACGTTAGGTGTAGGGTTAGGTTTAGGGTTAGGGTTAGGGGTAGGGATAGGGTTAGGGTTAGGGGTAGGGTTAGGGTTAGAGTTAAGGGTAGGGTTAGGGTTAGGGATAGGGTTAGGGTTAGGGTTAGGGTTAGGGTTAGCATTAGGTGTAGGTTAGGCTTAGGAATAGGGTTAGGTTTAGGGTTAAGGCTAGGGCTAGGGTTAGGTTTAGGGTTAGCGTTAGGGTTACGGTTAAGTCGTAGGGGTAGAGTTAGGGTTAGGGTTAGGGTTACGGTTAGGGTTATTGTTAGGATTAGGGTTATTGTTAGGGGTAGGGGTAGGATTAGAGTTAGGGTTAGGGTTACGGTTAGGGGTAGGGTTAGGGTTACGATTAGGGTTAGGGGTAGGGTTAGGGTTAGGTTTAGGGTTAGCGTAAGGGGTAGGATTAGGATTAGGTTTAGGGGTAGGTGTAGGGGTAGCGGTGGGTGTGGGTTAGGGTTAGGGGTATGGTTAGGGTTAGGGGCAGGTGTAGAGGTAGAGGTAGGGTTAGGGTTAGGGTTAGCGGTAGGGGTAGGGGTAGGGGTAGGGTTAGGGTTAGGGTTAGGGTTTGGGCTATGGTTAAGGTTAGGGGTAGGGGTAGGGGTAGGGTGAGATTTAGGTTTAGTGTTAGGGGTAGGGTTAGGGGTAGGTTTAGGGTTAGGGTTAGGGTTAGGGTTAGGGGTAGGGGTAGGGTTAAGGTTAGGGTTAGGGTTAGGGTTAGGGGTTGGGTTAGGGTTAGGGATAGGGTTAGGGGTACGGGTAGGTTTACGGTTAGGGTTAGGGTTACGGTTAGGGGTATAGTTAGCGTTAGGTTTAGGCTGAGGGGTAGGGTGAGGGTTAGAGTTAGGGTTAGGGTTACGTGTAGGGGTAGGGTTAGGGTTAGGGTTAGGGAAAGGGTTAGTGGCAGGGGTATTGTTAGGGCTAGGGGTAGGGGTAGGGGTAGGGGTAGGTTCAGGATTAGGGTTAGGGTTATTGTTAGGGCTAGGGCTAGGGGTAGGGGTAGGGGTTAGGGTTAGGGGTAGGGGTAGGTTTAGGTGTAGGGGTAGGGTTAGTGGTAGGGATTGGGGTAGGTGTAGGGGTAGGTGTAGGTGTAGGGTTAGGATAAGTGTTAGGGTTAGGGTTAGGGGTAGAGTTAGGCTTAGGGTTAGGCTTAGGGTTAGCGCTAGTGCTAGGGTTACAGTTAGGGTTAGGGCTATGGCTAGGGCTATGGTTACGTTAAGGTTAGGGTTAGGGCTAGGGCTAGGTTTAGGGTTAGGGTTAGGGATAGGTTTAGGGGTAGGGTTAGGGTTAGGGTTAGGGCTAGGGGTAGGTTTAGGGTTAGGGTTAGCGTTAGGGGAAGAGTTAGGTTTAGGTGTAGGGTTAGGGTTACGGTTAGGGGTAGGGTTAGGGTTAGGCTTAGGTTTAGGGGTAGGTTTAGGGTTAGGGTTAGGTTTAGAGTTAAGGGTAGGGTTAGGGTTAGGGTTTGGGTTAGAGTTAGGGGTAGGCTTAGGGTTAGGGTTAGGGTTAGGGATAGGGGTAGGGTTAGGGTTAGGGTTAGGGTTACAGTTAGGAGTAGGGTTAGGTTTAGGGTTAGGGTTACGGTTAAGGGTAGGTTTAGTGTTAGTGTTAGGGTTAGGGGTAGCTTTAGGTGTAGGGTTCGGGATAGGGGTAGGGGTAGGGTTGGTGTTAGGGTGACGGTTAGGTTTAGGATTAGGCGTAGGGGTGGGGTTAGGGTTAGGGTTAGGGTTAGTGGTAGGGGTAGGGGTAGGGGTAGGGGTAGGGTTGGGTTAGGTTTAGGGTTAGGGCTAGCGCTAGGGTTATGGTTAGGTTTAGGACTAGGGCTTGGGCTAGGGTTAGGGGTAGACTTAGGGTTAGGGTTGGGTTAGGGATAGGGATAGTGTTAGGGGTAGGGCTAGGGTTAGCGATAGGGTTATGGTTAGGGTTATGGTTAGGGCTAGGGTAGGGTTAGGGTTAGGGTTAGGGTTAGGATTAGAGTTAGGGTTAGGGATAGGGTTAGGGTTAGGGCTAGGGCTAGGGTTAGGGTTAGGGTTAGGGGTAGGTTTAGGGTTAGGGGTAGAGGTAGGGTTAGGGGTAGGGGTAGAGTTAGGGTTAGGGTTAGGGGTAGGGTTAAGGTTAGGGTTATGGTTAGGGGTAGGGGTAGGGTTAGGGGTAGGGTTAGGGTTAGGTGTAGGTTTGGGGTTAGGGTTAGGGTTAGGTTTAGGGGTAGGGTTAGCGTTGGCTGCAGGGTTAGGGTTAGGGTTTGGGTGTCGGTTAGGTGTATTGTTAGGGTTAGGATTAGGGTTAGTGGTAGGGTTAGGGCTAGAGTTAGGGTTAGGGTTAGGGTTAGGGTTAGGGATAGTGTTAGGGTTACAGTTAGGGGTAGGGGTAGGGTTAGGTGTAGGGTTAGGGTTAGGGGTAGGGTTAAGATTAGGGTTAGGGTTAGGGTTAGGGTTAGGGGTAGGGTTAGGGTTAGGGTTAGGGTTAGGTGTAGATTTGGGGTTAGGGTTAGGGTTAGGTTTAGGGGTAGGGTTAGCGTTGGCTGTAGGGATAGGGTTAGGGTTAGGGTTTCGGTTAGGGGTATAGTTAGGGTTAGAATTAGGGTTAGTGGTAGAGTTAGGGTTAGATTTAGGGTTAGGGTTATGGTTAGGGTTAGGTTTAGGATTAGGGCTAGGGTTAGGGGTAGGGTTAGTGTTAGGGTTAGTGTTAGAGTAAGATTTAGGGGTAGGGTTAGGGTTAGGGTTAGGGTTAGGGTTAGTGGCAGGGGTATTGTTAGGGTTAGGGGTAGGGGTAGGGGTAGGGGTAGGTTTAGGATTAGGGATAGGATTAGGGTTAGGTTTAGGGTTATAGTTAGGGCTAGGGCTAGGGTTAGGGTTAGGGTTAACGGTAAGGGTACGGTTAGGGTTAGGTAAGGGTTAGGGTAAGAGTTATGGGTAGGGTTAGGGTTAGGGTTAGGATTAGGGTTAGTGGCAGGGGTATTGTTAGGATTAGGGGTAGGGGTAGGCGTAAGGGTAGGTTTAGGTTTAAGGATAGGATTAGGGTTAGGGTTAGGGTTTTTGTTAATGTTAGGGGTAGGGTTAGGGGTAGGGGTAGTGGTAGGCTTATGGTTAGGGTTAGGGGTAGGTGTAGGGGTAGATTTAGGGTTACATTTAGGGGTAGGGGTAGGGGTAGGGTTAGGGATAGGGTTAGGGGTAGGTTTAGGGTTAGGGTTAGGGTTATGGGTAGGGTTAAGTTTAGGGTTATGGGTAGGTTTAGGGGTATGGTTAGGGTTAGGGTTAGGGGTAGATTTGGGGTTAGGGTTAGGGTTAGGTTTAGGGGTAGGGTTAGCGTTGGCTGTAGGGATAGGGTTAGGGTTAGGGTGTCGGTTAGGGGTATTGTTAGGGTTAGGGTTAGGGTTAGGGATAGTGTTAGGGTTAGAGTTAGGGGTAGGTTTAGGGTTAGGGTTAGGGTTATGGGTAGGGGTAGGGTTAAGGTTAGGTTTAGGGTTAGGGTTCGGTTAGGGGTATTGTTAGGGTTAGGTTTAGGGGTAGGGGTAGATTTTGGGTTTGGGTTAGGGTTAGGTTTAGGGGTAGGGTTAGCGTTGTCTGTAGGGATATGGTTAGGGTTAGGGTTTCGTTAGGGGTATAGTTAGGGTTAGAATTAGGGTTAGTGGTAGTGTTAGGGTTAGAGTTATGGTTAGGGTTACGGTTAGGGGTAGGTTTAGGGTTAGGGCTAGGGTTGGGGGTAGGGTTAGGGTTAGGGCTAGGGTTAGGGGTAGGGTTAGGGTTAGGGTAAGGGTTAGTCGCAGGGGTATTGATAGGGTTAGGGGTACGGGTAGGGGTAGGTTTAGGATTAGGGATAGGATTAGGGTTAGTGTTAGGATGAGGTTTATTGTTAGGGCTAGGGATAGGGTTAGGGTTAGGGTTAGGGGTAAGGGTAGGGTTAGGGTTAGGGTTAGGTTAGGGTTAGGGTTAGGGATAGTGTTAGGGTTAGAGTTAGGGGTAGGGGTAGGGTTAGGGTTAGGGTTAGGGTTAGGTTTAGTGTTAGGGTTAGGGGTAGGGGTAGCTTTAGGTGTAGGGTTCGGGTTAGGGGTAGGGGTAGGGTTGGGGTTAGGGTGACGGTTAGGTTTAGGATTAGGCGTAGGAGTAGGGTTAGGGTTAGGGTTAGCGGTAGGGGTAGGGGTAGGGGTAGGATTGGGTTAGGTTTAGGGTTAGGGCTAGCGCTAGGGTTATGGTTAGGTTTAGGACTAGGGCTTGGGCTAGGGTTAGGGGTAGACTTAGGGTTAGGGTTGGGTTAGGGTTAGGGATAGTGTTAGGGGTAGGGTTAGGGTTAGCGATAGGGTTATGGTTAGGGTTAGGGTTAGGGCTAGGGTAGGGTTAGGGTTAGGGTTAGGGTTAGGATTAGGGTTAGGGTTAGGGATAGGGTTAGGGTTAGGGCTAGGGCTAGGGTTAGGGTTAGGGTTAGGGGTAGGTTTAGGGTTAGGGGTAGGGGTAGGGTTAGGGGTAGGGGTAGAGTTAGGGTTAGGGTTAGGGGTAGGGTTAAGGTTAGGGTTATGGTTAGGGTTAGGGGTACGGTTAGGGGTAGGGTTAGGGTTAGGTGTAGGTTTGGGGTTAGGGTTAGGGTTAGGTTTAGGGGTAGGGTTAGCGTTGGCTGCAGGGTTAGGGTTAGGGTTTGGGTGTCGGTTAGGTGTATTGTTAGGGTTAGGATTAGGGTTAGTGGTAGGGTTAGGGCTAGAGTTAGGGTTAGGGTTAGGGTTAGGGTTAGGGATAGTGTTAGGGTTACAGTTAGGGGTAGGGGTAGGGGTAGGTGTAGGGTTAGGGTTAGGGGTAGGGTTAAGATTAGGGTTAGGGTTAGGGTTAGGGTTAGGGTTAGGGTTAGGTGTAGATTTGGGGTTAGGGTTAGGGTTAGGGTTAGGTTTAGGGGTAGGGTTAGCGTTGGCTGTAGGGATAGGGTTAGGGTTAGGGTTTCGGTTAGGGGTATAGTTAGGGTTAGAATTAGGGTTAGTGGTAGAGTTAGGGTTAGATTTAGGGTTAGGGTTATGGTTAGGGGTAGGTTTAGGATTAGGGCTAGGGTTAGGGGTAGGGTTAGGGTTAGGGTTAGTGTTAGAGTAAGATTTAGGGGTAGGGTTAGGGTTAGGGTTAGGGTTAGTGGCAGGGGTATTGTTAGGGTTAGGGGTAGGGGTAGGGGTAGGGGTAGGTTTAGGATTAGGGATAGGATTAGGGTTAGGTTTAGGGTTATAGTTAGGGCTAGGGCTAGGGTTAGGGTTAGGGTTAACGGTAAGGGTACGGTTAGGGTTAGGTAAGGGTTAGGGTAAGAGTTATGGGTAGGGTTAGGGTTAGGGTTAGGATTAGGGTTAGTGGCAGGGGTATTGTTAGGATTAGGGGTAGGGGTAGGCGTAGGGGTAGGTTTAGGTTTAAGGATAGGATTAGGGTTAGGGTTAGGGTTTTTGTTAAGGTTAGGGGTAGGGTTAGGGGTAGGGGTAGGGGTAGGCTTATGGTTAGGGTTAGGGGTAGGTGTAGGGGTAGATTTAGGGTTACATTTAGGGGTAGGGGTAGGGGTAGGGTTAGGGATAGGGTTAGGGGTAGGTTTAGGGTTAGGGTTAGGGTTAGGGGTAGGGTTAAGTTTAGGGTTATGGGTAGGTTTAGGGGTAGGGTTAGGGTTAGGGTTAGGGTTAGGGGTAGATTTGGGGTTAGGGTTAGGTTTAGGGGTAGGGTTAGCGTTGGCTGTAGTGATAGGGTTAGGGTTAGGGTGTCGGTTAGGGGTATTGTTAGGGTTAGGGTTAGGGTTAGGGATAGTGTTAGGGTTAGAGTTAGGGGTAGGTTTAGGGTTAGGGTTAGGGTTATGGGTAGGGGTAGGGTTAAGGTTAGGTTTAGGGTTAGGGTTCGGTTAGGGGTATTGTTAGGGTTAGGTTTAGGGGTAGGGGTAGATTTTGGGTTTGGGTTAGGGTTAGGTTTAGGGGTAGGGTTAGCGTTGTCTGTAGGGATATGGTTAGGGTTAGGGTTTCGTTAGGGGTAGAGTTAGGGTTAGAATTAGGGTTAGTGGTAGTGTTAGGGTTAGAGTTATGGTTAGGGTTACAGTTAGGGGTAGGTTTAGGGTTAGGGCTAGGGTTAGGGGTAGGGTTAGGGTTAGGGCTAGGGTTAGGGGTAGGGTTAGGGTTAGGGTTAGGGTAAGGGTTAGTCGCAGGGGTATTGATAGGGTTAGGGGTACGGGTAGGGGTAGGTTTAGGATTAGGGATAGGATTAGGGTTAGTGTTAGGATGAGGTTTATTGTTAGGGCTAGGGATAGGGTTAGGGTTAGGGTTAGGGGTAAGGGTAGGGAGAGGGTTAGGGTTAGGTTAGGGTTAGGGTAAGAGTTAGGGGAAGGGTTTGGTTTAGGGTTAGGGTTAGGGTTAGTGGCAGGGGTATTGTTAGGGTTAGGGGTAGGGTTAGGGGTAGGGGTAGGGGTAGGTTTAGTATTAGGGATAGGATTAGGTTTAGGTTTAGGGTTATAGTTAGGGCTAGGGCTAGGGTTAGGGTTAGGGTTAGGGGTAAGGGTAGGGTTAGGGTTAGGTTTGGGTTAGGGTAAGAGTTATGGGTAGGGTTTGGGTTAGGGTTAGGATTAGGGTTAGTGGCAGGGGTATTGTTAGGGTTAGGGGTAGGGGTAGGCGTAGGGGTAGGTTTAGGATTAGGGATAGGATTAGGGTTAGTGTTAGGGTTTTTGTTAGGGTTAGGGGTAGGTTTAGGGGTAGGGGTAGGGGTAGGGTTATGTTTAGGGTTAGGGTTAGGGGTAGGGGTAGATTTAGGGTTACATTTAGGGGTAGGGGTAGGAGTAGGGTTAGGGTTAGGGTTAGGGGTAGGTTTAGGGTTAGGGTTAGGTATAGGGTTAGTGGTAGGGTTAAGGTTATGGCTAGGGGTAGGGTTAGGGTTAGGGTTAGGGGTAAGTATAGGGTTAGGGTTAGGGTTAGGTTAGGGTTAGGGTAAGAGTTAGGGGTAGGGGTAGGGTTAGGGTTAGGGTTAGGGTTAGCGCTAGTGCTAGGGTTACAGTTAGGGTTAGGGCTATGGCTAGGGCTAGGGTTATGGTTAAGGTTAGGGTTAGGGCTAGGGCTAGGTTTAGGGTTAGGGTTAGGGATAGGTTTAGGGGTAGGGTTATGGTTAGGGTTAGGGTTAGGGTTAGAGGTAGCGTTAGGAGTAGGGTTAGGGTTAGGGTTAGGGTTTGGGTTAGGGTTAGGGCTAGGGGTAGGTTTAGGGTTAGGTGTAGCGTTAGGGGAAGAGTTAGGTTTAGGTGTAGGGTTAGGGTTAGAGTTAGGGTTAGGGTTATGGTTAGGGGTAGGGTTAGGGTTAGGCTTAGGTTTAGGGGTAGGGTTAGGGTTAGGGTTAGGGTTAGGTTTAGAGTTAAGGGTAGGGTTAGGGTTAGGGTTTGGGTTAGAGTTAGGGGTAGGCTTAGGTTTAGGGTTAGGGTTAGGGATAGCGGTAGGGTTAGGGTTAGGGTTAGGGTTAGGGTTACGGTTAGGAGTAGGGTTAGGTTTAGTGTTAGGGTTACGGTTACGGGTAGGTTTAGGGTTAGTGTTAGGGTAGGGGTAGCTTTAGGTGTAGGGTTCGGGATAGGGGTAGGGGTAGGGTTGGGGTTAGGGTGACGGTTAGGTTTAGGATTAGGCGTAGGTTTAGGGTTAGGGTTAGGGTTATCGGTAGGGGTAGGGGTAGGGGTAGGGGTAGGGTTGGGTTAGGTTTAGGATTACGACTAGCGCTAGGGTTATGGTTAGGTTTAGGACTAGGGCTTGGGCTAGGGTTAGGGGTAGACTTAGGGTTAGGGTTGAGTTAGGGTTAGGGATAGTGTTAGGGGTAGGGGTAGGGTTAGGGTTAGCGGTAGCGTTAGGTTTAGGGTTAGGGTTAGGGCTAGGTTAGGGTTAGGGTTAGGGGTTAGGGGTACAGTTAGGGTTAGGGCTAGGGCTAGGGTTAGGGTTAGGGTTAGTGGTAGGTTTAGGGTTAGGGGTAGGGTTAGGGTTAGGGGTAGGAGTAGGGTTAGGGTTAGGGTTAGGGCTACGGCTAGGGCTAGGGTTAGGGTTAGGGTTAGGGTTAGGGGTAGCTGTAGGGTTAGGGGTAGGAGTAGGGGTAGGGTTAATGGTAGGGGTAGGGTTAGGGTTAGAGTTAGGGCTAGGGCTAGGGTTAGGGTTAGGGTTAGGGGTTTTGTTAGGGGTAGGGGTATGGTTAGGGGTAGGGTTAGGGGTAGGGATAGGGTTAGGGGTAGGGGTAGGGGTAGGGGTACATTTAGGGTTACATTTAGGGGTAGGGGTAGGTGTAGGTTTAGGGTTAGGGTTAGGGTTAGGGGTAGGGGTAGGGGTAGGGTTAAGCTTAGGGTTATGGTTAGGGTTAGGTGTAGGGTTAGGGTTAGGGTTAGGGTTAGGGGTAGATTTGGGGTTAGGGTTAGGGTTAGGTTTAGGGGTAGGTTTAGCGTTGGCTGTAGGGATAGGGTTAGGGTTAGGGTGTCGGTTAGGGGTATTGTTAGGGTTAGGATTAGGGTTAGTGTTAGGGTTAGGGTTAGAGTTAGGGTTAGGGTTAGGGTTAGGGTTAGGGATAGTGTTAGGGTTAGAGTTAGGGGTAGGGGTAGGGTTAGGGTTAGAGTTATGGTTTGGGGTAGGATTAAGGTTAGGGTTAGTTTTAGGGTTCGGGTTAGGGGTAGGGGTAGGGTTAGGGTTAGGGTTAGGGGTAGATTTGGGGTTAGTGTTAGGGTTAGGTTTAGGGATAGGGTTAGCGTTGGCTGTAGGGATAGGGTTAGGGTTAGTGTTTTGGTTAGGGGTATAGTTAGGTTTAGAATTAGGGTTAGTGGTAGGGTTAGGGTTAGAGTTAGGGTTAGGCTTACGGTTAGGGGTAGGTTTAAGATTAGGGCTAGGGTTAGGGGTAGGGTTAGGCTTAGGGTTAGTGTTAGGGTAAGAATTAGGGGTAGGTTTAGGGTTAGGGTTAGTGGCAGGGGTATTGTTAGGGTTAGGGGTAGGGGTAGGGTAGGGGTAGATTTAGGATTAGGGATAGGATTAGGGTTAGGGTTAGGGTTATTGTTAGGGCTAGGGCTAGGGTTAGGGTTAGGGTTAGGGGTAAGTATAGGGTTAGGGTTAGGGTTAGGTTAGGTTTAGGGTAAGAGTTAGGGGTAGGGTTAGGGTTAGGGTTAGGGTTAGTGGCAGTGGTATTGTTAGGGTTAGGCGTAGGGATAGGCGTAGGGGTAGGTTTAGGATTAGGGATAGGATTAGGTTTAGGGTTAGGGTTTTTGTTCGGGTTAGGTGTAGGGTTTGGGGTAGAGGTAGGGGTAGGGTTATGGTTAGGGTTAGGGGTAGGGGTAGGGGTAGATTTAGGGTTACATTTATTGGTAGGGGTAGGGGTAGGGTTAGGGGTAGGGGTAGGTTTAGGGTTAGGGTTAGGGTTAGGGTTAGGGGTAGGGTTAGGGTTAGGGTTAGGGTTAGGGGTAGGGTTAGGGTTAGGTTTATTGTTAAGGCTAGGGCCAGGGTTAGGGTTAGGGTTAGGGTTAGAGTTAAGGGTAGGTTTAGGGTTAGGGTTTGGGTTAGAGTTAGGGGTAGGCTTAGGGTTAGGGTTAGGGTTAGGGATAGGGGTAGGGTTAGGGTTAGGGTTAGGGTTAGGGTTACAGTTAGGAGTATGGTTAGGTTTAGGGTTAGGGTTACGGTTAAGGGTAGGTTTAGTGTTAGGGTTAGGGGTAGGGGTAGCTTTAGGTGTAGGGTTCGGGTTAGGGGTAGGGGTAGGGTTGGGGTTAGGGTGACGGTTAGGTTTAGGATTAGGCGTAGGAGTAGGGTTAGGGTTAGGGTTAGCGGTAGGGGTAGGGGTAGGGGTAGGATTGGGTTAGGTTTAGGGTTAGGGCTAGTGCTAGGGTTATGGTTAGGTTTAGGACTAGGGCTTGGGCTAGGGTTAGGGGTAGACTTAGGGTTAGGGTTGGGCTAGGGTTAGGGATAGTGTTAGGGGTAGGGTTAGGGTTAGCGATAGGGTTATGGTTAGGGTTAGGGTTAGGGCTAGGGTAGGGTTAGGGTTAGGGTTAGGGTTAGGATTAGGGTTAGGGTTAGGGATAGGGTTAGGGTTAGGGCTAGGGCTAGGGTTAGGGTTAGGGTTAGGGGTAGGTTTAGGGTTAGGGGTAGGGGTAGGGTTAGGGGTAGGGGTAGAGTTAGGGTTAGGGTTAGGGGTAGGGTTAAGGTTAGGGTTATGGTTAGGGTTAGGGGTAGGGTTAGGGGTAGGGTTAGGGTTAGGTGTAGGTTTGGGGTTAGGGTTGGGTTAGGTTTAGGGGTAGGGTTAGCGTTGGCTGCAGGGTTAGGGTTAGGGTTTGGGTGTCGGTTAGGTGTATTGTTAGGGTTAGGATTAGGGTTAGTGGTAGGGTTAGGGCTAGAGTTAGGGTTAGGGTTAGGGTTAGGGTTAGGGATAGTGTTAGGGTTACAGTTAGGGGTAGGGGTAGGGTTAGGTGTAGGGTTAGGGTTAGGGGTAGGGTTAAGATTAGGGTTAGGGTTAGGGTTAGGGTTTGGGTTAGGGTTACGGGTAGGGGTAGGTTTAGGGTTAGGGGTAGCGTTAGGGGAAGAGTTAGGTTTAGGTGTAGGGTTAGGGTTAGAGTTAGGGTTAGGGTTACGGTCAGGGGTAGGGTTAGGGTTAGGCTTAGGTTTAGGGGTAGGGTTAGGATTAGGGTTAGGTTTAGAGTTAAGGGTAGGGTTAGGGTTAGGGTTTGGGTTAGAGTTAGGGGTAGGCTTAGGGTTAGGGTTAGGGTTAGGGATAGGGGTAGGGTTAGGGTTAGGGTTAGGGTTAGGGTTACAGTTAGGAGTATGGTTAGGTTTAGGGTTAGGGTTACGGTTAAGGGTAGGTTTAGTGTTAGGGTTAGGGGTAGGGGTAGCTTTACGTGTAGGGTTCGGGTTAGGGGTAGGGGTAGGGTTGGGGTTAGGGTGACGGTTAGGTTTAGGATTAGGCGTAGGAGTAGGGTTAGGGTTAGGGTTAGCGGTAGGGGTAGGGGTAGGGGTAGGATTGGGTTAGGTTTAGGGTTAGGGCTAGCGCTAGGGTTATGGTTAGGTTTAGGACTAGGGCTTGGGCTAGGGTTAGGGGTAGACTTAGGGTTAGGGTTGGGTTAGGGTTAGGGATAGTGTTAGGGGTAGGGTTAGGGTTAGCGATAGGGTTATGGTTAGGGTTAGGGTTAGGGCTAGGGTAGGGTTAGGGTTAGGGTTAGGGTTAGGATTAGGGTTAGGGTAAGGGATAGGGTTAGGGTTAGGGCTAGGGCTAGGGTTAGAGTTAGGGTTAGGGGTAGGTTTAGGGTTAGGGGTAGGGGTAGGGTTAGGGGTAGGGGTAGAGTTAGGGTTAGGGTTAGGGGTAGGGTTAAGGTTAGGGTTATGGTTAGGGTTAGGGGTGGGGTTAGGGGTAGGGTTAGGGTTAGGTGTAGGTTTGGGGTTAGGGTTAGGGTTAGGTTTAGGGGTAGGGTTAGCGTTGGCTGCAGGGTTAGGGTTAGGGTTTGGGTGTCGGTTAGGTGTATTGTTAGGGTTAGGATTAGGGTTAGTGGTAGGGTTAGGGCTAGAGTTAGGGTTAGGGTTAGGGTTAGGGTTAGGGATAGTGTTAGGGTTACAGTTAGGGGTAGGGGTAGGGTTAGGTGTAGGGTTAGGGTTAGGGGTAGGGTTAAGATTAGGGTTAGGGTTAGGGTTAGGGTTAGGGTTAGGGTTAGGTGTAGATTTGGGGTTAGGGTTAGGGTTAGGTTTAGGGGTAGGGTTAGCGTTGGCTGTAGGGATAGGGTTAGGGTTAGGGTTTCGGTTAGGGGTATAGTTAGGGTTAGAATTAGGGTTAGTGGTAGAGTTAGGGTTAGATTTAGGGTTAGGGTTATGGTTAGGGGTAGGTTTAGGATTAGGGCTAGGGTTAGGGGTAGGGTTAGGGTTAGGGTTAGTGTTAGAGTAAGATTTAGGGGTAGGGTTAGGGTTAGGGTTAGGGTTAGTGGCAGGGGTATTGTTAGGGTTAGGGGTAGGGGTAGGGGTAGGGGTAGGTTTAGGATTAGGGATAGGATTAGGGTTAGGTTTAGGGTTATAGTTAGGGCTAGGGCTAGGGTTAGGGTTAGGGTTAACGGTAAGGGTACGGTTAGGGTTAGGTAAGGGTTAGGGTAAGAGTTATGGGTAGGGTTAGGGTTAGGGTTAGGATTAGGGTTAGTGGCAGGGGTATTGTTAGGATTAGGGGTAGGGGTAGGCGTAGGGGTAGGTTTAGGTTTAAGGATAGGATTAGGGTTAGGGTTAGGGTTTTTGTTAAGGTTAGGGGTAGGGTTAGGGGTAGGGGTAGGGGTAGGCTTATGGTTAGGGTTAGGGGTAGGTGTAGGGGTAGATTTAGGGTTATATTTAGGGGTAGGGGTAGGGGTAGGGT
>JANJXV010000048.1:447500-450000 GCA_024803745.1 Megascapheus bottae | reverse complement strand
GTGTTAGGGTTAGGGGTAGGGGTAGCTTTAGGTGTAGGGTTCGGGTTAGGGGTAGGGGTAGGGTTGGGGTTAGGGTGACGGTTAGGTTTAGGATTAGGCGTAGGAGTAGGGTTAGGGTTAGGGTTAGCGGTAGGGGTAGGGGTAGGGGTAGGATTGGGTTAGGTTTAGGGTTAGGGCTAGCGCTAGGGTTATGGTTAGGTTTAGGACTAGGGCTTGGGCTAGGGTTAGGGGTAGACTTAGGGTTAGGGTTGGGTTAGGGTTAGGGATAGTGTTAGGGGTAGGGTTAGGGTTAGCGATAGGGTTATGGTTAGGGTTAGGGTTAGGGCTAGGGTAGGGTTAGGGTTAGGGTTAGGGTTAGGATTAGGGTTAGGGTTAGGGATAGGGTTAGGGTTAGGGCTAGGGCTAGGGTTAGGGTTAGGATTAGGGGTAGGTTTAGGGTTAGGGGTAGGGGTAGGGTTAGGGTTAGGTTTAGGGTTAGGGTTAGCGTTGGCTGCAGGGTTAGGGTTAGGGTTTGGGTGTCGGTTAGGTGTATTGTTAGGGTTAGGATTAGGGTTAGTGGTAGGGTTAGGGCTAGAGTTAGGGTTAGGGTTAGGGTTAGGGTTAGGGATAGTGTTAGGGTTACAGTTAGGGGTAGGGGTAGGGTTAGGTGTAGGGTTAGGGTTAGGGGTAGGGTTAAGATTAGGGTTAGGGTTAGGGTTAGGGTTAGGGTTAGGGTTAGGTGTAGATTTGGGGTTAGGGTTAGGGTTAGGTTTAGGGGTAGGGTTAGCGTTGGCTGTAGGGATAGGGTTAGGGTTAGGGTTTCGGTTAGGGGTATAGTTAGGGTTACAATTAGGGTTAGTGGTAGAGTTAGGGTTAGATTTAGGGTTAGGGTTATGGTTAGGGGTAGGTTTAGGATTAGGGCTAGGGTTAGGGGTAGGGTTAGGGTTAGGGTTAGTGTTAGAGTAAGATTTAGGGGTAGGGTTAGGGTTAGGGTTAGGGTTAGGGTTAGTGGCAGGGGTATTGTTAGGGTTAGGGGTAGGGGTAGGGGTAGGGGTAGGTTTAGGATTAGGGATAGGATTAGGGTTAGGTTTAGGGTTATAGTTAGGGCTAGGGCTAGGGTTAGGGTTAGGGTTAACGGTAAGGGTACGGTTAGGGTTAGGTAAGGGTTAGGGTAAGAGTTATGGGTAGGGTTAGGGTTAGGGTTAGGATTAGGGTTAGTGGCAGGGGTATTGTTAGGATTAGGGGTAGGGGTAGGCGTAGGGGTAGGTTTAGGTTTAAGGATAGGATTAGGGTTAGGGTTAGGGTTTTTGTTAAGGTTAGGGGTAGGGTTAGGGGTAGGGGTAGGGGTAGGCTTATGGTTAGGGTTAGGGGTAGGTGTAGGGGTAGATTTAGGGTTACATTTAGGGGTAGAGGTAGGGGTAGGGTTAGGGATAGGGTTAGGGGTAGGTTTAGGGTTAGGGTTAGGGTTAGGGGTAGGGTTAAATTTAGGGTTATGGGTAGGTTTAGGGGTAGGGTTAGGGTTAGGGTTAGGGTTAGGGGTAGATTTGGGGTTAGGGTTAGGGTTAGGTTTAGGGGTAGGGTTAGCGTTGGCTGTAGGGATAGGGTTAGGGTTAGGGTGTCGGTTAGGGGTATTGTTAGGGTTAGGGTTAGGGTTAGGGATAGTGTTAGGGTTAGAGTTAGGGGTAGGTTTAGGGTTAGGGTTAGGGTTATGGGTAGGGGTAGGGTTAAGGTTAGGTTTAGGGTTAGGGTTCGGTTAGGGGTATTGTTAGGGTTAGGTTTAGGGGTAGGGGTAGATTTTGTGTTTGGGTTAGGGTTAGGTTTAGGGGTAGGGTTAGCGTTGTCTGTAGGGATATGGTTAGGGTTAGGGTTTCGTTAGGGGTATAGTTAGGGTTAGAATTAGGGTTAGTGGTAGTGTTAGGGTTAGAGTTATGGTTAGGGTTACGGTTAGGGGTAGGTTTAGGGTTAGGGCTAGGGTTAGGGGTAGGGTTAGGGTTAGGGCTAGGGTTAGGGGTAGGGTTAGGGTTAGGGTAAGGGTTAGTCGCAGGGGTATTGATAGGGTTAGGGGTACGGGTAGGGGTAGGTTTAGGATTAGGGATAGGATTAGGGTTAGTGTTAGGATGAGGTTTATTGTTAGGGCTAGGGATAGGGTTAGGGTTAGGGTTAGGGGTAAGGGTAGGGTTAGGGTTAGGGTTAGGTTAGGGTTACGGTAAGAGTTAGGGGAAGGGTTTGGTTTAGGGTTAGGGTTAGGGTTAGTGGCAGGGGTATTGTTAGGGTTAGGGGTAGGGTTAGGGGTAGGGGTAGGGGTAGGTTTAGTATTAGGGATAGGATTAGGGTTAGGTTTAGGGTTATAGTTAGGGCTAGGGCTAGGGTTAGGGTTAGGGTTAGGGGTAAGGGTAGGGTTAGGGTTAGGTTTGGGTTAGGGTAAGAGTTATGGGTAGGGTTTGGGTTAGGGTTAGGATTAGGGTTAGTGGCAGGGGTATTGTTAGGGTTAGGGGTAGGGGTAGGCGTAGGGGTAGGTTTA
>JANJXV010000048.1:415000-437500 GCA_024803745.1 Megascapheus bottae | reverse complement strand
TAGGGTTAGGGTTAGGGTTTGGGTTAGAGTGAGGGGTAGGCTTAGGGTTAGGGTTAGGGTTAGGGATAGGGGTAGGGTTAGGGTTAGGGTTAGGGTTACAGTTAGGAGTAGGGTTAGGTTTAGGGTTAGGGTTACGGTTAAGGGTAGGTTTAGTGTTAGTGTTAGGGGTAGGGGTAGCTTTAGGTGTAGGGTTCGGGTTAGGGGTAGGGGTAGGGTTGGGTTAGGTTTAGGGTTAGGGCTAGCGCTAGGGTTATGGTTAGGTTTAGGACTAGGGCTTGGGCTAGGGTTAGGGGTAGACTTAGGGTTAGGGTTGGGTTAGGGATAGGGATAGTGTTAGGGGTAGGGCTAGGGTTAGCGATAGGGTTATGGTTAGGGTTATGGTTAGGGCTAGGGTAGGGTTAGGGTTTGGGTTAGGGTTAGGGTAAGGATTAGGGTTAGGGTTAGGTGTAGGGTTAGGTTTAGGGCTAGTTCTACGGTTATGGTTAGGGTTAGGGGTAGGTTTAGTGTTAGGGGTAGGGGTAGGGTTAGGGGTAGGGGTAGGGTTAGGGGTAGGGTTAGGGGTAGGGGTAGGGTTAGGGGTAGGGGTAGGGGTAGGGGTAGGGGTAGGTTTAGAGTTAGGGCTAGGGCTAGGGTTAGGGTTAGGGTTAGGTTTTTTGTTAGGGTTAGGGGTATGGTTAGGGCTAGGGGTAGGGGTAGGTTTAGGGGTAGGGGTAGGGGTAGGGGTAGATTTAGGGTTGCATTTAGGGTTAGGGGTAGGGGTAGGGTTAGGTTTAGGGTTAGGAGTAGGTTTAGGGGTAGGGTTAGGGTTAGGGTTAGGGGTAGGGTTAAGATTAGGGTTAGGTTTAGGGTTAGGTGTAGGGTTAGGGTTAGGGTTGGAGTTAGGGGTAGATTTGGGGTTAGGGTTAGGGTTAGGTTTAGGGGTAGGGTTACCGTAGGCTGCATTGATAGGGTTAGGGTTAGGGTGTCGGTTAGGGGTATTGTTAGGGTTAGAATTAGGGTTAGTGGTAGGGTTAGGTCTAGAGTTAGGGTTAGGGTTAGGGTTAGGGATAGTGTTAGGGTTAGAGTTAGGGCTAGGGGTAGGGTTAGGGTTAGGGTTAGGGGTAGGGGTAGGGTTAAGGTTAGGTTTAGGGTTAGGGGTAGGGGTAGGGTTAGGGGTAGGGTTAGGGTTAGGGTTAGGGGTAGATTTGGGGTTATGGTTAGGGTTAGGTTTAGGGGTAGGGTTAGCGTTGGCTGTAGGGATAGGGTTACGGTTAGGGTTTCAGTTAGGGGTATAGTTAGGGTTAGAATTAGGGTTAGTGGTAGGGTTAGGGTTAGAGTTAGGGTTAGGGTTACGGTTAGGGGTAGGTTTAGGATTAGGGCTAGGGTTAGGGGTAGTGTTAGGGTTAGGGTTAGTGTTAGGGTAAGAGTTAGGGGTAGGGTTAGGGTTAGGGTTATGGTTAGGGTTAGTGGCAGGGGTATTGTTAGGGTTAGGGTAGGGGTAGGGGTAGGGGTAGGGGTAGGTTTAGGATTAGGGAAAGGATTAGGGTTAGGTTTAGGGTTATAGTTAGGGCTAGAGCTAGGGTTAGGGTTGGGGTTATGGATAAGAGTAGGGTTAGGGTTAGGTTAGGGTTAGGGTAAGAGTTATGGGTAGAGTTAGGGTTAGGATTAGGGTTAGTGGCAGGGGTATTGTTAGGGTTAGGGGTAGGGGTAGGCATAGGGGTCGGTTTAGGATTAGGGATAGGATTAGGGTTAGGGTTAGGGGTAGGTGTAGGGGTAGATTTAGGGTTACATTTAGGGGTAGGGGTAGGGGTAGGGGTAGGGATAGGGTTAGGGGTAGGTTTAGGGCTAGGGTTAGGGTTAGGGGTAGGGTTAAGGTTAGGGTTATGGGTAGGTTTAGGGGTAGGGTTAGGGTTAGGGTTAGGGTTAGGGGTAGATTTGGGGTCAGGGTTAGGGTTAGGTTTAGGGGTAGGGTTAGCGTTGGCTGTAGGGATAGGGTTAGGGTTAGGGTGTCGGTTAGGGGTATTGTTAGGGTTAGGGTTAGGGTTAGGGATAGTGTTAGGGTTAGGGTTAGGGGTTAGGGGTAGGGGTAGGGGTAGGGTTAAGGTTAGGTTTAGGGTTAGGATTAGGGTTAGGGGTATGGTTAGGGTTAGGGTTAGGGTTAGGGGTAGATTTTGGGTTAGGGTTAGGGTTAGGTTTAGGGGTAGGGTTAGCGTTGGCTGTAGGGATGTGGTTAGGGTTAGGGTTTCGGTTAGGGGTATAGTTAGAGTTAGAATTAGGGTTAGTGGTAGTGTTAGGGTTAGAGTTAGGGTTAGGGTTACGATTAGGGGTAGGTTTAGGGTTAGGGCTAGGGTTAGGGGTAGGGTTAGGTTTAGGGTTAGTGTTAGGGTAAGAGTTAGGAGTAGGGTTAGGGTTAGGCTAAGGGTTAGTCGCAGGTGTAATGTTAGGGTTAGGGGTACGGTTATGGGTAGGGGTAGATTTAGGATTAGGGATAGGATTAGGGTTAGGGTTAGGATTAGGGTTATTGTTAGGGCTAGGGCTAGGGTTAGGGTTAGGGTTAGGGTTAGGTGTAAGGGTAGGGTTAGGGTTAGGGTTAGGGATAGGGGTAGGGTTAGGGTTAGGGTTAGGGGTAAGAGTAGGGTTAGGGTTAGGGTTAGGTTAGGGTTAGTTGTAGGGGTAGGGGTAGGTTTAGGGTTTGAGTTAGGGCTAGGGTTAGGGGTATGGTTAGGGGTGTGGTACGGTTAGGGTTAGGGTTAGTGTTAGGGCTAGGGTTAGGGTTAGGTTTAGTGCTAGGGCTAGGTTAAGGGTTAGGTTTAGGGTTAGGGTTAGGATTAGGGTTAGGGTTTTAGAGATAGGGTTCGGGTTACAGTCAGTGTTAGGGATAGGGGTAGGGTTAGCGTTAGGAGTAGGGTTAGTGTTAGGGTTAGGGTTAGGGTTAGGGTTAGGGGTAGGGGTAGGTTTAGGGGTAGGGGTATGTGTAGGGTTAGGGTTAGGGTTAGCGTTAGGGTTAGGGTTAGGGGTTGAGTTAGGGTTAGGGTTAGGCTTAGGGTTAGGGCTAGGGCTAGAGCTAGGGTTACAGTTAGGGTTAGAGCTATGGTTATGGCTAGGGTTAGGGTTAAGTTTAGGGTTAGGGCTAGGGCTAGGTTTAGGGTTAGGGTTAGGTTTAGGGTTAGGGTTAGGGTTAGGGGTAGGTGTAGGTGTAGGGGTAGGTTTAAGGTTAGGTTTAGGGGGAGGGGGAGGGGGAGGGTTAGGGCTAGGTGTAGGGGTAGCGGTAGTTGTAGGGTTAGGATTAGGGTTAGGGTTCGGTTTAGGGGTAGGGGTAGGGGTGGGGTTAGGGTTAGGGTTAGGGGTAGGGGTAGGTGTAGGCTTAGGGTTAGGGTTGGGTTTAGGCGTAGGGTTAGGTTTTGGAGTAGGGTTAGGGTTAGGATTAGGGTTAGGGTTATGGTTAGGGTTGGGGTTTCGGCTAGGGTTAGGTTTAGGTTTAGGGTTAGGGGTAGGGGTAGTGGTAGGGTTAGGGTTAGGGTTAGGGTTAGAGGTAGTGTTAGGGGAATGGTTAGGGTTAGGGTTAGGGGTAGGGTTAGGGTTAGGGTTAGGGGTAGGTTTAGGTTTAGGGGTAGCGTTATGGGATGGGTTAGGTTTAGGGGTAGGGTTAAGGTTACAGTTAGGTTAGGGTTACGGTTAGGGTTAGGGTTAAGGCTAGGGGTAGGGTTAGGGTTAGGGTTAGGGTTAGGGTTAGGGGTAGGGTTAGGGTTAGGGTTAGTTTTAGGGTTAAAGTTAGGGGTAGGGTTAGGGTTAGGGGTAGGGTTAGGGGTAGGGTTAGTTTTAGGGTTAGGGTTAGGGGTAGCTTTAGGGGTAGGGTTAGGTTTAGGGTTAGGGGAAAGTTTAGGGGTAGGGTTAGGGTTAGGGTGACGGTTAGGGTTAGGGTTATGGGTAGGTGTAGGGTTAGGTTTAGGGTTAGCGGTACGGGTAGGGGTATGGGTAGGGATAGTGTTAGGGGTAGGGTTAGGATTAGGGTTAGGGTTAGGGGTAGGTTTAGGGTTTGAGTTAGGGGTAGGGTTAGGTGTATGGTTAGGGGTATGGAAGGGTTAGGGTTAGGGTTAGGGTTAGGGCTAGGGCTAGGGTTAGGGTTAGGTCTAGGTTTAGGGTTAGGTTTAGAGCTAAGGCTAGGTTAAGTGTTAGGTTTAGGGTTAGGGTTAGGATGAGGGTTAAGGTTTTAGGGTTAGGATTCGGGTTACGGTTAGGGTAAGGGATAGGGGTAGGGTTAGCGTTAGGAGTAGTGTTAGGGTTAGGGTTAAGGTTTGGGGTAGGGGTAGGGTTAGGGGTAGGGTACGTGTAGGGTTAGGGTTAGGGGTAGATTTAGGGTTAGTGTTAGGCTTAGGGTTAGGGCTAGAGCTAGGGTTACAGTTAGGGTTAGAGCTATGGCTAGGGCTAGGGTTAGGGTTAAGTTTAGGGTTAGGGGTAGGGCTAGGTTTAGGGTTAGGGTTAGTGTTAGGGCTAGGGTTATGGTTAGGTGTAGGGGTAGGGGTAGGTTTAGGGTTAGGTTTAGGGGTAGGGGTAGTGGTAGGGGTAGGGGTAGGGTTAGGGCTAGGTGTAGGGGTAGCTTTAGGTGTAGGGTTAGGATTAGGGTTGGGGTTAGGGTTAGGGGTAGGGGTAGGGTTACGGTTAGGGTTAGGGTTACGTATAGGGTTAGGGTTAGGGTTAGTGGTAGGGTTAGGGTTAGGGTTAGAGTTAGGGTTAGGGTTAGGGTTAGTGGCAGGGGTATTGTTAGGGTTAGGGGTAGGGGTAGGGGTAGGGGTAGGGGTCGGTTTAGGATTAGGGTTAGGATTAGAGTTAGGGTTAGTGTTAGGGTTAGGGTTATTGTTAGGGCTAGGGTTAGGTTTAGGGTAGAGGTAGAGGTTAGGCTTAGGGTTAGGGGTAGGGTAGGGGTAGGTTTATGGGTAGGGGTAGGGGTAGGGTTAGGGGTAGGTGTAGGGTTAGGGTTAGAATTAGGGTTAGGGTTAGGGGTAGGGTTAGGGTTAGGGGTAGAGTTAGGGGAAGGGTTAGGTTTAGGGGTAGGGTAGGGTTAGAGTTAGAGTTAGGGTTACGGTTAGAGGTAAGTTTAGGGTTGGGGTTAGGGTTCGGGGTAGGGTTTAGGTTAGGGTTAGGGTTAGAGTTAAGGGTAGGGTTAGGGTTAGGGTTAGGGTTAGGGTTTGGGTTAGGGGTAGTGTTAGGGATAGGGTTAGGGTTAGGGTAGGGTTAGGGTTAGGTTTAGTGGTAGCGGTAGGGGTAGGGTTAGGGGTAGGGGTAGGTTTAGGCTTAGGGTTAGGGTTAGGGTTAGGATTAGCGGTAGGGTTAGGGTTAGGATTAGGGTTAGGGGTAGGGTTAGGGTAGGGTTAGAGTTAAGGGTAGGGTTAGGGTTAGAGTTAGGGTTAGGTATAGGGGTAGGGGAAAGGTAAGGGTTAGGGTTTGGGTTAGGGGTTGGGTTAGGGTTAGGGATAGGGTTAGGGGTAGGAGTGGGTTTAGGGTTAGGGTTAGGGTTACGGTTAGGGGTATAGTTAGCGTTAGGGTTAGGCTTAGGGGTAGGGTTAGTGTTAGAGTTAGGGTTAGGGTTACGTGTAGGGGTAGGGTTAGGATTAGGGTTAGGGTAAGGGTTAGTGGCAGGGGTATTGTTAGGGTTAGGGGTAAGGGTAGGGGTAGGGGTAGGTTTAGGATTAGGGTTAGGGTTATTGTTAAGGCTAGGGCTAGGGTTAGGGTTAGGGGTAGGGGTTAGGGTTAGGGGTAGGGGTAGGTTTAGGGGTAGGGGGAGGTTTAGCGGTAGGGATTGGGGTAGGTGTAGGGGTAGGTGTAGGTTTAGGGTTAGGATAAGGGTTAGGGTTAGGGTTAGGTGTAGAGTTAGGGTTAGGGTTAGGCTTAGGGTTAGCGCTAGTGCTAGGGTTACAGTTAGGGTTAGGGCTATGGCTAGGGCTAGGGTTATGGTTAAGGTTAGTGTTAGGGCTAGGGCTAGGTTTAGGGTTAGGGTTAGGGATAGGTTTAGGGGTAGGGTTAGGGTTAGGGTTAGGGTTAGGTTAGAGGTAGCGTTAGGGGTAGGGTTAGGGTTAGGTTTTGGGTTAGGGTTACGGCTAGGGGTAGGTTTAGGGTTAGTGGTAGCGTTAGGGGAAGAGTTAGGTTTAGGTGTAGGGTTAGGGTTAGAGTTAGGGTTAGGGTTACGGTTAGGGTTAGGGTTACGGTTAGGGTTAGGCTTAGGTTTAGGGGTAGGGTTAGGGTTAGGGTTAGGTTTAGAGTTAAGGGTAGGGTTAGGGTTTGGGTTTGGGTTAGAGTTAGGGGTAGGCTCAAGTTTAGGGTTAGGGTTAGGGATAGGGGTAGGCTTAGGGTTAGGGTTAGGGTTAGGGTTACAGTTAGGAGTAGGGTTAGGTTTAGGGTTAGGGTTACGGTTAAGGGTAGGTTTAGTGTTAGTGTTAGGGTTAGGGGTAGCTTTAGGTGTAGGGTTCGGGTTAGGGGTAGGGGTAGGGTTGGGGTTAGGGTGACGGTTAGGTTTAGGATTAGGCGTAGGGGTAGGGTTAGGGTTAGGGTTAGCGGTAGGGGTAGGGGTAGGGGTAGGGTTGGGTTAGGTTTAGGGTTAGGGCTAGCGCTAGTGTTATGGTTAGGTTTAGGACTAGGGCTTGGGCTAGGGTTAGGGGTAGACTTAGGGTTAGGGTTGGGATAGGGTTAGGGATAGTGTTAGGGGTAGGGTTAGGGTTAGCGATAGGGTTAGGGTTAGGGCTAGGGTAGGGTTAGGGTTAAGGTTAGGGTTAGGGTTATGGTTAGGATTAGGGTTAGGGTTAGTGGTAGGGTTAGGGTTAGGGCTAGGGCTAGGGTTAGGGTTGGGGTTAGGGGTAGGTTTAGGGTTAGGGGTAGGGGCAGGGTTAGGGGTAGGGGTAGGGTTAGGGTTCGGGTTAGGGCTAGGGCTAGGGCTAGGGTTAGGGTTAGGGTTAGGGTTAGGGGTAGGTGTAGGGTTAGGGGTAGGGTTAGGGGTAGGGGTAAGGGTAGGGTTAGGGGTAGGGGTAGAGATAGGGGAAGGGTTAGGGGTAGGGGTAGGGTTAGGGTTAGAGTTCGGGCTAGGGCTAGGGTTAGGGTTAGGGTTAGGGTTTTTGTTAGGGTTAGGGGTATGGTTAGGGGTAGGGGTAAGGGTAGGGTTAGGGTTAGGGGTAGGGGTAGGTGTAGTGGTAGATTTAGAGTTACATTTAGGGTTAGGGTTATGGGTAGTGTTAGGTTTAGGGTTAGGGGTAGGTTTAGGGGTAGGGTTAGGGTTAGGGTTAGGGGTAGGGTTAAGGTTAGGGTTATGTTTAGGCTTATGGGTAGGGTTAGGGGTAGGTTTAGGGTTAGGGGTAGATTTGGGATTAGGGTTAGTGTTAGGTTTAGGGGTAGGGTTAGCGTTGGCTGCAGGGATAGGGTTAGGGTTAGGGTGTCGGTTAGGGGTATTGTTAGGGTTAGAATTAGGGTTAGTGGTAGGGTTAGGGCTAGAGTTAGGGTTAGGGTTAGGGTTAGGGATAGTGTTAGGGTTAGAGTTAGGGGTAGGGGTAGGGTTAGGGTTAGGGTTAGGGGTAGGGTTAAGATTAGGGTTATGGTTAGGGTTAGGGTTAGGGTTAGGGTTGGGGTTAGGGTTGGGGTTAGGGGTAGATTTGGGGTTAGGGTTAGGGTTAGGTTTAGGGGTAGGGTTAGCGTTGGCTGTAGGGATAGGGTTAGGGTTAGGGTTTGTTTAGGGGTATAGTTAGGGTTAGAATTAGGGTTAGTGGTAGGGTTAGGGTCAGAGTTAGGGTTAGGGTTACGGTTAGGGGTAGGTTTAGGATTAGGGCTAGGGTTAGGGGTAGGGTTAGGGTTAGGGTTAGTGTTAGGGTAAGAGTTAGGGGTAGGGTTAGGGTTAGGGTTAGGGTTAGGGTTAGTGGCATGGGTATTGTTAGGGTTAGGGGTAGGGGTAGGGGTAGGGGTAGGGGTAGGTTTTGGATTAGGGATAGGATTAGGGTTAGGTTTAGGGTTATAGTTAGGGCTATGGGTTAGTGTTAGGGTAAGAGTTAGGGGTAGGGTTAGGGTTAGGGCTAGGATTAGGGTTAGTGGCAGGGATATTGTTAGGGTTAGGGGTAGGGTTAGGCGTAGGGGTAGGTTTAGGATTAGGGATAGGATTAGGGTTAGGGTTAGGGTTTTTGTTAGGGTTAGGGGTAGGGTTAGGGGTAGGGGTAGGGGTAGGGTTATGGTTAGGGTTAGGGGTAGGTGTAGGGGTAGATTTAGGGTTACATTTAGAGGTAGGGGTAGCGGTAGGGTTAGGGATAGGGTTAGGGGTAGGTTTAGGGTTAGGGTTAGGGTTAGGGTTAGGGGTAGGTTTAAGGTTAGGGTTATGGTTAGGTTTAGGGGTAGGGCTAGGGTTAGGGTTAGGGTTAGGGGTAGATTTGGGGTTAGGGTTAGGGTAAGGTTTAGGGGTAGGGTTAGCGTTGGCTGTAGGGATAGGGTTAGGGTTAGGGTGTCGGTTAGGGGTATTGTTAGGGTTAGGGTTAGTGTTAGGGATAGTGTTAGGGTTAGAGTTAGGGTTAGGTTTAGGGTTAGGGTTAGGGTTAGGGGTAGGGGTAGGGTTAAGGTTAGGTTTAGGGTTAGGGTTCAGGTTAGGGGTATTGTTAGGGTTAGGGTTAGGGTTAGGGGTAGATTTTGGGTTTGGGTTAGTGTTAGGTTTAGGGGTAGGGTTAGCGTTGGCTGTAGGGATATGGTTAGGGTTAGGGTTTCGTTAGGGGTATAGTTAGGGTTAGAATTAGGGTTAGTGGTGGTGTTAGGGTTAGAGTTATGGTTAGGGTTACGGTTAGGGGTAGGTTTAGGGTTAGGGCTAGGGTTAGGGTTAGGGTTATGGTTAGGGCTAGGGTTAGGGGTAGGGTTAGGGTTAGGGTAAGGGTTAGTCACAGGGGTATTGTTAGGGTTAGGGGTAGGGGTAGGGGTAGGTTTAGGATTAGGGATAGGATTAGGGTTAGGGTTAGGATTAGGGTTATTGTTAGGGCTAGGGCTAGGGTTAGGTTAGGGTTAGGGGTAAGGGTAGGGTTAGGATTAGTGTTAGGTTAGGGTTAGGGTAAGAGTTAGGGGAAGGGTTTGGTTTAGGGTTAGGGTTAGGGTTAGTGGCAGGGGTATTGTTAGGGTTAGGGATAGGGGTAGGGTTAGAGTTAGGGGTAAGGGTAGGGTTAGGGTTAGGGTTAGGTTAGGGTTAGGGGTAGGGTTAGGGGTAGGTTTAGGTTTTGAGGTAGGGCTAGGGTTAGGGGTATGTTTAGGGGTGTGGTAGGGTTAGGGTTAGGGTTAGGGTTAAGGCTAGGGTTAGGGTTAGGTTTAGTGCTAGGGCTAGGTTAAGGAATGGTTTAGGGTTTGGGTTAGGATTAGGGTTAGGGTTTTAGGGATAGGGTTCGGGATACAGTTAGTGTTAGGGATAGGGGTATGTGTAGGGTTAGGGTTAGGATTAGCGTTAGGGTTAGGGTTAGGGGTTGAGTTAGGGTTAGGGTTAGGCTTAGGGTTAGGGCTAGGGCTAGAGCTAGGGTTACAGTTAGGGTTAGAGCTATGGCTATGGCTAGGGTTAGGGTTAAGTTTAGGGTTAGGGCTAGGGATGGTTTAGGGTTAGGGTTAGGGTTAGGGGTAGGTGTAGGGGTAGGGGTAGGTTTAAGGTTAGGTTTAGGGGGAGGGGGAGGGGTAGGGGTAGGGTTAGGGCTAGGTGTAGGGGTAGCGGTAGTTGTAGGGTTAGGATTAGGGTTAGGGTTCGGGTTAGGGGTAGGGGTAGCGGTGGGGTTAGGGTTAGGGTTAGGGTTAGGGATAGGTGTAGGGTTAGGGTTAGGGTTGGGTTTAGGCGTAGGTTTAGGGTTTGGAGTAGGGTTAGGGTTAGGGTTAGGGTTAGGGTTATGGTTAGGGTTGGGGTTACGGCTAGGGTTAGGTTTAGGTTTAGGGTTAGGGGTAGAGGTAGGGGTAGGGGTAGGGTTAGGGTTAGGTTTAGGGTAAGAGGTAGCGTTAGGGGAATGGTTAGGGTTAGGGTTAAGGGTAGGGTTAGGGTTAGGGTTAGGGGTAGGTTTAGGTTTAGGGGTAGCGCTTTGGGATGGCTTAGGTTTAGGGTTAGGGTTAGGGTTAGAGTTAGGTTAGGGTTATGGTTAGGGTTAGGATTAGGGTTAGGGTTAGGGCTAGGGCTAGGGTTAGGGTTAGGGTTAGGGGCAGGGTTAGGGTTAGGGTTAGTTAGGGGTAGGGTTAGGATTAGGGTTAGGGGTAGGGTTAGGGTTAGGTTTAGGGTTAAGGTTAGGGTTATAGTTAGGGGTAGCGGTAGGGGTAGGGTTAGGGGTACGGTTGGGGTTAGGGTTAGGGTTAGAATTAGCATTATGTGAAGGGTTAGGGTTAGGGTTAGGGTTAGTTTTAGGGTTAAAGTTAGGGGTAGGGTTAGGATTAGGGTAGGGTTAGGGGTAGGGGTAGGTTTAGGGTTAGGGTTAGGGGTAGCTTTAGGGGTAGGGTTAGGTTTAGGGTTAGGGGTAAGTTTAGGGGTAGGGTTAGGGTTAGGGTGACGGTTAGGGTTAGGATTAGGGGTAAGTGTAGGGTTAGGGTTAGGGTTAGCGGTAGGGTTAGGTTTAGGGTTAGGGTTAGAGTTAGGGTTAGGGTTAGGGTTAGTGGCAGGGGTATTGTTAAGGTTAGGGGTAGGGGTAGGGGTAGGGGTAGGGGTTGGTTTAGGATTAGGGTTAGGATTAGTGTTAGGGTTAGTGTTAGGGTTAGGGTTAGTGTTAGGGCTATGGCTAGGGTTAGGTTTAGGGTAGAGGTAGAGTTTAGGGTTAGGGTTAGGGGTAGGGGTAGGGTAGGGGTAGGTTTATGGGTTGGGGTAGGGGTAGTTTTAGGGGTAGGTGTAGGGTTAGGGTTAGAATTAGGGTTAGGGTTAGGGGTAGGGTTAGGGTTAGGGATAGAGTTAGGGGAAGGGTTAGGTTTAGGGGTAGGGTTAGGGTTAGAGTTAGAGTTAGGGTTACGGTTAGGGGTAAGTTTAGGGTTAGGGTTAGGGTTAGGGGTAGGGTTTAGGTTAGGGTTAGTGTTAGAGTTAAGGTGTAAGGTTAATGTTAGGGTTAGGGTTAGGGTTTGGGTTAGGGGTAGTGTTAGGGATAGGGTTGGGGTTAGGGGTAGGGTTAGGGTTAGGGTTAGGGTTAGTGGTAGCAGTAGGGGTAGGGTTAGGGCTAGGGGTAGGGGTAGTGTTAGGGGTCGGGGTAAGTTTATGATTAGGGTTAGGGTTAGGGTTATGATTAGGGGTAGGGTTAGGGTTAGGATTAGGGTTAGGGGTAGGGTTAGGGTAGGGTTAGAGTTAAGGGTAGGGTTAGGGTTAGAGTTAGGGTTAGGGATAGGGGTAGGGGTAAGGTAAGGGTTAGGGTTTGGGGTAGGATTAGGGGTAGGGTTAGGGGTAGGGTTAGGGGTAGGGTTAGACTTAGGTCTAGGGGGTAGGTGTAGGGATAGGGGTAGGGGTAGGGTTAGGGGTAGGGTTAGGTGTAGGGTTAGGGATGGGGTTGGGGTTAGGTTAGGGGTAGGGTTAGGGTTAGGTTTAGGGTTAAGGCTAGGGCTAGGGTTAGGGTTAGGGTTAGGGTTAGGGTTACGGTTAGGGGTATTGTTAGGGTTAGGGTTATTGTTAGGGGTAGGGGTAGGATTAGAGATAGGGTTAGGGTTATGGTTAGAGGTAGGCTTAGGGCTGGGATTAGGGTTAGGGGAAGGGTTAGGGTTAGGGTTAGGTTTAGGGTTAGCGTTCGGGGTAGGGGTAGGATTAGGGTTATATTTAGGGGTAGGTGTAGGGGTAGCGTTGGGTGTAGGTGAGGGTTAGGGGTAGGGTTAGGGTTAGGGGCAGGTGTAGGGGAGAGGTAGGGTTAGGGTTTGGGTTAGCGGTAGGGGTAGTTGTAGGGGTAGGGGTTAGGGTTAGGATTAGGGTTAGGGGTTGGGTTAGGATTAGGGATATGGTTAGGGGTGGGGGTGGGTTTAGGGTTAGGGTTAGGTTTAGGGTTATGGTTAGCGTTAGGTGTAGGTTTAGGTTTAGGGTTAGTGTTACGGTTAGGGGTATAGTTAGCGTTAGGGTTAGGCTTAGGTGTAGGGTTAGGGTTAGATTTAGGGTTAGGGTTACGTGTAGGGGTAGGGTTTGTGTTAGGGTTAGGTTTATTGTTAGGGCTAGGGGTAGGGTTATTGTTAGGGTTAGGGGTAGGGGTTAGGGTTAGGGGTGGGGGTAGTTTTAGGGGTAGGGGTAGGCTTAGGGGTAGGGATAGGGGTAGGGGTAGGGGTAGATGTAGGACTAGGGTTAGGATTAGGGTTAGCATTAGCGTTAGGGGTACAGTTAGGGTTAGGGTTAGGCTTAGGGTTAGGGCTAGTGCTAGGGTTACAGTTAGGGTTAGGACTATGGCTAGGGCTAGGGTTAAGGTTAAGGTTAGGGTTAGGGCTAGGGCTGGGTTTAGGGTTAGGGTTAGGGATAGGGTTAGGGTAGGGTTAGGGTTAGGGGTAGGGTTAGGGTTGGAGGTAGCGTTAGGGTTAGGGTTAGGGTTAGGGTTAGGGTTTGGGTTAGGGTTAGGTCTAGGGATATTGTTAGGGATAGGGGTAGCCTTAGGGGAAGGGTTAGGTTTAGGGGTAGGGTTAGGGTTAGAGTTAGGTTTACGGTTACGATTAGGGATAGGATTAGGTTTAGGGTTAGGTTTAGGGTTAGGGTTAGGGTTAGGTTTAGAGTTAAGGGTATGGTTAGGGTTAGGGTTAGGGTTAGAGTTAGGGGTAGGCTTAGGGTTAGGGTTAGGGGTAGCGGTAGGGGTAGGGTTAGGGTTAGGGTAAGCGTTAGGGTTAGCGTTAGGGGTAGGGTTAGGGTTAGGTTTAGGGTTACGGTTAGGAGTAGGGTTAGGTTTAGGGTTAGGGTTACGGTTACGGTTAGGTTTAGGTTTAGGGTTAGGGTTAGGGTTAGCTTTAGGTGTAGGGTTAGGGTTAGGGTGAGGGGTAGGGTTGGGGATAGGGTGAGGGTTATGTTTAGTATTAGGCATAGGGTTAGGGTTAGGGTTAGGGTCAGCGGTAGGGGTAGGGTAGGGTTAGGGGTAGGGTTAGGGTTAGTTGTAGGGTTAGGGCTAGCGCTAGGGTTATGGTTAGGTTTAGGACTAGGGCTTCGGCTAGGGTAAGGGGTAGACTTAGGGTTAGGTGTAGGGTTAGGGTTAGGGTTAGGGGTAGGGGTAGATTTGGGGTTAGGGTTAGGTTTAGGGGTAGGTTTAGCGTTGGCTGTAGGGATAGGGTTACTGTTAGGGTTACGGTTAGGGGTATAGTTATGGTTAGGATTAGGGTTATTGGTAGGGTTGGAGTTAGAGTTAGGGTTAGGGTTACGGTTAGAGGTAGGTTTAGGGTTAGGGTTAGGGTTAGGGTTAGAGTTAGGGTTAGGGGTAGGGGTAGGGGTAGGTTTAGGATTAGGGATAGGATTAGGGTTAGGGTTAGGGTTAGGGTTATTGTTAGGGCTAGGGCTAGGGTTAGGGTTAGGGTTAGGGTTAGGGGTAGGGCTAGGGTTACGGTTAGGGTTAGGGTTAGGGGTAGGATTAGGGGTAGGTTTAGGGTTTGATTTAGGGGTAGGGTTAGGGGTATGGGTAGGGGTATGGTAGGGTTAGGGTTAGGGTTAGGGTTACGGCTATGGCTAGGGTTAGGGTTAAGGTTAGGTTTAGGGTAAGGGTAAGGGTAAGGGTTAGGGTTAGTGTTAGAGTTAGGTTTAGGTTTAGGGTTAGGGTTAGGGTAAGGGTTAGGTTTAGGGTTCGGGTAAGGGTAAGGGTAAGATTTAGGGTAAGGGTTAGGGTGAGGGTTATGACAAGGTAAGGGTTAGGGTTAGGGTTAGGGTAAGGATTAGGGGTAGGTTTAGGGTTAGGTTAAGGGTTAGGGTTTGGGTTTGGGTGAGCGTTAGGGCTAGGGTTAGGGTTAGGGTTACGGTAAGGGTTAGGGTTAGGGTTAGGGTAAGGGTTAGGGTTAGGGTTAGGGTTAGGGTAAGTCTAAGGTTAGAGTTATGGTTAGGGTAAGGTTTACGGTTAGGGTTAGGGTAAGACTAATGGTTAGATTTAGGGTTAGGGTTAGGGTTAGCGATAGGGGTTAGGGTTAGGGTTAGGGTTAGGGTAAGGATAAGGGTTAGGTTTCGGGTTAGGGTACCGGAAAGGGTTAGCATTAGGTTTAGGGTTAAGTTTAGCGTTAGTGTTAGGGTTACAGTTAGGGTTAGGTTAAGTGTAATGATAAGGGTTAGGGGTAGGGTTAAGGTTACGTTTAGGGTTAGGGTTAGGCTAAGGGTTAGGGTTAGGGTAGGGTTAGAGTTATGGTTAGGGTTAGGGTTAGAGATATGGTTGGGTTTAGGGTAAGGGTAAGGGTTAGGGTTAGTGGCAGGGGTATTGTTAGGGTTAGGGGTATGGGTAGGGGTAGAGGTAGGTTTAGGATTAGGGATAGGATTAGGGTTAGGGTTAGGGTTAGGGTTATTGTTAGGGCTAGGTCTAGTGTTAGGGTTAGTGTTAGGGGTAGGGTTAGGGTTAGGGCTAGGGCTAGGTTTAGGGTTAGGGCTAGGGTTAGGGTTAGGTTTAGTGCTTGGGCTATGTTAAGGGTTAGGTTTAGGGTTAGGGTTAGGATTAGGGTTAGTGTTTTAGGGTTAGGGTTCGGGTTACGGTTAGGGTGAGCTATAGGGGTAGGGTTAGGGTTAGGGTTAGGGGTAGGGGTAGGGGTAGGGGTACGTGTAGGGTTACGGTTATGATTAGCGTTAGGGTTAGGGTTACGGGTAGATTAGGGTTAGGGTTAGGCTTAGGGTTAGGGCTAGGGCTAGGGTTACAGTTACGGTTGGAGCTATGGATATGGCTATGGTTTGGGTTAAGTTTAGGGTAGGGCTAGGATTAGGGTTCGGTTTAGGGTTAGGGTTATGGGTAGGTGTAGGGGTAGTTGTAGGTTTAGGATTAGGTTTAGGGGTAGGGGTAGGGGTAGGGGTAGGGTTAGGGCTAGGTGTAAGGGTAGCGGTAGGTGTAGGGTTAGGGTTAGGGTTAGGGTTAGGTGTAGGGGTAGGGTTAGCGTTAGGGTTAGGGTTAGGGGTAGGTGTAGGGTTAGGGTTTTGAATAGGGTTAGGGTTAGGGTTATGGTTAGGGTTAGGGTTGGTGTTAGGGCTAGGGTTAGGTTTAGGGTTAGGGTTAGGGGTAGGGATAGGGTTAGGGTTAGGGGTAGGGTTAGGGTTAGAGGTAGCGTTAGGGGAATGGTTAGGGTTAGGGGTAGGGTTAGGGTTAGGGTTAGGGGTAGGTTTAGGGTTAGGGGAAGCGTTAGGGGAAGTGTTAGGTTTATGGGTAGGGTTAGGATTAGAGTTAGAATTAGGGTTACGGTAAGGTGTAGGGTTAGGGTTAGGGTTAGGGTTTGGGGTAGGGTTAGGGTTAGGGTAAGGGTTAGAGTTAGGGGTAGGGTTAGGGTTAGTGTTAGGGTAGAGTTAGGGTTAGGTTTAGGGTTAGGGTTAGGGTAAGCGTTAGGGGTAGGGTTAGGGTTAGGGTTAGGGTTAAGGTTAGGGGTAGGGGTAGGGTTCGGTTTAGGGTTAGGTTTAGGGTTAGGGGTAGGATTGGGGTTAGGGTTGGGGTTAGGTTTAGCCTTAGTGGTAGTTGTAGGGTTAGGGTTAGGGTTAGGGTTAAAGTTAGAGTTAGGGGTAGGGTTAGGGTTAGGGTTAGGGTTAGGGGGAGGGTTAGGTTTATGTTAGGGTTAGGGGTAGCTTTAGGGGAAGGGTTAGGTTTAGGGTTAGGGGTAAGTTTAAGGGTGGGGTTAGGTTTAGGGTGACGGTTAGGGTTAGAATTAGGAGTAAATGTAGGGTTAGTGTTAGGGTTAGGGATAGGGAATGGTTAGGAGTAGGGTTAGGGTTAGGGTTAGGGTTACGGTTACGAGTAGGGATAGGGTTAGGGTTATGGGTAGCTTTACGGGTAGGGTTAGGTTTAGGGTTAGGGGTAAGGTGAAGGGTAAGGTTAGGGTTAGGGTGACGGTTAGGGTCAGGATTAGGGGTAGGTGTAGGGTTATGGTTAGGGTTAGCGGTACGGGTAGGGGTAGGGGTACGGGTAGGGTTAGGGTTAGGGTTATGGTTTGGGCTTGGGTTAGGGTCAAGGGTAGAGTTAGGGTTAGGGTTAGGGTTAGGGTTAGGGGTACTGTTAGGGATAGGGTTAGGGTTAGGAGTAGGGTTAGGTTTAGTGGTAGGGGTAGGTTTAGGATTAGGATTAGGATTAGAGTTAGGGTTAGGTTTAGGGTTAGGATTAGGGGTACTGTTAGGGATAGGGTTAGGGTTAGGATTAGGGTTAGGGTTAGGGGTAGTGGTAGAGTTAGTGGTAGGGCTAGGGTTAGGGTTAGGGTTAGGTTTAGCATTGGGTGTAAGGTAAGGGTTGGGGTTTGGTGTAGGGTTAGGGGTAGGGTTACGGGTATGGTTAGGGTTAGGGATAGGGGTAGGGGTAGGGGTGGGGTTAGGGTTAGGGTTAGGTTTAGGGTTAGGGTTAGCGTTAGTTGTAGGATTCGGTTTACTGTTAGGGTTATGGTTAGGTGTATAGTTAGGGTTAGGGGTAGGGGTAGGGGTAGGGTTAGGGTTAGGTTTAGTGGCAGGGGTATTGTTAGGGTTAGGGGTAGGGGTAGGGTTGGGGTAGGTTTAGGATTAGAGTTAGAATTAGGGTGAGGGTTAGGGTTAGGGATATGGTTATTGTTAGGGCTAGGGCTAGGGTTAGGGTTAGGGTGAGGGGTAGGGGTTAGGTTTAGGGTTAGGGTTAGGGGTAGGGGTACGGGTAGGTTAATGGGGTAGGGGTAGGGGTAGGAGTAGGTGTAGGATTAGGGTTAGAATTAGGGTTAGGGTTAGGGTTAGGGGTAGGGTTAGGGTTAGGGATAGGGGTTAGGGTTAGGGTTAGGGGTAGAGTTAGGGGAAGGGTTAGGTTTAGGGGTAAGGTTAGGGTTAGAGTTAAGGGTAGAGTTAGGGTTAGGTTTAGGGTTAGAGTTAGGCGTAGGGTTAGGGTTAGGTTTAGGGTTAGGGATAGGGGTAGGGTTAGGGTTAGGGATAGGGGTAGGGTTAGGGGTAGAGTTAGGGGAAGGGTTAGGTTTAGGGGTAGGGTTAGGGTTAGAGTTAAGGGTAGGGTTAGGGTTAGGGATAGGGTTAGGGTTAGGAATAGGGTTAGGGTTAGGGGTAGTGGTATCGGTAGGGGTAGGTTTAGGGGTAGGGGTAGGTGTAGGGGTAGGGGTAGGTTTAGCATTAGGGTTAGGATTAGGGTTAGGGTTAGGGCTAGGGGTAGGTGTAAGTTAAAGGTTAGGGTTTGGGGTAGGGTAAGGGATAGGGCTAGGGGTAGGTGTAGGGGTAGGGGTAGGGATAGGGGTAGGGTTAGGGTTAGGGGTAGGGTTAGGGGTAGGATTAGGGTTGGGGTTGGGGTTAGGGTTAGGGGTAGGGTTAGGGTTAGGTTTAGGGTTAAGGCTAGGGCTAGGGTTAGGGTTAGGGTTAGCGTTAGGGTTAAGGTTAAGTCGTAGGTGTAGAGTTAGGGTTAGGGTTAGGGTTACAGTTAGGGTTATTTTTAGGGTTAGGGTTATTGTTAGGGGTAGGGTTAGGATTAGAGTTAGGGTTAGGGTTACGGTTAGGGGTAGGATTAGGGTTAGGTTTAGGGGTAGGTGTAGGGGTAGTGGTGGGTGTAGGGTTAGGGTTAGGAGTAGGGTTAGGGTTAGGGGTAGGTGTAGGAGTAGAGGTAGTGTTAGGGTTTGGGTTAGCGGTAGGGGTAGTGGTAGGGGTAGGGGTAGGGTTAGTGTTGGGGTTAGGGCTAGGGTAAGGGGTAGGAGTAGGGGTAGGGGTAGGGTTATTCAGGGTGAGGTTTAGGGGTAGGGTTAGGGGTAGGTTTAGGGTTAGTGTTACGGGTAGGGTTAGGGTTAGGGTTAGGGTTACGGTTAGGGGTATACTTAGCGTTAGCGTTAGGCTTAGGGGTAGGGTTAGGGTTAGAGTTAGGGTTAGGGTTACGTGTAGGGGTAGGGTTAGGGTTAGGGGTAGGGGTACGGTTAGGCTTAGGGTTAGGGTTAGAGTTAGGGGTAGGGTTAGGGTTAGGGTTAGAGTAAGGGTTAATGGCAGGGATATTGTTAGGCTTAGGGGTAGGGGTAGGGGTATATTTAGGATTAGGGTTAGGATTAGGGTTAGGGTTAGTGTTAGGGTTAGGGTTATTGTTAGGGCTAGGGCTAGGGTTAGGGGTATGGGTAGGGGTAGGGGTTAGGGTTAGGGGTAGGGGTAGGTTTAGGGGTAGGGGTAGGGATAGGTGTAGGGCAGGTGTAGGTGTAGGTTTAGGGTTAGGATTAGGGTTAGGCTTATGTTTAGGGGTAGAGTTAGGGTTAGGGTTAAGCTTAGGGTTAGGGATAGTGCTAGGGTTACAGTTAGGGTTAGGGCTATGGCTAGTGCTAGGGTTAGGGTTAAAGTTAGGGTTAGGGCTAGGGCTAGGTTTAGGGTTAGGGTTAGGGATAGGGTTAGGGGTAGGGTTAGGGTTAGGGGTAGGGTTAGGGTTAGAGGTAGCGTTAGGGGTACGGTTAGGGTTAGGGTAAGGGTTTGGGTTAGGGTTAGGGCTAGGGGTAGGGTTGGCATTAGGGGTAGCGTTAGGGGAATGGTTAGGTTTAGGGTTAGGGTTAGGGTTAGAGTTAGGGTTAGGGTTATGGTTAGGGGTAGGGTTAGGTTTAGGGTTAGGTTTAGGGGTAGGGTTAGGGTTAGGGTTAGGTTTAGAGTTAAGGGTAGAGTAAGGGTTAGGTTTAGGGTTAGAGTTAGGCGTAGGGTTAGTGTTAGGGTTAGGGTTAGGGATAGGGGTAGGGTTAGGGTTAGGCTTAGGCTTAGGGTAAGCGTTAGGGTTATCGTTAGGGGTAGGGTTAGAGTTAGGTTTAGGGTTACGGTTAGGAGTAGGGTTAGATTTAGGGTTAGGGTTACGGTTACGGGTAGGTTTAGGGTTAGGGTTAGGGTTAGGTGTAGCTTTAGGTGAAGCGTTAGGGTTAGGTTTAGGGGTAGGGTTGGGGTTAGGGTGACTTTTAGGTTTAGAATTAGGCGTAGGGGTAAGGGTAGGGGTAGGGTTAGCGGTAGGGGTAGGGGTAGGGGTAGGCGTAGGGTTAGGGTTAGGTTTAGGGTTAGGGCTAGCGCTAGGGTTATGGTTAGGTTTAGGAGTAGGGCTTGGGCTAGGGTTAGGGGTAGACTTGGGGTTAGGGGTAGGGTTAGGGTTAGGGATAGAGTTAGGGGTAGGGTTAGGGTTAGCGGTAGGGTTAGGGTTAGGGTTAGGGTTAGGGTTATTGCTAGGGCTAGGGTTAGGGTTAGGGTTAGGGGTAGGGGTAGGGTTAGGGTTAGGGTTAGGATTAGGGTTAGGATTAGGGGTAGGTTTAGGGTTAGGGTTAGTGTTAGGGTTAGAGTTAGGGTTTGGGTTAGGGTTAGGGTTAGTGGCAGGGGTATTGTTAGGGTTAGGGTAGGGGTAGGGGTAGGTTTAGGATTAGGGATAGGATTAGGGTTAGGGTTAGGGTTATGGTTATTGTTAGGGCTAGGCTAGGGTTATAGTTAGGTTATGGGTAGGGGTAGGGTTAGGGTTAGCGTTAGGGTTAGGGTTAGGGGTAGTGTTAGGGGTAGGTTTAGGGTTTGAGTTAGGGGTAGGGTTAGGGTTAGGGTTAGGGCTAGGGTTAGGGTTAGGTTTAGGGCTAGGGTTAGGGTTAGGTTTAGTGCTAGGGCTAGGTTAAGGGTTAGGTTTAGGGTTAGGGTTAGGATTAGGGTTAGGGCTCGTGTTATGGTTACAGTTAGGGTTAGGGCTATGGCTATGGCTAGGGTTAGGGTTAAAGTTAGGGTTAGGGCTAGGGCTAGGTTTAGGGTTAGGGTTAGGGATAGGGTTAGGGGTAGGTTTAGGGTTAGCGGTAGGGTTAGGGTTAGAGGTAGCGTTAGGGGTACGGTTAGGGTTAGGGTAAGGGTTTGGGTTAGAATTAGAGCTAGTTGTAGTGTTGGGGTTAGAGGTAGCGTTAGGGGAATGGTTAGGTTTAGGGGTAGGATTAGGGTTAGAGTTAGGGTTACGGTTATGGTTAGGGGTAGGGTTAGGGTTAGGGTTAGGGTTAGGTTTAGAGTTAAGGGTAGAGTTTAGTGGTAGGTGTAGTGGTAGGGGTAGAGTTAGGGCTTGGTGTAGGGGTAGCGTTAGGTGTAGGGTTAGCGTTAGGGGTAGGGGTAGGGTTAGGGTTAGGGGTAGGTGTAGGGTTAGGGTTAGGGTTGGGTTTAGGGGTAGGGTTAGGGTTTGGAGTGGGGTTAGGGGTAGGGGTAGGGTTAGTGTTAGTGATATGGTTAGGGTTAGGGTTGGTGTTAGTGCTAGGGTTAGGTTTAAGGTTAGGGTTAGCGTTAGGTGTAGGGTTAGGTTTAGGGTTAGGGTTAGGGGTAGGGATAGGGTTAGGGTTAGGGGTAGGGTTAGGGTTAGAGGTAGCATTAGGGGAATGGATAGGGTTAAGGTTAGTGGTAGGGTTAGGGTTAGGGTTAAGGGTAGGTTAAGGCTTAGGAGTAGTGTTAAGGGAATGGTTAGGTTTACGGGTAGGGTTAGGGGTAGAGTTAGGGTTAGGGTTACGGTTAGGGGTAGGGTTAGGATTAGGGTTAGGGGTAGGGGTAGGTGTAGGGTTAGGGTTAGAGTTAGGGTTAGGGTTAGGGTAGGGTTAGGGGTAGGGTTAGGGTTAGGTTTAAGGTTAGGTTTAGGGTAAGCGTTAGGGGTAGGGGTAGGGTTAGGATTAGGGTTACGGTTAGGGGTAGGGTTAGTGTTAGGGTTAGCGTTAGGGGTAGGGTTAGAGTTAGGGTAAGGGTTAGCGTTAGAGTTAGAGGTAGGGTTAGGGTTAGGGTTAGGGTTAGGGTTAGGGTTAGGGGTAGCTTTAGGGGTTGGGTTAGGTTTAGGGTTAGGGGTAGTGGTAGCTTTATGGTTAGGGTTAGGTTTAGGGTTAGGGGAAAGGTGAGGGGTAGGGTTAGGGTTAGGGTTAGCGGTACTGGTAGGGGTAGTTGTAGGGGTAGGGGTAGGGTTAGGGTTAGGGTTAGGGTTAGGTTTAGGACTAGGGCTTGGTTTAGGGTTAGGTGTAGAGTTAGGGTTTGGGGTAGGGTTAGGGTTAGGCGTAGGTTTAGGGCTAGCTCTAAGGTTAGTGTTAGGTTTAGGGCTAGAGCTTGGGTTAGGGTCAGTGGTAGAGTTAGGGTTAGGGTTAGGGTTAGAGGTACTGTTAGGGTTAGGGTTAGGGTTAGGGTAGGGTTAGGTTTAGGGTTAGGCTTAGGGTTAGGATTAGTGGTAGCGGTAGGCTTAGGGTTAGGGGTAGGGATAGGGTTAGGGGTAGGGATAGGTTTAGGATTAGGGTTAGGATTAGGGTTAGGGTTAGGTTTAGAGTTAGGGGTAAGGTAAGGGTTAGCGTTTGGTGTAGGGTTAGGGGTAGGGTTAGGGGTAGGGTTAACGTTAGGGTTAGGAGTAGGGGTAAGGGTAGGGATACGGTTAGGTTTAGGGGTAGGGTTAGGGTTAGGGTTGGGGTTGGGGTTAGTGTTAGGGCTAGGTTTGGGTTAGGGTTAGGGTTTAGGCTAGGGCTAGTGTTAGCGTTAGGGTTAGGACTAGGGTTAGGTTTAGAGTTAGGGTTTCCTTTAGGGATAGGGGTAGGGTTAGGTTTAGGATAGGGTTACGGTTAGGGGTATTGTTAGGGTTAGGGTTATTGATCGGGGTAGGGTTAGGGTTATCGTTAGGGGTAGGGTTAGGGTTAGGTTTAGGGGTAGGTGTAGGGGTAGGGGTGGGTGTAGGGTTAGGGTTAGGGTTAGGGTTAGGGTTAGAGGCAGGTTTAGGGGTAGAGGCAGGGTTAGGTTTATGGTTAGGAGTAGGGGTAGTTGTAGGGGTAGGGGTAGGGTTAGGGTTAGTGTTAGGGATAGGGTTAGGGTTATGGTTAGGGCTAGGGCTATGATTAGGGTTAGGGTTAGAGTTAGGACTAGGGCTAGGATTAGGATTACGGTTAGGGTTAGGGCTAGGGCTAGGGCTAGGGTTAGGGTTAGGGTTAGGGTTAGGGGTAGGGTTAGGGGTAGGGGTAGGGATAAGGGTAGGGTTAGGCGTAGGGGTAGGGTTAGGGTTAGAGTAAGGGGTATGGGTAGGGGAGGTTTAGATTTACGGTTAGGGTTAGGGGTAGGGTTAGGGGTAGGTTTAGGTTTAGGGTTAGGGGTAGTGTTAGGGTTAGGGTTAGGGTTAGGGTTAAGGGTAGCGTTAAGGTTAGGGTTAGGGTTAGGGTTAGGAGTTGGGTTAGGATTAGGGATAGGGTTAGAGGTAGGGGTGGGGTTAGGGTTAGAGTTAGGGTTAGGGTTACGTATAGGGTTAGGGTTAGGGTTAGGGTTAGGGTTAGGGGTTGGATTCGGGTTAGGGTTAGAGTTAGGATTAGAGTTAGGGTTAGGTTAGGGTTAGTGGCAGGGGTATTGTTAGGGTTAGGTGTAGTGGTAGGGGTAGAGGTAGGGGTAGGTTTAGGATTAGGGTTAGGATTAGGGTGAGAGTTAGGGTTAGGGTTAGGATTATTGTTAGGGCTAGGGCTAGGGTTAGGGTTAGGGGTAGGGGTAGGTGTTAGGGT
>JANJXV010000048.1:405000-412500 GCA_024803745.1 Megascapheus bottae | reverse complement strand
GGTTAGGGCTATGGCTAGGGCTAGGGTTAGGGTTAAAGTTAGGGTTAGGGCTAGGGCTAGGTTTAGGGTTAGGGTTAGGGATAGGGTTAGGGGTAGGGTTAGGGTTAGGGGTAGGGTTAGGGTTAGAGGTAGCGTTAGGGGTACGGTTAGGGTTAGGGTAAGGGTTTGGGTTAGGATTAGAGCTAGGGCTAGGGTTGGGGTTAGGGGTAGCGTTAGGGGAATGGTTCGGTTTAGGGGTAGGGTTAGGGTTAGAGATAGGGTTACGGTTATGGTTAGGGGTAGGGTTAGGGTTAGGGTTAGGTTTAGGGGTAGGGTTAGGGTTAGGGTTAGGTTTAGAGTTAAGGGTAGAGTTTAGTGGTAGGTGTAGGGGTAGGGGTAGGGTTAGGGCTAGGTGTAGGGGTAGCGTTAGGTATAGGGTTAGCGTTAGGGGTAGGGGTTAGGGTTAGGGTTAGGGTTAGGGGTAGGTGTAGAGTTAGGGTTAGGGTTGGGTTTAGGGGTAGGGTTAGGGTTTGGAGTGGGGTTAGGGGTAGGGGTAGGGTTAGGGTTAGGGATATGGTTAGGGTTAGGGTTGGTGTTAGTGCTAGGGTTAGGTTTAGGGTTAGTGTCAGCGTTAGGTGTAGGGTTAGGTTTAGGGTTAGTGGTAGGGGTAGGGATAGGGTTAGGGTTAGGGGTAGGGATAGGGTTAGAGGTAGCGTTAGGGGAATGGATAGGGTTAAGGTTAGGGGTAGGGTTAGGGTTAGGGTTAGGGGTAGGTTAAGGGTTAGGAGTAGCGTTAGGGGAAGGGTTAGGTTTACGGGTAGGCTTAGGGTTAGAGTTAGGGTTAGGGTTACGGTTAGGGGTAGGGTTAGGATTAGGGTTACTGCTAGTGCTATGGTTACAGTTAGGGTTAGGGCTATGGCTAGGGCTAGGGTTAGGGTTAAAGTTAGGTTTAGGGCTAGGGGTAGGTTTAGGGTTAGGGTTAGGGATAGGGTTAGGGGTAGGGTTAGGGTTAGGGGTAGGGTTAGGGTTAGAGGTAGCGTTAGGGGTACGTTTAGGGTTAGGGTAAGGGTTTGGGTTAGGATTAGAGCTAGGGCTAGGGTTGGGTTAGGGGTAGCGTTAGGGGAATGGTTAGGTTTAGGGGTAGGGTTAGGGTTAGAGTTAGGGTTACGGTTAATGTTAGGGGTAGTGTTAGGGTTAGGGTTAGGTTTAGGGGTAGGGTTAGGGTTAGGGTTAGGTTTAGAGTTAAGGGTAGAGTTTAGTGGTAGGTGTAGGGGTAGGGGTAGGGGTAGGGCTAGGTGTAGGGGTAGCGTTAGGTGTAGGGTTAGCGTTAGGGGTAGGGGTAGGGTTAGGGTTAGGGGTAGGGGTAGGTGTAGGGTTAGGGTTAAGTTTGGGTTTAGGGGTAGGGTTAGGGTTTGGAGTGGGGTTAGGGGTAGGGGTAGGGTTAGGGTTAGGGATATGGTTAGGGTTAGGGATATTGTTAGGGTTAGGGTTGGTGTTAGTGCTAGGGTTAGGTGTAGGGTTAGGGTTAGCGTTAGGTGTAGTGTTAGGTTTAGGGTTAGGGTTAGGTGTAGGGATAGGTTTAGGGTTAGGGGTATGGTTAGGGTTAGATGTAGCGTTAGGGCAATGGATAGGGTTAAGATTAGGGGTAGGGTTAGGGTTAGGGTTAGGGGTAGGTTAAGGGTTAGGAGTAGCGTTAGGGGAAGGGTTAGGTTTACGGGTAGGGTTAGGGTTAGAGTTAGGGTTACGGTTACGGTTAGGGGTAGGGTTAGGATTAGGGTTAGGGGTAGGGGTAGGGTTAGGGTTAGGATTAGAGTTAGGGGTATGGTTAGGGTTACGGTTACGGGTAGGGTTAGGGTTAGGTTTAAGGTTAGGGTTAGGGTAAGGGTTAGGGGTAGGGTTAGGGTTAGGATTAGGGTTATGGTTAGGGGTAGGAGTAGTGTTATGGTTAGGGTTAGCGTTAGGGGTAGGGTTAGGGTTAGGGTAAGGGTTAGCGTTAGAGTTAGAGGTAGGGTTAGGTTTAGGGTTAGGGTTAGGTTTAGGGTTAGGGTTAGGGTTAGGGTTAGGGGTAGCTTTAGGGGTTGGGTTAGGTTTAGGGTTAGGGGTAGGGGTAGCTTTATGGTTAGGGTTAGGTTTAGGGTTAGGGGAAAGTTGAGTGGTAGGGTTAGGGTTAGGGTAACGGTTAGGGTTAGGATTAGGGGTAGGTGTAGGTTTAGGGTTAGGGTTATCGGTACTGGTAGGGGTAGGGGTAGGGGTAGGTGTAGGGTTAGGGTTAGGGTTAGGCTTAGGGTTTGGACTAGTGGTAAGGGTAGGGGTAGGGGTAGGGTTAGGGTTAGGGTTAGGGTTAGGTTTAGGACTAGAGCTTGGTTTAGGTTTAGGTGTAGAGTTAGGGTTTGGGGTAGGGTTAGGGGTAGGCGTAGGTTTAGGGCTAGCGCTAGGGTTAGTGTTAGGTTTAGGGCTAGGGCTTGGGTTAGGGTCAGTGGTAGAGTTAGGGTTTGGGTTAGTGTTAGGGGTACTGTTAGGGTTAGGGTTAGGGTTAGGGTTAGGGTTAGGATTAGTGGTAGCGGTAGGGTTAGGGTTAGGGGTAGGGATAGGGTTAGTGGTAGGGGTAGGTTTCGGATTAGGGTTAGGATTAGGGATAGGGTTAGGGTTAGGGGTAGGGTTAGGGGTAGGGCTAGGGTTAAGGTTAGGGTTAGGTTTAGAGTTAGGGGTAAGGTAAGGGTTAGGGTTTGGTGTAGGGTTAGGGGTAGGGTTAGGGGTAGGGTTAGGTTTAGGGTTAGGAGTAGGGGTAAGGGTAGGGATACGGTTAGGTTATGGGTAGGGTTAGTGTTAGGGTTAGGGTTGGGGTTGGGATTAGGGTTAGGGCTAGGTTTGGGTTAGGGGTAGGGTTAAGGCCAGGGCTAGGGTTAGGGTTAGGGTTAGGACTACGGTTAGGTTTAGAGTTAGGGTTAACTTTAGGGGTAGGGGTAGGGTTAGGTTTAGGATAGGGTTACGGTTAGGGGTATTGTTAGGGTTAGGGTTATTGATAGGGGTAGGGTTAGGATTAGAGTTACGGTTAGGGTTACGGTTAGGGGTAGGTTTAGGGTTAGGTTTAGGGGTAGGGTTAGGGCTAGAGATAGGGGTAGGGTTAGGGTTAGGTTTAGGGGTAGCTGTAGGGGTAGGGGTGGGTGTAGGGTTAGGGTTAGTGTTAGGGTTAGAGGCAGGTTTAGGGGTAGAGGCAGGGTTAGGTTTAGGGTTAGAAGTAGGGGTAGTGGTAGGGGTAGGGGTAGGGTTAGGGTTAGTGTTAGGGATAGGGTTAGGGTTATGGTTAGGGCTAGGGCTAGGATTAGGGTTAGGGTTAGAGTTAGGACTAGGGCTAGGATTAGGATTACGGTTAGGGTTAGGGCTAGGGCTAGGGTTAGGGTTAGGGGTAGGGGTAGGGTTAGGGTTAGGGGTAGGGGTAAGGGTAGGGTTAGGCGTAGGGGTAGGGTTAGGGTTAGAGTAAGGGGTAGGGGTAGGGGTAGGGGTAGGTTTAGATTTAGGGTTAGGGTTAGGGGTAGGGTTAGGGGTAGGTTTAGGTTTAGGGTTAGGGGTAGTGTTAGGGTTAGGGTTAGGGTTAGGGTTAAGGGTAGGGTTAAGGTTAGGGTTAGGGTTAGGGTTAGGGGTTGGGTTAGGGTTAGGGATAGGGTTAGGGGTAGGGGTGGGGTTAGGGTTAGAGTTAGGATTAGGGTTACGTATAGGGGTAGGGTTAGGGTTAGGGTTAGGGTTAGGGGTCGGATTCGGGTTAGGGTTAGGGTTAGAGTTAGGGTTAGAGTTAGGGTTAGGTTAGGGTTAGTGGCAGGGGTATTGTTAGGGTTAGGGGTAGTGGTAGGGGTAGAGGTAGGGGTAGGTTTACGATTAGGGTTAGGATTAGGGTGAGGGTTAGGGTTAGGGTTAGGGTTATAGTTAGGGCTAGGGCTAGGGTTAGGGGTAGGGGTAGGGGTAGGGGTTAGGGTTAGGGTTAGGGGTAGGGGTAGGGGTAGGTTTATGGGTAGGTGAAGGGGTAGGTGTAGGGTTAGGGATATAATTATGGTTAGGGTTAGGGTTATGGGTAGGGTTAGGGTTAGGGGTAGAATTAGGGGAAGGGTTAGGTTTAGGGGTAGGGTTAGGGTTAGAGTTAGGGTTAGGGTTACGGTTAGGGTTATTGTTAGGGATAGGGTTAGGGGTAGGGGTAGGATTAGTGTTAGGGTTAGGGTTAGGGTTAGTGGTAGCGGTAGGGGTAGGGTTAGGGGTAGGGGTAGGTGTAGGGGTAAGGGTAGGTTTAGAATTAGAGTGAGGATTAGGCTTAGGGTTAGGGTTAGGGGTAGGGGTAAGGTAAGGTTTAGGGTTTGGGGTAGGGTTAAGGGTAAAGTTAGGGTTAGGGTTAGGGTTAGGGTTAGGGGTAGGGGTAGGGGTAGGGATATTGGTAGGGATAGGGTTAGGGGTAGGGTTAGGGTTAGGGTTAGGGTTATGGTTGGGGTTGGGGTTAGGGTTAGGGTTAGGGGTAGCGTTAGGGTTTGGTTTAGGGTTAAGTCTAGGGCTAGGGTAGGGTTAGCGTTAGGGTTAGGGTTACCGTTAAGTTTAAGGGGTAGGGTTAGGGTTACGGTTAGGGGTATTGTTAGGGTTAGGGTTATTGTTAGGGGTAGGGTTAGGATTAGAGTTAGGGTTAGGGTTACGGTTAGGGGTAGGGTTAGGTTTAGGATTAGGGTGGGGTAGGGTTAGGGTTAGGGTTAGGGGTAGGATTTGGGTTAGGGTTATTGTTAGGGCTAGGGCTAGGGTTAGTGTTAGGGTTAGGGATAGGGGTTAGGGTTCGGGGTGGTTGTAGGTTTAGGGGTAGGGGTAGGGTTAGGGGTAGGGATTGGGGTAGGTGTAGGGGTAGCGGTGGGTGTAGGGTTAGGGTTAGGGGTAGGGTTAGGGTTAGGGGCAGGTGTAGAGGTAGAGGTAGGGTTAGGGTTAGGGTTAGCGGTAGGGGTAGAGGTAGGGGTAGGTGTAGGGTTAGGGTTAGGGTTAGGGCTAGGGTTAAGTTTAGGTGTAGGGGTAGGGGTAGGGTGAGATTTAGGGTTAGGATTAGGGGTAGGGTTAGGGGTAGGTTTAGGGTTAGGGTTAGGGGTAGGGTTAGGGTTAGGGTTAGGGTTAGGGGTAGGTTTAGGGTTAGGGTTAGGGTTAGGGTTGGGGTTGGGGTTAGGGTTAGGGTTAGGGGTAGCGTTAGGGTTAGGTTTAGGGTTAAGTCTAGGGCTAGGGTAGGGTTAGGGTTAGGGTTAGGGTTACCGTTAAGTTTAAGGGGTAGGGTTAGGGTTACGGTTAGGGGTATTGTTAGGGTTAGGGTTATTGTTAGGGGTAGGGTTAGGATTAGAGTTAGGGTTAGGGTTACGGTTAGGGGTAGGGTTAGGTTTAGGATTAGGGTGGGGTAGGGTTAGGGTTAGGGTTAGGGTTAGGGGTAGGATTTGGGTTAGGGTTATTGTTAGGGCTAGGGCTAGGGTTAGTGTTAGGGTTAGGGGTAGGGGTTAGGGTTCGGGGTGGTTGTAGGTTTAGGGGTAGGGGTAGGGTTAGGGGTAGGGATTGGGGTAGGTGTAGGGGTAGCGGTGGGTGTAGGGTTGGGGTTAGGGGTAGGGTTAGGGTTAGGGGCAGGTGTAGAGGTAGAGGTAGGGTTAGGGTTAGGGTTAGGGCTAGGGTTAAGGTTAGGTGTAGGGGTAGGGGTAGGGTGAGATTTAGGGTTAGGATTAGGGGTAGGGTTAGGGGTAGGTTTAGGGTTAGGGTTAGGGGTAGGGTTAGGGTTAGGGTTAGGGTTAGGGGTAGAATTAAGGTTAGAGTTAGGGTTAGGGTTAGGTGTAGGGGTAGGGGTAGGGGTAGGGGTAGGTTTAGGGTTAGGGGTAGGGGTGGGGTTAGGGCTAGGATTAGGGTTAGGGTTAGGGTTAGGGGTAGAATTAAGGTTAGAGTTAGGGTTAGGGTTAGGGGTTGGGTTAGGGTTATGGGTAGGGGTGGGTTTAGGGTTAGGGTTAGGTTTAGGGTTAGGGTTAGCGTTAGGTGTACGTTTAGGGTTAGGGTTAGGGTTAGGGCTAGGGTTAAGGTTAGGGGTAGGGGTAGGGTGAGATTTAGGGTTAGGGTTAGGGTTAGGGTTACGTGTAGGGGTAGGGTTAGGGTTAGGGTTAAGGGTAGGGTTAGGGGTAGGGTTAGGGTTAGGGTTAGGGTTAGAGTTAGGGGTAGGGTTAGGGTTAGGGTTAGGGTAAGTTTTAGTGGCAGGGGTATTGTTAGGGTTAGGGATAGGAGTAGTTGTAGGGGTAGGTTTAGGATTAGGGTTAGGGTTATTGTTAGGGCTAGGGTTAGGGTTAGGGGTAGGGGTAGGGGTTAGGGTTACGGGTAGGGGTAGGTTTAGGGGTAGGGTTAGGGTTAGGGGTAGGGATTGGGGTAGGTGTAGGGGTAGGTGTAGGTTTAGGGTTAGGATTAGGGTTAGGGTTAGGGTTAGGGTTAGGGGTAGAGTTAGGGTTAGGGTTAGGCTTAGGGTTAGCGCTAGTGCTAGGGTTTCAATTAGGGTTAGGGCTATGGCTAGGGCTAGGGTTAGGTTAAGGTTAGGGGTAGGGCTAGGGCTAGGTTTATGGTTAGGGTTAGGGATAGGTTTAGGGGTAGGTTTAGGGTTAGGGTTAGAGTTAGGATTAGAGGTAGCGTTAGGGGTAGGTTTAGGGTTAGGGTTAGGGTTTGGGTTAGGGTTAGGGCTAGGGGTAGGTTTAGGGTTAGGGGTAGCGTTAGGGGAAGAGTTAGATTTAGGTGTAGTGTTAGGGTTAGAGTTAGGGTTAGGGTTACAGTTAGGGGTAGGTTTAGGGGTAGGGTTAGTGTTAGGTTTAGGTTTAGGGGTAGGGTTAGGTAGGGTTAGGTTTAGAGTTAAGGGTAGGGTTAGGGTTAGGGTTAGGGTTAGAGTTAGGGGTAGGCTTAGTGTTAGGGATAGGGGTAGAGTTAAGGTTAGGTTTAGGGTAAGCGTTAGGGTTAGCGTTAGGGGTAGGATTAGGGTTAGGTTTAGGGTTACGGTTAGGAGTAGGGTTAGGTTTAGGGTTAGGGTTACGGTTACGGTTAGGTTTAGGGTTAGTGTTAGGGTTAGGGGTAGCTTTAGGTGTAGGGTTCGGGTTAAGGGTAGGGGTAGGGTTGGGGTTAGGGTGACGGTTAGGTTTAGGATTAGGCGTAGGGGTAGGGTTAGGGTTAGGGTTAGCGGTAGGGGTAGGGGTAGGGGTAGGGTTGTGTTAGGTTTAGGGTTAGGCCTAGCGCTAGGGTTATGGTTAGGTTTAGGACTAGGGCTTGGGCTAGGGTTAGGGATAGACTTAGGGTTAGGGTAGGGTTAGGGTTGGGGATAGTGTTAGGTGTAGGGTTAGGGTTAGCGGTAGGGTTAGGGTTAGGGTTAGGGCTAGGGCTAGGGTAGGGTTAGGGTTAGGGTTAGGGTTAGGGGTCGGGTTAGGGTAAGGGTTAGGATTAGTGTTAGGGTTAGGGGTAGGGTTAGGGTTAGGGTTAGGTCTAGGGCTAGGGTTAGGGTTAGGGGTAGGG
>JANJXV010000048.1:365000-400000 GCA_024803745.1 Megascapheus bottae | reverse complement strand
TTAGCGGTAGGGGTAGTGGTAGGGGTAGGGGTAGGGTTAGGGTTAGGGGTAAGGTGAGGGGAAGGGTTAGGGTTAGAGTGACGGTTATGGTTAGGATTAGGGGTAGGTGTAGGGTTAGAGTTAGGGTTAGCGGTATGGGTAGGGGTAGGTGTAGGGTTAGGGTTAGGGTTAGGGTTTTGTGTAGGTTTAGGGTTAGGTTTAGGGTTAGGGTTAGGGGTAGGGTTAGGATTAGGGTTAGGGTTAGGGGTAGGGGTAGGGTTAAGTTTAGGGTTAGGGTTAGGGGTTGGGTTAGGGTTAGGGTTAGGGTTAGGTTTAGGGTTAGGGTTAGAGTTAGGTGTAGGTTTAGTGTTAAGGTTAGTGTTACGGTTAGGGGTATAGTTAGCGTTACGGTTAGGCTTAGGTGTAGGGTTAGGGTTAGAGTTAGGGTTAGGGTTACGTGTAGGGGTAGGTTTAGGGTTAGGGTTAGGTTATTGTTAGGGCTAGGTGTAGAGTTAGGTTTAGGGTTAGGGGTAGGGGTTAGGGTTAGGGGTAGGGGTAGGTTTAGGTGTAGGGGTAGGCTTAGGGGTAGGGATAGGGGTAGGGGTAGGGGTAGGTGTAGGGTTAGGGTTAGGGTTAGGGTTAGGGGTAAAGTTAGGGTTAGGGTTAGGCTTAGGGTTACTGCTAGTACTAGGGTTACAGTTAGGGTTAGGTCTACGGCTAGTTCTAGGGTTAAGGTTAAGGTTAGGGTTAGGGCTAGGGCTAGGTTTAGGGTTAGGGTTAGGGACAGGGTTAGGGTAGGGTTAGTGTTAGGGGTAGGGTTAGGGTTAGAGGTAGCGTTAGGGTTAGGGTTAGGGTTTGGGTTAGGGTTAGGGCTAGGGGTATTGTTAGGGTTAGTGGTAGCCTTAGGGGAAGAGTTAGGTTTAGGGGTAGGGTTGGGGTTAGAGTTAGGGTTAGGGTTACGGTTAGGGGTAGGGTTAGGTTTTGGGTTAGGTTTAGGGGTAGGGTTAGGGTTAGGGTTAGGGATAGGCTTAGGGTTAGGGTTAGTGTTAGGGATAGGGTTAGGGTTAGGGCTAGGGTTAGGATATGCGTTAGGGTTAGCGTTAGGGGTAGGGTTAGGGTTAGGTTTAGGGTTATGGTTAGGAGTAGGGTTAGGTTTAGGGTTAGGGTTACGGTTACGGGTAGGTTTAGGGTTAGGGTTATGGTTAGGATTAGCTTTAAGTTCGGGTTAGGTTTAGGGTGAGAGGTAGGGTTGGGGTTAGGGTGACGTTTAGGTTTAGGATTAGGCGTAGGGTTAGGGTTAGGGTTAGGGTTAGCTGTAGGGATAGGGGTAGGGGTAGGGTTAGGGTTAGGTGTAGGGTTAGGGCTAGCACTAGGGTTATGGTTAGGTTTAGGACTAGGGCTTCGGCTAGGGTAAGGGGTAGACTTAAGGTTAGGGTTAGGGGTAGATTTGGGGTTAGGGTTAGGTGTAGGGGTAGGGTTAGCGTTGGCTGTAGGGATAGGGTTAGGGTTAGGGTTACAGTTAGGGGTACAGTTAGGGTTATGTTTAGGGTTAGTGGTAGGGTTAGAGTTAGGGTTAGGGTTACGGTTAGGGGTAGGTTTAGGGTTAGGTTTAGGGTTAGGGGTAGGGTTAGGGTTAGGGTTAGGGGTAAGGTTAGATTTAGGAGTATGGTTAGGGTTAGGGTTAGGGTTAGGGTTAGTCGCAGGGGTAATGTTACGGTTAGGGGTAGGGGTAGGGGTAGGGGTAGGTTTAGGATTAGGGATAGGATTAGAGTTAGGGTTAGGGTTAGGGTTATTGTTAGGGCTAGGGCTAGGGTTAGGGTTAAGGTCAGGGGTAGGGGTAGGGGTAGGGTTACGGTTAGGTTTAGGGTTAGGGTTAGGTGTAGGGTTAGGTTTAGGTTTAGGGTTTGAGTTAGGGGTAGGGTTAGGGGTATTGGTAGGGGTATGGTAAGGTTAGGGTTAGGGTTAGGGTTAGGTCTATGGCTAGGGTTAGGTTTAGGGCTAGGGTTAGGTTTAGGTTTATTGGTAGGGCTAGGTTAAGGGTTAGGTTTAGGGTTAGGGTTAGGATTAGGGTTAGGGTTTTAGGGTTAGGGTGCGGGTTATGGTTAGGGTTAGAGATAGGTGTAGGGTTAGCGTTAGGAGTAGGGTTAGGGTTAGGGTTAGGGGTAGGGGTAGGGGTATGGGTAGAGTTAGGGTTAGGGTTAGGCTTAGGGTTAGGGCTAGGGCTAGGGTTACAGTTAGGGTTAGAGCTATGGCTATGGCTAGGGTTATGGTTAAGTTTAGGGTTAGGGCTAGGGCAAGTTTTAGGGTTAGGGTTAGGTTCAGGGTTAGGGTTAGGGGTAGGGGTAGGGGTAGGGGTAGGGGTTGGTTTAGGGTTAGGTTTAGGGATAGGGGTAGGGGTAGGTGTAGGGGTAGTGGTAGGGTTAGGGCTAGGTGTAGGGTTAGGGGTAGGTGTAGGATTAGGTTTAGGGTTAGGGTTAGGTGTAGGGTTAGGGTTAGGGTTAGGGTTAGGGGTAGGGGTAGGTGTAGGGTTAGGGTTAGGTTTAGGTTTAGGGGTAGGGTTAGGGTTGGGAGTAGGGTTAGGGTTTGGAGTAGGGTTAGGGTTAGGGTTATGGTTAGGTTTAGGGTTGAGGTTAGGGTTAGGGTTAGGTTTAGGGTTAGGGTTAGCGTTAGGTGTAGGGTTAGGTTTAGGTTTAGGGTTAGGGTTAGGGTTATGTTTAGGTTTAGGGTTACGGTTAGCGTTAGGTGTACGGTTAGGTTTAGGGTTAGGGTTACGGATAGGGGTAGGGTTAAGGTTATGGGTAGGGGTAGGTTTAGGATTAGGGGTAGCATTAGGGGAAGGGTTAGGTTTAGGGGTAGGGTTAGTGTTAGAGTTAGGGTTAGGGTTACGGTTAGGGGTAGGATTAGGGTTAGGGTTAGGGGTAGGTTTAGGTTCAGGGTAAGGGGTAGGGTAAGCATTCGGGGTAGGGTTAGGGTGAGGGTTAGGATTAGGGTTAGGGTTAGGGTTAGGGTAAGGGTAAGGGTTAGGGGTAGGGTTGGGGTTAGGGTTAGGGTTAGGGTTAGCGTTAGGGGTAGGGTTAGGATTAGGGTTAGGGTTAGGGCTAGGGTTACAGTTAGGGGTAGGGTTAGGATTAAGGTTAGGGGTAGGGGTAGGGTTAGGTTTAGGGTTAGGGTTAGGGGTAGCTTTAGGGGTAGGGTTAGGTTTAGGGTTAGGGGTAAGGTGAGGGGAAGGGTTAGGGTTAGAGTGACGGTTATGGTTAGGATTAGGTGTAGGTGTAGGGTTAGGGTTAGGGTTAGCGGTATGGGTAGGGGTAGGGGTAGGGTTAGGGTTAGAGTTAGGTTTAGGGTTATTGTTAGGGCTAGGGCTAGGGTTAGAGTTAGGGGTAGGGATAGGTCTAGGGGTAGGTTTAGGGTTAGGGTTAGGGTTAGGGCTAGGGCTTGGTTAACGGTTAGTTTGAGGGTTAGGGCTAGGGCTAGGGGTAGGTTTAGGGGTAGGTTTAGGGTTAGTGCTAGGTTTAGCGTTAGGGTTAGGGTTAGGGTAAGGTTTAGGGTTAGAGTTTTAGGGTTAGGGTTTGGGTTATGCTTAGAGTTAGTGTTAGGGGTAGGCTTAGGGTTAGGGTCAGGGTTAGGGGTAGGCATAGGCGTAGGGGTAGGGTATGGTTAGGGTTAGGGTTAGGATGAGGGTTAAGGGTAGGGGTAGGGTTGGGGTTAGGGTTAGGGTTAGGGGTATGGTTAGGGGTAGGGTTAGGTTAGTTTTAGGGGTAGGGTTAGGGGTAGGGGTAGGGGTAGGGGTAGGGTTAGGGTAAGGTTTAGGGGTAGAGTTAGGGATAGGGGTAGGTTTAGGGTTAGGGTTAGGGTTAGGGTTAGGGTTAGGGTTAGGGTTAGGGGTATGGTTAGGGGTAGGGGTAGGGTTAGGTTTAGGGGTAGGTGTAGGGGTAGGGGTAGGGTAGATTTAGGGGTAGGGTTAGTGGTAGGGTTAGGGGTAGGGGTAGGTGTAGGCGTAGGGGTAGGGTTTGGTTAGGGTTAGGGTTAGCGTTAGGGGTAAGGGTATGGGTATAGGTAGGGTTAGGGTTAGGGTTAGGGTTAGGTTTAGGCGTAGAGTTAGGGTTAGGTTTAGGGTTAGGTTAGGGGTAGGGTTAGGGTTAGGTGTAGGGTTATGGTTAGGGTTAGGGTTAGAGGTAGGGGTAGGGGTAGGGGTAGAGGTAGGAGTAGGGGAAGGGGGAGGGATAGGGGTAGAGTTAGGGTTAGGGATAGGGTTAGGGGTAGGTGCAGTGGTAGGGGTAGGGTTAGGGTTAGGGTTAGGGTTAGGTGTAGGTATAGGGGTAGGGTTAGGGTTAGTGATAGGGTTAGGGCTAGGTTCAGGGGTAGGGGTAGGGTTAGGGTTAGGGTTAGGGTTAGGTGTAGGTATAGGGGTAGGGTTAGGGTTACGGTTAGGGTTAGTTTTAATGTTAGGGGTAGCAGTAGGGATAGGGTTAGGTTTAGGGTTAGGTTTAGGGGTAGCGTTAGTGTTAGGGTTTGGTTTAGCGTTAGGAGTAGGGTTAGGGTTAGGGTTAGTTTTAGGGGCAGGTGTAGGGGTAGGGGTAGGGTTAGGGGTAGGGTTAGGGGTAGGGTTAGTGGTAGGGGCAGGCGTAGGGTTGGGGTTAGGGTTAGGGCTAGGGTTAGGGTTAGGTTAGGGCTACGGCTATGATTAGAGTTAGGGTTAGAGTTAGGGCTAGGGCTAGGGTTAGGATTAGGGTTAGGGTTAGGGATAGGGCTAGGGTTAGGGTTAGGGTTAGGGGTAGGGTTAGGGTTAGGGACAGGGGTAGGGTAGGGGTAGGGGTATGGTTAGGCGTAGGGGTAGGGGTAGATTTTGGGTTACATTTAGGGGTAGGGTTAGGGGTAGGGTTAGGGTTAGGGTTAGGGGTAGGTTTAGAGTTAGGGTTAGGGTTAGGGTTAGGGGTAGGGTTAAGGTTAGGGTACGGTTAGGGTTAGGGGTAAGGTTAGGGTTAGGGGTAAGGGTAGATTTGGGGTTAGGGTTAGGTGTAGGGGTAGGGTTAGCGCTGGCTGTAGGGATAGGGTTAGGGTTAGGGTTACGGTTAGGGGTATAATTAGGGTTAGTATTAGGGTTAGTAGTAGGGTTAGTTAGAGTTAGGATTAGGGTTACAGTTAGGGGTAGGTGTAGGGTTAGGTTTAGGGTTAGGGGTAGGGTTAGGGTTAGGGTTAGTGTTAGGGTTAGAGTTAGGGGTAGGGTTAGGGTTAGGGTTAGGGTTAGGGTTAGGTTTAGTGGCAGGGGTATTGTTACGGTTAGGGGTAGGGGTAGGGGTAGGTGTAGGTTTAGGATTAGGGGTAGGATTAGGGTTAGTGTTAGGGTTAGGGTTATTGTTAGGGCTAGGGCTAGGGTTAGGGTTAGGGTTAGGGGTAGGTGTAGGGTTACGGTTAGGGTTAGTGTTACGGTTAGGGTTAGGGTTAGGGTTAGGGGTAGGGTTAGGGGTAGGTTTAGGGTTTGAATTAGGGGTAGGGTTAGGGGTATCGGTAGGGGTATGGTAAGGTTAGGGTTAGGGTTAGGGTTAGGGTTAGGTCTATGGCTAGGGTTAGGTTTAGGGCTAGGGTTAGGTTTAGGTTTATTGGTAGGGCTAGGTTAAGGTTTGGTTTAGGGTTAGGGTTAGGATTAGGGTTAGGGTTTTAGGGTTAGGGTGCGGGTTATGGGTAGGGTTAGGGATAGGGGTAGCGTTAGCGTTAGGAGTAGGGTTAGGGTTAGGGTTAGGGGTAGAGTTAGGGTTAGGGTTAGGCTTAGGGTTAGGGCTAGGGCTAGGGTTACAGTTAGGGTTAGAGCTATGGCTATGGCTAGGGTTAGGGTTAAGTTTAGGGTTAGGGCTAGGGCTAGGTTTAGGGTTAGGGTTAGGTTTAGGGTTAGGGTTAGGGGTAGGTGTAGGGGTAGGGGTTGGTTTAGGGTTAGGTTTAGTGATAGGGGTAGGGGTAGGGGTAGGGTTAGGTTTAGGGTTAGGGTTAGTGGTAGCTTTAGGGGTAGGGTTAGGTTTAGGGTTAGGGGTAAGGTGAGGGGAAGGGTTAGGGTTAGAGTGACGGTTATGGTTAGGATTAGGGGTAGGTGTAGGGTTAGGGTTAGGGTTATCGGAATGGGTATGGGTAGGGGTAGTGGTAGGGTTAGGGTTAGAGTTAGGTTTAGGGTTATTGTTAGGGCTAGGGCTAGGTTTAGGGTTAGGGGTAGGGATAGGTCTAGGTGTAGGTTTAGGGTTAGGGTTAGGGTTAGGGCTAGGGCTTGGTTAACAGTTAGTTTGAGGGTTAGGGCTAGGGCTAGGGGTAGGTTTAGGGTTAGGTTTAGGGTTAGGGCTGTTAGCGTTAGGGTTAGGGTTAGGGTAAGGATTAGGGTTAGAGTTTTAGGGTTAGGGTTTGGGTTATGCTTAGAGTTAGTTTTAGGGGTAGGCTTAGGGTTAGGGTCATGGTTAGGGGTAGGCATAGGCGTAGGGGTAGGGGTATGGTTAGGGTTAGGGTTAGGATGAGGGTTAAGGGTAGGGGTAGGGTTGGGGTTAGGGTTAGGGTTAGGGGTATGGTTAGGGGTAGGGTTAGGTTAGTTTTAGGGGTAGGGTTAGGGTTAGGGGTAGGGTTAGGGGTAGGGTTAGGGTAAGGTTTAGGGGTAGAGTTAGGATAGGGGTAGGTTTAGGGTTAGGGTTAGGGTTAGGGTTAGTGCTAGGGGTAGGGTTAGGGGTAGGGTAGTGGTAGGGGTAGGGATCGGTATAGCATTAGGGTTAAGGTTAGGATTAGGGTTAAGGTTAGGGGTAGGGGTACAGTTAGGATTAGGGTTAATCTTAGGGTTAGGGCTAGGGCTCGGGTTAGGGTTAAGGGTAGGGTTAGGGTTAGGGGTAGGTGTAGGGCTAGGGTTAGGTTTAGGGTTAGGGTCAGGGTTAGGTTTAGGGTTAGGGGTAGGGGTAGGGGTATGGTTAGGTTTAGGGGTAGGTGTAGGGGTAGGGGTAGGGTAGGTTTAGGGGTAGGGTTAGTGGTAGGGTTAGGGGTAGGGGTAGGTGTAGGCGTAGGGGTAGGGTTTGGTTAGGGTTAGGGTTAGGGTTAGGGGTAAGGGTATGGGTATAGGTAGGGTTAGGGTTAGGTTTACGGTTAGGGTTAGGTTTAGGCGTAGAGTTAGGGTTAGGTTTAAGGTTAGGTTAGGGGTAGGGTTAGGGGTAGGTGTAGGTTCATGGTTAGGGTTAGGGTTAGAGGTAGGGGTAGGGGTAGGGGTAGAGGTAGGAGTAGGGGAAGGGGGAGGGATAGGGGTAGGGTTAGGGTTAGGGATAGGGTTAGGGGTAGGTGCAGGGTTAGGGGTCGGGTTAGGTTTAGGGTTAGGGTTAGGTGTAGGTATAGGGGTAGGGTTAGGGTTAGGGATAGGGTTAGGGGTAGGTGCAGGGGTAGGGGTAGGTTTAGGGTTGGGGTTAGGGTTAGGTGTAGGTATAGGGGTAGGGTTAGGGTTAGGGTTAGGGTTAGTTTTAATGTTAGGGGTAGCAGTAGGGATAGGGTTAGGGTTAGGGGTAGGGTTAGTGTTAGGGTTTGGTTTAGCGTTAGGAGTAGGGTTAGGGTTAGGGTTAGTTTTAGGGGCAGGTGTAGGGGTAGGGGTATGGTTAAGGGTAGGGGTAGGGGTAGGGATAGTGGTAGGGGCAGGCGTAGGGTTGGGGTTAAGGTTAGGGCTAGGGTTAGGGTTAGGTTAGGGCTACGGCTATGATTAGGGTTAGGGTTAGAGATAGGGCTAGGGCTAGGGTTAGGATTAGGGTTAGGGTTAGGGATAGGGCTAGGGTTAGGGTTAGGTTTAGGGTTAGGGGTAGGGTTAGGGTTAGGGGTAGGGGTAGGGTAGGTGTAGGGGTAGGGTTAGGGTTAGGGTTAGTGTTAGGGTTAGGAATAGGGATAGGGAATGGGTAGGAGTAGGGTTAGGGTTAAGGTTACCGGTAGGGTTAGGGTTAGGGTTAGGGTTAGGGGTAGCTTTAGGGATAGGGTTAGGTTTAGGGTTAGGGGTAAGGTTAGGGGTAGGGTTAGGGTTAGGGTGACGGTTAGGGTTAGGATTAGGGGTAGATGTAGGTTTAGGGTTAGGGTTAGCGGTATGGGTAGGGGTAGGGGTAAGGTTAGGGTTAGGGTTAGAGTTAGGGTTTGGGCTAGCGCTAGGGTTAGGTTAGGTTTAGGACTACGGCTTGGGTTAGGGTTAGGGTTAGGGTTAGGGGTAGGGGTAGGCGTAGGTTTAGGGCTAGCGCTAGGGTTAGTGTTAGGTTTAGGGCTAGGGCTTGGGTTAGGGTCAGGGGTAGAGTTAGGGTTAGGGTTAGGGTTAGGGGTAGGGGTACTGTTAGGAATAGGGTTAGGGTTAGGGGTAGGTTTAGGGTTAGGGTTAGGGTTAGTGGTAGCGGTAGGGTTATGTTAGGGGTAGGGGTTAGGTTAGGGGTAGGGGTAGGTTTAGGATTAGGGTTAGGATTAGGATTAGGGTTAGGGTTAGGGGTAGGGGTAGGGTTAGGGGTAGGGCTAGGGATAGGGTTAGGGTTAGGTTTAGGGTTAGGGGTAAGGTAAGGGTTAGGGTTTGGTGTAGGGTTAGGGGTAGGGTTAGGGGTATGGGTAGGGGTAGAAATAGAGGTAAGGTTAGGGTTAGGGTTAGGGTTAGGGTTAGGGTTGGGGTTGGGGTTAGGGTTAGGGGTAGGGTTAGGGTTAGGGGTAGGGTTAAGGCCAGGGCTAGGGTTAGGGTTAGGGTTAGGGCTACAGTTAGGTTTAGGGTTAGGGTTAGCTTTAGGGGTAGGGGCAGTGTTAGGTTTAGGGTTAGTGTTACGGTTAGGGGTATTGTTAGGGTTAGGGTTATTGATAGGGGTAGGTTTAGGATTAGAGTTAAGGTTAGGGTTACGATTAGGGGTAGGGTTAGGGTTAGGGTTAGGGGTAGAGTTAGGGGTAGGGTTAGGGTTAGGTTTAGGGGTAGTTGTAGGGGTAGGGGTGGGTGGAGGGTCAGGGTTAGGGTTAGGGTTAGGGTAGCGGCAGGTGTAGGGGTAGAGGCATTGTTAGGGTTAGGGTTAGGTGTAGGGGTAGTAGTACGGGTAGGGGTAGGGTTAGGGTTAGGGCTGGGGTTAGGCTTAGGGTTAGGGCTAGGGCAAGGATTAGGGTTAGGGTTAGAGTTAGGACTAGGGCTAGGGTTTGGGTTAGGGTTAGGGCTAGGGCTAGGGTTAGGGTTAGGGGTAACATTCGGGGTAGGGTTAGGGGTAGGGGTAGGAGTAGGGTTAGGCGTAGGGGTAGGGTTAGGGTTAGGGTTAGGGGTCGGGGTAGGGGTAGGGGTAGGTTTAGATTTAGGGTTATGGGTAGGGGTAAGGTTAGGGGTAGGTTTAGGTTTAGGGTTAGGGGTAGTGTTAGGGTTAGGGTTAGGGGTAGGGTTAGGGTAAAGGTTAGGGTTAGGGTTAGGGTTAGGGGTTGGGTTAGGGTTAGGGATAGGGTTAGGGGTAGTGATGGGTTTAGGGATAGGGTTAGGTTTAGGGTTAGGGTTAGCGTTAGTTTTAGGATTAGGGTTTGGGTTTGGGTTTGGGTTAGGGTTACAGTTAGGGGTATAGTTAGGTTTAGGGTTAGGGGTAGGGGTAGGGTTAGGTTTAGAGTTGGGGTTAGGGTTACGTGTAGGGGTAGGATTAGGGTTAGGGTTAGGGGTAGGGTTAGGGTTAGGGTTAGGGTTAGAGTTAGGGTTAGAGTTAGGGTTAGGGTTAGGTTTAGTGGCAGGGGTATTCTTAGGGTTAGGGGTAGGGGTAGGGGTTGGGGTAGGGGTAGGTTGAGGATTAGGGTTAGGATTAGGTTTAGGGTTAGGGTTAGGGTTAGGGTTATTGTTAGGGCTAGGGCTAGGGTTAGGGTTAGGTGTAGGGGTAGGGGTAGGGGTTATGTTTAGGATTAGGGGTAGGGGTAGGGGTAGGTTTATGGGTAGGGGTAGATTTAGGCGTAGGGGTAGGAGTAGAGTTAGGGTTAGAATTAGGGTTAGTGTTAGGGTTATGGGTAGGGTTAGGGTTAGGGGTAGAGTTAGGGGAAGGGTTAGTTTTAGGGGTAGGGTTAGGGTTAGAGTTAGAGTTAGGGTTATGGTTAGGTGTAGGTTTAGGGTTAGGGTTAGGGGTAGGGTTAAGGTTAGGTTTAGGGTTTGAGTTAAGGGTAGGGTTAGGGTTAGGGTTAGGTTTTGGGTTAGGTGTAGTGTTAGGGATAGGGTTAGGGTCAGGAGTAGGGTTAGGGTTAGGGTTAGTGTTAGTGGTAGCTGTAGGGGTAGTATTAGGGGTAGGGGTAGGGGTAGGTTTAGGATTAGGGTTAGGGTTAGGGTTACGATTAGGGGTAGGGTTAGGGTTAGGATAATGGTTAGGGGTAGGGTTAGGGTAGGGTTACAGTGAAGGGTAGGGTTAGGGTTAGGGTTATGTGTAGGGGTAGGGGTAGGGATAGGGGTAAGATAAGGGTTAGGGTTTGGGGTATGGTTAGGGGTAGGTTTAGGGGTAGGGTTAGGGTTAGGGTTAGGGGTAGGGGTAGGGGTAGGGATAGTGGTAGGGTTAGGGGTAGGGGTAGGGTTAGGGGTGGGGTTAGGGTTGGGGTTGGGGTTAGGGTTAGGCGTAGGGTTAGGGTTAGGTTTAGGGTTACCGTTAAGGGGTAGGGGTAGGGTTAGTGTTAGGGCTACGGTTAGGGTTAGAGGTAGGGGTAGGGGTAGGGTTAGATTTAGGGTTAGGTGTAGGTGTAGGGTTAGGGTTAGGGTTAGGGTTAGGGTTAGGGTTAGGGTTAGGGTAAGGGTAAGAGTTAGCCTTAGGGGTAAGGTTAGGGTTAGGGTTAGGTTAGGGTTAGGGCTAGGGCTAGGTTTAGGGTTAGGTTTAGGGATAGGGTTAGGGGTAGGTTTAGGGTTAGGGGTAGGTTTAGGGTTAGAGGTATCGTTAGGGGTAGGGTTAGGGTTAGGGTTAAGGTTTGGTTAGAGTTAGGGCTAGGAGTATTGTTAGGGTTAGGGGTAGCCTTAGGGGAAGGGTTAGGTTTAGGGGTAGGGTTACGGTTAGAGTTAGGGTTACGGTTAGGGGTAACGTTAGGGTTAGGGTTAGGTTTAGTGGTAGGGTTAGGGTTAGGGTTAGGTTTAGAGTTAAGGGTACAGTTAGGGTTGGGGTTAGGGTTAGAGTTAGGGGTAGGCTTAGGGTTAGGTTTAGGGTTAGGGATAGGGGTAGGGTTAGGGTTAGGGTTAGGGTAAGCGTTAGGGTTAGCGTTAGGGGTAGGGTTAGGGTTAGGTTTAGGGTTACTGTTATGAGTAGGGTTAGGTTTAGGGTTAGGGTTACGGTTACAGGTAGGTTTAGGGTTAGGGTTATGGTTAGGGTTAGCTTTAGGTATAGGGTTAAGGTTAGGGTGAGGGGTAGGGTTGGGGTTAGGTTGACGGTTAGGTTTAGTATTAGGCATAGGGTTAGGGTTAGGGTTAGGGTTAGGGTCAGCGGTAGGGGTAGGGGTAGGGATAGTTGTAGGGGTAGGGGTAGGTGTTGGGTTAGGGTTAGGAGTAGGGTTAGGTTTATGATTAGGGGTAGAGTTAGGGTTAGGTTTAGGCTTAGGGTTAGGGCTAGTGCTAGGGTTACATTTAGGGTTAGGACTATGGCTAGGGCTATGGTTAGGGTTAAGGTTAGGGTTAGGGCTAGGGCTAGGTTTAGGGTTAGGGTTAGGGATAGGGTTAGGGGTAGTTTTAGGGTTAGGGGTAGGTTTAGGTTTAGAGGTAGCGTTAGGGGTAGGGTTAGGGTTTGGGTTTGGTTAGGGTTAGGGCTAGGGGTATTGTTAGGGTTAGGGGTAGCCTTAGGGGAAGGGTTAGGTTTAGGGGTAGGGTTAGGGTTAGAGTTAGGGTTAGGGTTAGGGTTAGGGGTAAGGTTAGGGTTAGTGTTAGGTATAGGGGTAGGGTTAGATTTACGGTTAGGTTTAGAGTTAAGGGTACGGTTAGGGTTGGGGTTAGGGTTAGAGTTAGGGGTAGGCTTAGGGTTAGGGTTAGGGTTAGGGATAGGGGTAGGTTTAGGGTTAGGGTTAGGGTTAGGGTAAGCGTTAGGGTTAGAGTTAGGGGTAGGGTTAGGGTTAGGTTTAGGGTTACGGTTAGGAGTAGGGTTAGGTTTAGGGTTAGGGTTACGGTTACGGATAGGTTTAGGGTTAGGGTTAGGTTTAGGGTTAGCTTTAGGTGTAGGGTTAGGGTTAGGGCAAGGGGTAGGGTTGGGGTTAGGGTGACGGTTAGGTTTAGGATTAGGCGTAGGGTTAGGGTTAGGGTTAGTGGTAGGGGTAGGGGTAGGGGTAGGGGTTAGGGTTAGGTTTAGGTTTAGGGTTAGGGCTAGTGCTAGGGTTATGGTTAGGTTTAGGACTAGGGCTTGGGCTAAGGTTAGGGGTAGACTTAGGGTTAGGGGTAGGATGAGGGTTAGGGATAGTGTTAGGGGTAGGGTTAGGTGAGCGGTAGGGTTAGGGTTAGGGTTAGGGTTAGGGCTAGGGCTAGGGTTAGGTTTAGGGTTAGGGTTAGGGTTAGGGTTAGGGGTAATGTTAGGGTTAGGGTTAGGATTAGGGTTAGGGTTAGGGTTAGGGTTAGGGGTGGGTCTATGGCTAGGGTTAGGGTAATGGTTAGGGGTAGGGTTAGGGTTAGGGGTAGAGGTAGGGTTAAGGTTAGGGTTAGGGGTAGGGTTAGGGTTAGTGTTAGGGGTAGATTTGGGGTTAGGATTAGGGTTAGGTTTAGGGGTAGGGTTAGCGTTGGCTGTAGTGATAGGGTTAGTGTTAGGATTTCGGTTAGGGGTATAGTGAGGGTTAGGATTAGGGTTAGTGGTAGGGTTAGGGTTAGAGTTAGGGTTAGTGTTACGGTTAGGTGTAGGTTTAGGGTTAGGGTTAGGTGTAGGGTTAGGGTTAGGGTTAGGCTTAGGGTTAGGGTTAGGGTTAGGGTTAGGGCTAGGGGTAGGTGTAGAGGTAGGGGTAGGGTTAGGGTTAGGGTTAGGGTGAGGGTTGGGGTTAGGGTTAGGGCTAGGGTTAGTGTTAGGGCTAAGTGTAGTGATAGGGTTAGGGTTAGGTCTAGGGCTAGAGTTAGTGTTAGGTTTAGTTTTAGGGCTAGGATTAGGGCTAGGTTTAGGGTTATGGTTAGGGTTAGGGTTAGGGTTAGGGGTTGGGTTAGGGTTAGGGTTAGGGTTAGGTTTAGGGTTAGGGTTAGAGTTAGGTGTAGGTTTAGTGTTAAGGTTAGTGTTACGGTTAGGGGTATAGTTAGCGTTACGGTTAGGCTTAGGTGTAGGGTTAGGGTTAGAGTTAGGGTTAGGGTTACGTGTAGGGGTAGGTTTAGGGTTAGGGTTAGGTTATTGTTAGGGCTAGGTGTAGAGTTAGGTTTAGGGTTAGGGGTAGGGGTTAGGGTTAGGGGTAGGGGTAGGTTTAGGTGTAGGGGTAGGCTTAGGGGTAGGGATAGGGGTAGGGGTAGGGGTAGGTGTAGGGTTAGGGTTAGGGTTAGGGTTAGGGGTAAAGTTAGGGTTAGGGTTAGGCTTAGGGTTACTGCTAGTACTAGGGTTACAGTTAGGGTTAGGTCTACGGCTAGTTCTAGGGTTAAGGTTAAGGTTAGGGTTAGGGCTAGGGCTAGGTTTAGGGTTAGGGTTAGGGACAGGGTTAGGGTAGGGTTAGTGTTAGGGGTAGGGTTAGGGTTAGAGGTAGCGTTAGGGTTAGGGTTAGGGTTTGGGTTAGGGTTAGGGCTAGGGGTATTGTTAGGGTTAGTGGTAGCCTTAGGGGAAGAGTTAGGTTTAGGGGTAGGGTTGGGGTTAGAGTTAGGGTTAGGGTTACGGTTAGGGGTAGGGTTAGGTTTTGGGTTAGGTTTAGGGGTAGGGTTAGGGTTAGGGTTAGGGATAGGCTTAGGGTTAGGGTTAGTGTTAGGGATAGGGTTAGGGTTAGGGCTAGGGTTAGGATATGCGTTAGGGTTAGCGTTAGGGGTAGGGTTAGGGTTAGGTTTAGGGTTATGGTTAGGAGTAGGGTTAGGTTTAGGGTTAGGGTTACGGTTACGGGTAGGTTTAGGGTTAGGGTTATGGTTAGGATTAGCTTTAAGTTCGGGTTAGGTTTAGGGTGAGAGGTAGGGTTGGGGTTAGGGTGACGTTTAGGTTTAGGATTAGGCGTAGGGTTAGGGTTAGGGTTAGGGTTAGCTGTAGGGATAGGGGTAGGGGTAGGGTTAGGGTTAGGTGTAGGGTTAGGGCTAGCACTAGGGTTATGGTTAGGTTTAGGACTAGGGCTTCGGCTAGGGTAAGGGGTAGACTTAAGGTTAGGGTTAGGGGTAGATTTGGGGTTAGGGTTAGGTGTAGGGGTAGGGTTAGCGTTGGCTGTAGGGATAGGGTTAGGGTTAGGGTTACAGTTAGGGGTACAGTTAGGGTTATGTTTAGGGTTAGTGGTAGGGTTAGAGTTAGGGTTAGGGTTACGGTTAGGGGTAGGTTTAGGGTTAGGTTTAGGGTTAGGGGTAGGGTTAGGGTTAGGGTTAGGGGTAAGGTTAGATTTAGGAGTATGGTTAGGGTTAGGGTTAGGGTTAGGGTTAGTGGCAGGGGTAATGTTACGGTTAGGGGTAGGGGTAGGGGTAGGGGTAGGTTTAGGATTAGGGATAGGATTAGAGTTAGGGTTAGGGTTAGGGTTATTGTTAGGGCTAGGGCTAGGGTTAGGGTTAAGGTCAGGGGTAGGGGTAGGGGTAGGGTTACGGTTAGGTTTAGGGTTAGGGTTAGGTGTAGGGTTAGGTTTAGGTTTAGGGTTTGAGTTAGGGGTAGGGTTAGGGGTATTGGTAGGGGTATGGTAAGGTTAGGGTTAGGGTTAGGGTTAGGTCTATGGCTAGGGTTAGGTTTAGGGCTAGGGTTAGGTTTAGGTTTATTGGTAGGGCTAGGTTAAGGGTTAGGTTTAGGGTTAGGGTTAGGATTAGGGTTAGGGTTTTAGGGTTAGGGTGCGGGTTATGGTTAGGGTTAGAGATAGGTGTAGGGTTAGCGTTAGGAGTAGGGTTAGGGTTAGGGGTAGGGGTAGGGGTAGGGGTATGGGTAGAGTTAGGGTTAGGGTTAGGCTTAGGGTTAGGGCTAGGGCTAGGGTTACAGTTAGGGTTAGAGCTATGGCTATGGCTAGGGTTATGGTTAAGTTTAGGGTTAGGGCTAGGGCAAGTTTTAGGGTTAGGGTTAGGTTCAGGGTTAGGGTTAGGGGTAGGGGTAGGGGTAGGGGTAGGGGTTGGTTTAGGGTTAGGTTTAGGGATAGGGGTAGGGGTAGGTGTAGGGGTAGTGGTAGGGTTAGGGCTAGGTGTAGGGTTAGGGGTAGGTGTAGGATTAGGTTTAGGGTTAGGGTTAGGTGTAGGGTTAGGGTTAGGGTTAGGGTTAGGGGTAGGGGTAGGTGTAGGGTTAGGGTTAGGTTTAGGTTTAGGGGTAGGGTTAGGGTTGGGAGTAGGGTTAGGGTTTGGAGTAGGGTTAGGGTTAGGGTTATGGTTAGGTTTAGGGTTGAGGTTAGGGTTAGGGTTAGGTTTAGGGTTAGGGTTAGCGTTAGGTGTAGGGTTAGGTTTAGGTTTAGGGTTAGGGTTAGGGTTATGTTTAGGTTTAGGGTTACGGTTAGCGTTAGGTGTACGGTTAGGTTTAGGGTTAGGGTTACGGATAGGGGTAGGGTTAAGGTTATGGGTAGGGGTAGGTTTAGGATTAGGGGTAGCATTAGGGGAAGGGTTAGGTTTAGGGGTAGGGTTAGTGTTAGAGTTAGGGTTAGGGTTACGGTTAGGGGTAGGATTAGGGTTAGGGTTAGGGGTAGGTTTAGGTTCAGGGTAAGGGGTAGGGTAAGCATTCGGGGTAGGGTTAGGGTGAGGGTTAGGATTAGGGTTAGGGTTAGGGTTAGGGTTAGGGTAAGGGTTAGGGGTAGGGTTGGGGTTAGGGTTAGGGTTAGGGTTAGCGTTAGGGGTAGGGTTAGGATTAGGGTTAGGGTTAGGGCTAGGGTTACAGTTAGGGGTAGGGTTAGGATTAAGGTTAGGGGTAGGGGTAGGGTTAGGTTTAGGGTTAGGGTTAGGGGTAGCTTTAGGGGTAGGGTTAGGTTTAGGGTTAGGGGTAAGGTGAGGGGAAGGGTTAGGGTTAGAGTGACGGTTATGGTTAGGATTAGGTGTAGGTGTAGGGTTAGGGTTAGGGTTAGCGGTATGGGTAGGGGTAGGGGTAGGGTTAGGGTTAGAGTTAGGTTTAGGGTTATTGTTAGGGCTAGGGCTAGGGTTAGAGTTAGGGGTAGGGATAGGTCTAGGGGTAGGTTTAGGGTTAGGGTTAGGGTTAGGGCTAGGGCTTGGTTAACGGTTAGTTTGAGGGTTAGGGCTAGGGCTAGGGGTAGGTTTAGGGGTAGGTTTAGGGTTAGTGCTAGGTTTAGCGTTAGGGTTAGGGTTAGGGTAAGGTTTAGGGTTAGAGTTTTAGGGTTAGGGTTTGGGTTATGCTTAGAGTTAGTGTTAGGGGTAGGCTTAGGGTTAGGGTCAGGGTTAGGGGTAGGCATAGGCGTAGGGGTAGGGTATGGTTAGGGTTAGGGTTAGGATGAGGGTTAAGGGTAGGGGTAGGGTTGGGGTTAGGGTTAGGGTTAGGGGTATGGTTAGGGGTAGGGTTAGGTTAGTTTTAGGGGTAGGGTTAGGGGTAGGGGTAGGGGTAGGGGTAGGGTTAGGGTAAGGTTTAGGGGTAGAGTTAGGGATAGGGGTAGGTTTAGGGTTAGGGTTAGGGTTAGGGTTAGGGTTAGGGTTAGGGTTAGGGGTATGGTTAGGGGTAGGGGTAGGGTTAGGTTTAGGGGTAGGTGTAGGGGTAGGGGTAGGGTAGATTTAGGGGTAGGGTTAGTGGTAGGGTTAGGGGTAGGGGTAGGTGTAGGCGTAGGGGTAGGGTTTGGTTAGGGTTAGGGTTAGCGTTAGGGGTAAGGGTATGGGTATAGGTAGGGTTAGGGTTAGGGTTAGGGTTAGGTTTAGGCGTAGAGTTAGGGTTAGGTTTAGGGTTAGGTTAGGGGTAGGGTTAGGGTTAGGTGTAGGGTTATGGTTAGGGTTAGGGTTAGAGGTAGGGGTAGGGGTAGGGGTAGAGGTAGGAGTAGGGGAAGGGGGAGGGATAGGGGTAGAGTTAGGGTTAGGGATAGGGTTAGGGGTAGGTGCAGTGGTAGGGGTAGGGTTAGGGTTAGGGTTAGGGTTAGGTGTAGGTATAGGGGTAGGGTTAGGGTTAGTGATAGGGTTAGGGCTAGGTTCAGGGGTAGGGGTAGGGTTAGGGTTAGGGTTAGGGTTAGGTGTAGGTATAGGGGTAGGGTTAGGGTTACGGTTAGGGTTAGTTTTAATGTTAGGGGTAGCAGTAGGGATAGGGTTAGGTTTAGGGTTAGGTTTAGGGGTAGCGTTAGTGTTAGGGTTTGGTTTAGCGTTAGGAGTAGGGTTAGGGTTAGGGTTAGTTTTAGGGGCAGGTGTAGGGGTAGGGGTAGGGTTAGGGGTAGGGTTAGGGGTAGGGTTAGTGGTAGGGGCAGGCGTAGGGTTGGGGTTAGGGTTAGGGCTAGGGTTAGGGTTAGGTTAGGGCTACGGCTATGATTAGAGTTAGGGTTAGAGTTAGGGCTAGGGCTAGGGTTAGGATTAGGGTTAGGGTTAGGGATAGGGCTAGGGTTAGGGTTAGGGTTAGGGGTAGGGTTAGGGTTAGGGACAGGGGTAGGGTAGGGGTAGGGGTATGGTTAGGCGTAGGGGTAGGGGTAGATTTTGGGTTACATTTAGGGGTAGGGTTAGGGGTAGGGTTAGGGTTAGGGTTAGGGGTAGGTTTAGAGTTAGGGTTAGGGTTAGGGTTAGGGGTAGGGTTAAGGTTAGGGTACGGTTAGGGTTAGGGGTAAGGTTAGGGTTAGGGGTAAGGGTAGATTTGGGGTTAGGGTTAGGTGTAGGGGTAGGGTTAGCGCTGGCTGTAGGGATAGGGTTAGGGTTAGGGTTACGGTTAGGGGTATAATTAGGGTTAGTATTAGGGTTAGTAGTAGGGTTAGTTAGAGTTAGGATTAGGGTTACAGTTAGGGGTAGGTGTAGGGTTAGGTTTAGGGTTAGGGGTAGGGTTAGGGTTAGGGTTAGTGTTAGGGTTAGAGTTAGGGGTAGGGTTAGGGTTAGGGTTAGGGTTAGGGTTAGGTTTAGTGGCAGGGGTATTGTTACGGTTAGGGGTAGGGGTAGGGGTAGGTGTAGGTTTAGGATTAGGGGTAGGATTAGGGTTAGTGTTAGGGTTAGGGTTATTGTTAGGGCTAGGGCTAGGGTTAGGGTTAGGGTTAGGGGTAGGTGTAGGGTTACGGTTAGGGTTAGTGTTACGGTTAGGGTTAGGGTTAGGGTTAGGGGTAGGGTTAGGGGTAGGTTTAGGGTTTGAATTAGGGGTAGGGTTAGGGGTATCAGTAGGGGTATGGTAAGGTTAGGGTTAGGGTTAGGGTTAGGGTTAGGTCTATGGCTAGGGTTAGGTTTAGGGCTAGGGTTAGGTTTAGGTTTATTGGTAGGGCTAGGTTAAGGTTTGGTTTAGGGTTAGGGTTAGGATTAGGGTTAGGGTTTTAGGGTTAGGGTGCGGGTTATGGGTAGGGTTAGGGATAGGGGTAGCGTTAGCGTTAGGAGTAGGGTTAGGGTTAGGGTTAGGGGTAGAGTTAGGGTTAGGGTTAGGCTTAGGGTTAGGGCTAGGGCTAGGGTTACAGTTAGGGTTAGAGCTATGGCTATGGCTAGGGTTAGGGTTAAGTTTAGGGTTAGGGCTAGGGCTAGGTTTAGGGTTAGGGTTAGGTTTAGGGTTAGGGTTAGGGGTAGGTGTAGGGGTAGGGGTTGGTTTAGGGTTAGGTTTAGTGATAGGGGTAGGGGTAGGGGTAGGGTTAGGTTTAGAGTTAGGGTTAGTGGTAGCTTTAGGGGTAGGGTTAGGTTTAGGGTTAGGGGTAAGGTGAGGGGAAGGGTTAGGGTTAGAGTGACGGTTATGGTTAGGATTAGGGGTAGGTGTAGGGTTAGGGTTAGGGTTATCGGAATGGGTATGGGTAGGGGTAGTGGTAGGGTTAGGGTTAGAGTTAGGTTTAGGGTTATTGTTAGGGCTAGGGCTAGGTTTAGGGTTAGGGGTAGGGATAGGTCTAGGTGTAGGTTTAGGGTTAGGGTTAGGGTTAGGGCTAGGGCTTGGTTAACAGTTAGTTTGAGGGTTAGGGCTAGGGCTAGGGGTAGGTTTAGGGTTAGGTTTAGGGTTAGGGCTGTTAGCGTTAGGGTTAGGGTTAGGGTAAGGATTAGGGTTAGAGTTTTAGGGTTAGGGTTTGGGTTATGCTTAGAGTTAGTTTTAGGGGTAGGCTTAGGGTTAGGGTCATGGTTAGGGGTAGGCATAGGCGTAGGGGTAGGGGTATGGTTAGGGTTAGGGTTAGGATGAGGGTTAAGGGTAGGGGTAGGGTTGGGGTTAGGGTTAGGGTTAGGGGTATGGTTAGGGGTAGGGTTAGGTTAGTTTTAGGGGTAGGGTTAGGGTTAGGGGTAGGGTTAGGGGTAGGGTTAGGGTAAGGTTTAGGGGTAGAGTTAGGATAGGGGTAGGTTTAGGGTTAGGGTTAGGGTTAGGGTTAGTGCTAGGGGTAGGGTTAGGGGTAGGGTAGTGGTAGGGGTAGGGATCGGTATAGCATTAGGGTTAAGGTTAGGATTAGGGTTAAGGTTAGGGGTAGGGGTACAGTTAGGATTAGGGTTAATCTTAGGGTTAGGGCTAGGGCTCGGGTTAGGGTTAAGGGTAGGGTTAGGGTTAGGGGTAGGTGTAGGGCTAGGGTTAGGTTTAGGGTTAGGGTCAGGGTTAGGTTTAGGGTTAGGGGTAGGGGTAGGGGTATGGTTAGGTTTAGGGGTAGGTGTAGGGGTAGGGGTAGGGTAGGTTTAGGGGTAGGGTTAGTGGTAGGGTTAGGGGTAGGGGTAGGTGTAGGCGTAGGGGTAGGGTTTGGTTAGGGTTAGGGTTAGGGTTAGGGGTAAGGGTATGGGTATAGGTAGGGTTAGGGTTAGGTTTACGGTTAGGGTTAGGTTTAGGCGTAGAGTTAGGGTTAGGTTTAAGGTTAGGTTAGGGGTAGGGTTAGGGGTAGGTGTAGGGTCATGGTTAGGGTTAGGGTTAGAGGTAGGGGTAGGGGTAGGGGTAGAGGTAGGAGTAGGGGAAGGGGGAGGGATAGGGGTAGGGTTAGGGTTAGGGATAGGGTTAGGGGTAGGTGCAGGGTTAGGGGTCGGGTTAGGTTTAGGGTTAGGGTTAGGTGTAGGTATAGGGGTAGGGTTAGGGTTAGGGATAGGGTTAGGGGTAGGTGCAGGGGTAGGGGTAGGTTTAGGGTTGGGGTTAGGGTTAGGTGTAGGTATAGGGGTAGGGTTAGGGTTAGGGTTAGGGTTAGTTTTAATGTTAGGGGTAGCAGTAGGGATAGGGTTAGGGTTAGGGGTAGGGTTAGTGTTAGGGTTTGGTTTAGCGTTAGGAGTAGGGTTAGGGTTAGGGTTAGTTTTAGGGGCAGGTGTAGGGGTAGGGGTATGGTTAAGGGTAGGGGTAGGGGTAGGGATAGTGGTAGGGGCAGGCGTAGGGTTGGGGTTAAGGTTAGGGCTAGGGTTAGGGTTAGGTTAGGGCTACGGCTATGATTAGGGTTAGGGTTAGAGATAGGGCTAGGGCTAGGATTAGGATTAGGGTTAGGGTTAGGGATAGGGCTAGGGTTAGGGTTAGGTTTAGGGTTAGGGGTAGGGTTAGGGTTAGGGGTAGGGGTAGGGTAGGTGTAGGGGTAGGGTTAGGGTTAGGGTTAGTGTTAGGGTTAGGAATAGGGATAGGGAATGGGTAGGAGTAGGGTTAGGGTTAAGGTTACCGGTAGGGTTAGGGTTAGGGTTAGGGTTAGGGGTAGCTTTAGGGATAGGGTTAGGTTTAGGGTTAGGGGTAAGGTTAGGGGTAGGGTTAGGGTTAGGGTGACGGTTAGGGTTAGGATTAGGGGTAGATGTAGGTTTAGGGTTAGGGTTAGCGGTATGGGTAGGGGTAGGGGTAAGGTTAGGGTTAGGGTTAGAGTTAGGGTTTGGGCTAGCGCTAGGGTTAGGTTAGGTTTAGGACTACGGCTTGGGTTAGGGTTAGGGTTAGGGTTAGGGGTAGGGGTAGGCGTAGGTTTAGGGCTAGCGCTAGGGTTAGTGTTAGGTTTAGGGCTAGGGCTTGGGTTAGGGTCAGGGGTAGAGTTAGGGTTAGGGTTAGGGTTAGGGGTAGGGGTACTGTTAGGAATAGGGTTAGGGTTAGGGGTAGGTTTAGGGTTAGGGTTAGGGTTAGTGGTAGCGGTAGGGTTATGTTAGGGGTAGGGGTTAGGTTAGGGGTAGGGGTAGGTTTAGGATTAGGGTTAGGATTAGGATTAGGGTTAGGGTTAGGGGTAGGGGTAGGGTTAGGGGTAGGGCTAGGGATAGGGTTAGGGTTAGGTTTAGGGTTAGGGGTAAGGTAAGGGTTAGGGTTTGGTGTAGGGTTAGGGGTAGGGTTAGGGGTATGGGTAGGGGTAGAAATAGAGGTAAGGTTAGGGTTAGGGTTAGGGTTAGGGTTAGGGTTGGGGTTGGGGTTAGGGTTAGGGGTAGGGTTAGGGTTAGGGGTAGGGTTAAGGCCAGGGCTAGGGTTAGGGTTAGGGTTAGGGCTACAGTTAGGTTTAGGGTTAGGGTTAGCTTTAGGGGTAGGGGCAGTGTTAGGTTTAGGGTTAGTGTTACGGTTAGGGGTATTGTTAGGGTTAGGGTTATTGATAGGGGTAGGTTTAGGATTAGAGTTAAGGTTAGGGTTACGATTAGGGGTAGGGTTAGGGTTAGGGTTAGGGGTAGAGTTAGGGGTAGGGTTAGGGTTAGGTTTAGGGGTAGTTGTAGGGGTAGGGGTGGGTGGAGGGTCAGGGTTAGGGTTAGGGTTAGGGTAGCGGCAGGTGTAGGGGTAGAGGCATTGTTAGGGTTAGGGTTAGGTGTAGGGGTAGTAGTACGGGTAGGGGTAGGGTTAGGGTTAGGGCTGGGGTTAGGCTTAGGGTTAGGGCTAGGGCAAGGATTAGGGTTAGGGTTAGAGTTAGGACTAGGGCTAGGGTTTGGGTTAGGGTTAGGGCTAGGGCTAGGGTTAGGGTTAGGATAACATTCGGGGTAGGGTTAGGGGTAGGGGTAGGAGTAGGGTTAGGCGTAGGGGTAGGGTTAGGGTTAGGGTTAGGGGTCGGGGTAGGGGTAGGGGTAGGTTTAGATTTAGGGTTATGGGTAGGGGTAAGGTTAGGGGTAGGTTTAGGTTTAGGGTTAGGGGTAGTGTTAGGGTTAGGGTTAGGGGTAGGGTTAGGGTAAAGGTTAGGGTTAGGGTTAGGGTTAGGGGTTGGGTTAGGGTTAGGGATAGGGTTAGGGGTAGTGATGGGTTTAGGGATAGGGTTAGGTTTAGGGTTAGGGTTAGCGTTAGTTTTAGGATTAGGGTTTGGGTTTGGGTTTGGGTTAGGGTTACAGTTAGGGGTATAGTTAGGTTTAGGGTTAGGGGTAGGGGTAGGGTTAGGTTTAGAGTTGGGGTTAGGGTTACGTGTAGGGGTAGGATTAGGGTTAGGGTTAGGGGTAGGGTTAGGGTTAGGGTTAGGGTTAGAGTTAGGGTTAGAGTTAGGGTTAGGGTTAGGTTTAGTGGCAGGGGTATTCTTAGGGTTAGGGGTAGGGGTAGGGGTTGGGGTAGGGGTAGGTTGAGGATTAGGGTTAGGATTAGGTTTAGGGTTAGGGTTAGGGTTAGGGTTATTGTTAGGGCTAGGGCTAGGGTTAGGGTTAGGTGTAGGGGTAGGGGTAGGGGTTATGTTTAGGATTAGGGGTAGGGGTAGGGGTAGGTTTATGGGTAGGGGTAGATTTAGGCGTAGGGGTAGGAGTAGAGTTAGGGTTAGAATTAGGGTTAGTGTTAGGGTTATGGGTAGGGTTAGGGTTAGGGGTAGAGTTAGGGGAAGGGTTAGTTTTAGGGGTAGGGTTAGGGTTAGAGTTAGAGTTAGGGTTATGGTTAGGTGTAGGTTTAGGGTTAGGGTTAGGGGTAGGGTTAAGGTTAGGTTTAGGGTTTGAGTTAAGGGTAGGGTTAGGGTTAGGGTTAGGTTTTGGGTTAGGTGTAGTGTTAGGGATAGGGTTAGGGTCAGGAGTAGGGTTAGGGTTAGGGTTAGTGTTAGTGGTAGCTGTAGGGGTAGTATTAGGGGTAGGGGTAGGGGTAGGTTTAGGATTAGGGTTAGGGTTAGGGTTACGATTAGGGGTAGGGTTAGGGTTAGGATAATGGTTAGGGGTAGGGTTAGGGTAGGGTTACAGTGAAGGGTAGGGTTAGGGTTAGGGTTATGTGTAGGGGTAGGGGTAGGGATAGGGGTAAGATAAGGGTTAGGGTTTGGGGTATGGTTAGGGGTAGGTTTAGGGGTAGGGTTAGGGTTAGGGTTAGGGGTAGGGGTAGGGGTAGGGATAGTGGTAGGGTTAGGGGTAGGGGTAGGGTTAGGGGTGGGGTTAGGGTTGGGGTTGGGGTTAGGGTTAGGCGTAGGGTTAGGGTTAGGTTTAGGGTTACCGTTAAGGGGTAGGGGTAGGGTTAGTGTTAGGGCTACGGTTAGGGTTAGAGGTAGGGGTAGGGGTAGGGTTAGATTTAGGGTTAGGTGTAGGTGTAGGGTTAGGGTTAGGGTTAGGGTTAGGGTTAGGGTTAGGGTTAGGGTTAGGGTAAGGGTAAGAGTTAGCCTTAGGGGTAAGGTTAGGGTTAGGGTTAGGTTAGGGTTAGGGCTAGGGCTAGGTTTAGGGTTAGGTTTAGGGATAGGGTTAGGGGTAGGTTTAGGGTTAGGGGTAGGTTTAGGGTTAGAGGTATCGTTAGGGGTAGGGTTAGGGTTAGGGTTAAGGTTTGGTTAGAGTTAGGGCTAGGAGTATTGTTAGGGTTAGGGGTAGCCTTAGGGGAAGGGTTAGGTTTAGGGGTAGGGTTACGGTTAGAGTTAGGGTTACGGTTAGGGGTAACGTTAGGGTTAGGGTTAGGTTTAGTGGTAGGGTTAGGGTTAGGGTTAGGTTTAGAGTTAAGGGTACAGTTAGGGTTGGGGTTAGGGTTAGAGTTAGGGGTAGGCTTAGGGTTAGGTTTAGGGTTAGGGATAGGGGTAGGGTTAGGGTTAGGGTTAGGGTAAGCGTTAGGGTTAGCGTTAGGGGTAGGGTTAGGGTTAGGTTTAGGGTTACTGTTATGAGTAGGGTTAGGTTTAGGGTTAGGGTTACGGTTACAGGTAGGTTTAGGGTTAGGGTTATGGTTAGGGTTAGCTTTAGGTATAGGGTTAAGGTTAGGGTGAGGGGTAGGGTTGGGGTTAGGTTGACGGTTAGGTTTAGTATTAGGCATAGGGTTAGGGTTAGGGTTAGGGTTAGGGTCAGCGGTAGGGGTAGGGGTAGGGATAGTTGTAGGGGTAGGGGTAGGTGTTGGGTTAGGGTTAGGAGTAGGGTTAGGTTTATGATTAGGGGTAGAGTTAGGGTTAGGTTTAGGCTTAGGGTTAGGGCTAGTGCTAGGGTTACATTTAGGGTTAGGACTATGGCTAGGGCTATGGTTAGGGTTAAGGTTAGGGTTAGGGCTAGGGCTAGGTTTAGGGTTAGGGTTAGGGATAGGGTTAGGGGTAGTTTTAGGGTTAGGGGTAGGTTTAGGTTTAGAGGTAGCGTTAGGGGTAGGGTTAGGGTTTGGGTTTGGTTAGGGTTAGGGCTAGGGGTATTGTTAGGGTTAGGGGTAGCCTTAGGGGAAGGGTTAGGTTTAGGGGTAGGGTTAGGGTTAGAGTTAGGGTTAGGGTTAGGGTTAGGGGTAAGGTTAGGGTTAGTGTTAGGTATAGGGGTAGGGTTAGATTTATGGTTAGGTTTAGAGTTAAGGGTACGGTTAGGGTTGGGGTTAGGGTTAGAGTTAGGGGTAGGCTTAGGGTTAGGGTTAGGGTTAGGGATAGGGGTAGGTTTAGGGTTAGGGTTAGGGTTAGGGTAAGCGTTAGGGTTAGAGTTAGGGGTAGGGTTAGGGTTAGGTTTAGGGTTACGGTTAGGAGTAGGGTTAGGTTTAGGGTTAGGGTTACGGTTACGGATAGGTTTAGGGTTAGGGTTAGGTTTAGGGTTAGCTTTAGGTGTAGGGTTAGGGTTAGGGCAAGGGGTAGGGTTGGGGTTAGGGTGACGGTTAGGTTTAGGATTAGGCGTAGGGTTAGGGTTAGGGTTAGTGGTAGGGGTAGGGGTAGGGGTAGGGGTTAGGGTTAGGTTTAGGTTTAGGGTTAGGGCTAGTGCTAGGGTTATGGTTAGGTTTAGGACTAGGGCTTGGGCTAAGGTTAGGGGTAGACTTAGGGTTAGGGGTAGGATGAGGGTTAGGGATAGTGTTAGGGGTAGGGTTAGGTGAGCGGTAGGGTTAGGGTTAGGGTTAGGGTTAGGGCTAGGGCTAGGGTTAGGTTTAGGGTTAGGGTTAGGGTTAGGGTTAGGGGTAATGTTAGGGTTAGGGTTAGGATTAGGGTTAGGGTTAGGGTTAGGGTTAGGGGTGGGTCTATGGCTAGGGTTAGGGTAATGGTTAGGGGTAGGGTTAGGGTTAGGGGTAGAGGTAGGGTTAAGGTTAGGGTTAGGGGTAGGGTTAGGGTTAGTGTTAGGGGTAGATTTGGGGTTAGGATTAGGGTTAGGTTTAGGGGTAGGGTTAGCGTTGGCTGTAGTGATAGGGTTAGTGTTAGGATTTCGGTTAGGGGTATAGTGAGGGTTAGGATTAGGGTTAGTGGTAGGGTTAGGGTTAGAGTTAGGGTTAGTGTTACGGTTAGGTGTAGGTTTAGGGTTAGGGTTAGGTGTAGGGTTAGGGTTAGGGTTAGGCTTAGGGTTAGGGTTAGGGTTAGGGTTAGGGCTAGGGGTAGGTGTAGAGGTAGGGGTAGGGTTAGGGTTAGGGTTAGGGTGAGGGTTGGGGTTAGGGTTAGGGCTAGGGTTAGTGTTAGGGCTAAGTGTAGTGATAGGGTTAGGGTTAGGTCTAGGGCTAGAGTTAGTGTTAGGTTTAGTTTTAGGGCTAGGATTAGGGCTAGGTTTAGGGTTATGGTTAGGGTTAGGGTTAGGGTTAGGGCTAGGGCTAGGGTTAGGGTTAGGATTACGGTTAGGATTAGGGTTAGGGGTTTATGGTTAGGGTTAGGGTAGGGGTATGGTATCGGTAGGGTTAGGGTTAGGGTTAGGCGTAGGGGTAGGGTTAGGGGTAGAATTAGGGTTAAGGTTACTGGTAGGGTTAGAGTTTGGTTAAGGTTAGGGTTAGGGATAGGTGTCGGGTTTGTGTTAGGGTTAGGGGTAGAGTTAGGTTTAGGGTTAGAGGCAGCGTTAGGGGAATGGTTAGGGTTAGGGTTAGGGGGAGGATTAGGGTTAGGGTTAGGGGTAGGTTTAGGGTTAGGGGTATCATTAGGGGAAGGGTTAGGTTTAGGGGTAGGGTTAGGGTTAGGGTTACGGTTAGGGGTAGGGTTAGGGTTAGGGGTAGGGTTAGGGTTAGCGTTAGGATTAGAGTTAGGGGTAGAGTTAGGGTTAGGTTTAGGGGTAGGATTAGGGTTAGGTTTAGGGTTAGGGTTAGGGTAAGCATTAGGGTTAGGGTTATGGTTAGGGTTAGAGTTACGGTTAAGGTTAAGGGTAGGGTTAGGGTTAGGTTTAGGGGTAGGGTTAGGTTTAGGGTTAGGGTTAGGGGTAGCTTTAGAGGTAGGGTTAGGTTTAGGGTTAGGGGTAAGGTTAGGGGTAGGGTTAGGGTGAGAGTGACCGTTAGGGTTAGGATTAGGGGTAGGTGTAGGGTTAGGGTTAGGGTTAGCGGTACGGGTAGGGGTAGGGGTAGGGGTAGGGTTAGGGTTAGGGTTAGGGATAGGGAACGTTTAGGAGTAGGGTTAGGCTTAGGGTTAGGGTTACGGTTACGGGTAGGGTTAGGGATAGGGTTAGGGTTAGGGTTAGTGGTAGATTTAGGGGTAGGGTTAGGTTTAGGTTTAGGGGTAAGGTTAGGGGTAGGGTCAGGGTTAGGGTGACGGTTAGGGTTAGGATTAGGGGTAGGTGTAGGGTTAGGGTTAGGGTTAGCGGTACGGGTACGGGTAGGGTTAGGGGTAGGGTTAGGGGTAGGGTTAGGGTTTGGGCTAGCGCTAGGGTTAGGGTTAGGTTTAGGACTAGGGCTTGGGTTAGGGTTAGGGGTAGAATTAGGGTTAGGGTTAGGGGTAGGGTTAGGATTAGAGTTAGGGTTAGGGTTAACGTTAGGGGTAGGTTTAGGGTTAGGGTAAGGGTTTGGGGCAGGGTTAGGGTTAGGGTTAGGGTTAGGTGTAGGTTTAGGGTTAGGTTTAGGGTTAGGTTTACGGTTACTGGTAGTGTTAGGGTTAGGGTTAGGGTTAGGGTTGGGGTTAGGGTAGGGGTAGTGTTAGGGTTAGGGTTACCGTTAGGTTTAAGGTTATAGTTAGGGTTAGGGGTAGGGTTAGGTTTAGGGTTATGGGTAGGCTTTGTGTTAGGGGTAGCGTTAGGGATAGGGTTAGGGGTAGGGGTAGGGTTAGGGTTAGGGTTAGGGTTAGAGCTATGGCTAGGGCTCAAGTTCGGGTTAGACTTAGGGTTAGGGCTAGTGCTATGGTTAAGTTAGGGTTAGGGTTAGGGTTAGTGTTAGGGGTAGTGGTAGGGGTAGGGGTAGGGGTAGGGTTAGGGTTAGGGTTAGGGGTAGGGGTAGGGGTAGTGTTAGGGTTAGGGTTACAGTTAGGTTTAAGGTTATAGTTAGGGTTAGGCGTAGGGTTAGGGTTAGGTGTAGGGGAAGGCTTTGTGTTAGGAGTAGCGTTAGGGATAGGGTTAGGGGTAGGGGTAGGGTTAGGGGTAGGGGTAGGGGTAGGGTTTGGTTTAGGGTAGGGTTAGGGTTAGGGTTAGGGTTAGAAGTAGGGGTAGGGGTAGGGTTAGGGTTAGGTTTAGGGTTAGGACTTGTGTTAGGGTTAGGAGTAGAGTTAGGGTCAGATGTAGGGTTAGGGTTATTGTTTGGGGTAGGGTTAGGGTTAGGATTACGGTTAGGGTTAGGGGTAGGGGTAGGTTTAGGTTTAGGTTTAGGGGTAGGCTTAGCGTTAGGGTTAGGGCTAGGGTTAGGGTAATGTTAGGGTTAGGGTTAGGGTTAGGGTTATGGTTAGGGGTAGTGTTAGGGGTAGGGTTAGGGTTAGGATTAGGGTTAGGAGTAGGGGTAGTGGTAGAGTTTCGGTTAGAGTTAGGGTTAGTGTTAGGGGTAGGGGTAGAGTTGGGGTAGGGTTAGAGTTAGTGTTAGGGGTAGGGGTAGCGGTAGGTTAGGGTTTGGGTTAGGGGTAGGGTTAGGGTTATTCTTAGGGTTAGGGGTAGTGGTAGGGGTAGGGGTAGGGGTAGGGGTAGGTGTAGGGTTAGGGGTAGGGTTAGGGTTAGGGTTAGGGTTAGGGGTAGGATTAGGGTTAGGGTTAGGGTTAGGAATAGTGTTATGTTTAGGGGTAGGGTTAGTGTTAGTGTTAGGGTTAGGGTTAGTGTTAGGGGTAGGGTTAGGGTTAGGGGTAGTGGTGGGGGTAAGGTTAGGGTAGTGGTAGAGTTAGTGTTAGGGGTAGGGTTAGTGTTTGGTTTAGGGTTATGTTTGGGGTTGGGGTTAGGTTTAGGGGTAGGTTTAGGGTTAGGGTTAGGGTTAGGGCTAGGGCTAGGGTTAGGGTTAGGGTCAGGGCTAGGGTTAGGGTTAGGGTTAGGGTTAGGGCTAAGGCTATGGTTAGGGTTAGGGTTAGCGATAGGGCTCTGGTTAGGTTTAGGGTTAGGGGTAGGGCTAGGGCTAGGGTTAGGCTTAGGGATTGGGTTAGGGTAAGGATTATGGTTAGGGTTTTAGGGTTAGGGTTCTGGTTAGGGTTAGGGTAAGGGTTAGGGCTAGGGTTAGGGTTAGGCTTAGGGTTAGTGGTAGGGGTAGTCGTAGGGGTAAGGTTATGGTTATCATTAGGGTTATGGTTAGGGTTAGGTCTACGGGTAGGAGTAGGGTTAGTGTTAGGTTTAGGGTTTGGGTTATGGGTAGGAGTAGGGGTAGGGCTAGGGTTAGGGTTAGGGTTACAGTTAGGGGTAGAGTTAGGGTTAGGGGTAGGGTTAGGGGTAGGTTCAGAGTTAGGGTTCGGGTTAGAGGTAGGGTTAGGATTACGGGTAGGGTTAGGTTTAGGGTTAGGATTAGGGTTAGGTTTAGGGTTAGGGTTAGGGCTAGGGCTAGGGTTAGGGTTTGGGCTATGGCTATGGCTAGGTTAGGGTTAGGGTTAGGTTTAGGGCTACGGCTAGGATTAGGGTTAGGGTTAGGGTTAGGGTTAGGGTTAGGGGCAGGCGTAGGTTTAGGGCTAGTGCTAGGCTTATGGTTAGGCTTAGGGTAGGGCTAGTGTTAGGGGTAATGTTCGGGTTCGGGTTAGGGTTAGGGTTAGGGTTAGGGGTAGGTGTAGGGTTAGCGGTAGGGGTAGGGGTAGAGTTAGGGTTAAGGTTAGGGTTAGGGCTAGGGCTAGGATTAGGAATAGGGTTAGCGTTAGGTTTAAGGTTAGGGTTAGGACTAGCGTTAGGGTAAGGATTAGGGGTAGGGGTCTGGGTAGCTTTAGGGGTAGGGGTAGGGGTAGGGGTAGATGTAGGTGTAGGGCCAAGGTAAGGGTTAGGGTTAGGGTTAGGATTAGGGTTAGTGTTAGGGTTAGGGTTAGGGGTAGGGGTAGGGGTAGGCGTAGGGATAGAGTTAGCGTTAGGTTTAGGGTTAGGGTTAGGACTAGCGTTAGGGTTAGGGTTAGGGTTAGGATTAGGGTTAGAGTTAGGGCTAGGGTTAGGGCTATGTCTAGGCCTAGGGTTAGGGTTAGGCTTAGGGTTAGGGCTAGGTCTAGGGTTAGGGTTAGGTTTAGGGTTAGGGTTAGGTTCAGGGTTAAGGGTAGGTTAGGGTTAGGGTTAAGTTAGGGTTAGCGGTAGAGGTAGGGGTAGGTTTAGGGTTAGGGTTACGGGTAGGGGTAGGGGAAGGGGTAGGGATAGGATTAAGGTTAGTATTAGGGGTAGGGTAAGGGTAGGGGTAGGGCTAGGTTTAGGGTTAGGGTTAGGGTTGGGGGTAGAGTTAGGGTTAGGGTAGGGTTAGGGTTAGGGGTAGGGTTAGGATTAGGTTTAGGGTTAGGGTTAGAAGTAGGGGTAGGGTTAGGTTTAGGGTTAGGGGTAGGGTTAGGGGTACGTTTAGGTTTAGGGGTTCGGGTAGGGTTATTTTTAGGGTTAGGGTTAGGGTCAGCGTTAGTGGTAGGGTTAGGGTTAGGGTTAGGGTTAGTGGTAGGATTAGGGTTAGGGTTTTAGGGTTAGGATTAGGGTTAGGGTTAGGGTTAGGGTTAGGGTTAGGGTTACGGTTAGTGGTAGGTTAGGCTTAGAGTTAGGGTTAAGTTTAGGGTAGGGTTAGGGTTAGGGTTAGGGTTAGGGGTAGCTTTAGGGGTAGGGTTAGGGTTAGGGTTAGGGGTAGGATTAGGGGTAGGGTTAGGGTTAGGGTTAGGGTTAGAGTTAGGCTTAGGGTTAGGGTTAGGGTAGGGTTAGGGTTAGGGTTAGGGTTAGTGGTAGCTTTAGGGGTAGGGTTAGGGTTAGGGTTAGGAGTAGGATTAGGGGTAGGGTTTGGGTTAGAGTTACGGTTAGGATTAGGGTTAGAGTGAGGGTTAGGGGTAGGGGTAGGTACTGGGTTAGGGTTAGGGGTAGGGTTAGGGTTAATGGTAGGGGAAGGCTAGGGATTGGGGTAGGGTTAGTGTTAGGGTTAGGGTTAGGGGTAGGGTTAGGGTTAGAATTAGGGTTAGGGGTGGGTGTAGGGTTAGGGTGAGGGGTAGGGTCAGGGTTAGGGTTAGTGGTATGGGTAGGGTTAGGGTTAAGGGTAGGTGTAGGGGTAGGAGTAGGTGTAGGTTTAGGATTAGGGTTAGGGTTAATGTTATGGGTAGGGTTAGGGTTAGGGGTAGGGTTAGTGTTAGGTGTAGGGTTAGGGGTAGGGTTAGGTTTAGGGTTAGAGTTAGTGGTAGGGGTAGGGTTAAGATTAGGGTTAGAGTTAGGGGTAGGTGTAGGCGTTGGGTTAGGGTTAGAGTCAGGGTTAGGGTTTGGGGTAGTGTTAGGGTTATGGGTAGGGTTAGGGTTAGTGGTAGGGTTAGGGTTAGGGTTAGGGTTAGGGTTAGGGGTAGAGTTAGGGTAGGGGTAGGGTTAGGGATAGGAGGAGTGTTAGGGTTAGTGTTAGGTTTGGGATTGGGGTTACGGTTAGGGGTAGGGTTAGGTTTAGGGTTTGGGTTAGGGCTAGGGCTAGGGTTAGGGTTAGGGTTAGGGCTAGGGTTAGGGTTAGGGTAAGGGGTAGGGGTTGGGGTAGGGGTAGGGTTAGACGTAGGGGTAGGGTTAGGGTTAGGATTAGAGTTAGGGTTAAGTTTAGGGTTAGGGTTAGGTTTAGTGTTAGGGGTAGGCTTAGGGTTAGGGTTAGGGTTAGGGGTAGAGGTAGGGTAGGGTTAGGGTTAGGGGTAGGGTTTGGGGTAGGGGTAGTGTTAGGGTTAGGGTTAGGGTTAGGGTTGGGGTTAGCATTAGGACTAGGGTTATAGTTAGGGTTAGGGTTATGGTTAGAGTTAGGGCTAAGGCTAGTGTTACGGTTAGGGTTAGGTTTAGGGTTAGGGCTAGGGTTAGGGTTAGGGTTAGTGCTAGGGTTAGGGTTATAGTTAGGGTTAGGTGTAGAGGTAGGGTAGGGTTAGGGGTAGGGGTAGGGGTAGAGTTAGGTGTACTGTTATGGTCATGGGTAGGGGTATGGGTGGGGTTAGGTTTATTGTTAGGATTAGGGTTAGGGTTAGGGTTAGTTTTAGGGTCAGGGTTAGGGTTAGGCTTAGGGGTAGGGTTAGGGGTAGGGTTAGGTTTAGGGTTAGGGTTAGGGTTAGGGTTAGGGTTAGAGATAGGGTAAGGTTAGGGTTAGGGGTAGGGGTAGGGTAGAGGTAGGGGTAGGGTTAGGGTTAGGGTGAGGGTTGGGATTAGGGTTAGGGCTAGGGTTAGGGTTAGGGCTAAGTGTAGGGATAGGGTTAGGGTTAGGGCTAGGGCTAGAGTTAGTGTTAGGTTTAGTTTTAGGGTTAGGGTTAGGGCTAGGTTTAGGGTTATGGTTATGGTTAGGGTTATTGTTAGTGCTAGGGGTAGGGTTAGGGTTAGGGTTAGGGGTTAGGGGTAGGGGTAGGGGTAGGTGTAGGGTTAGGGTTAGGAGTAGGGTTAGGTTTAGGTTTAGGGGTAGTGTTAGGTTTAAGTTTAGGCTTAGGGTTAGGGCTAGTGTTAGGGTTACAGTTAGGGTTAGGACTATGGCTAGGGCTAGGGTTAGGGTTAAGGTTAGGGTTAGGGCTAGGGCTAGGTTTAGGGTTAGGGTTAGGGATAGGGTTAGGGGTAGGGTTAGGGTTAGAGGTAGCGTTAGGGGTAGGGTTAGGGTTAGGGTTAGGGTTTGGTTAGGGTTAGGGCTAGGGGTATTGTTTGGGTTAGGGGTAGGGTTAGCGGTACGTGTAGGGGTAGGGGTAGGGGTAGGTTTAGGGTTAGGGTTAGGGATAGGGAATGTTTAGGAGTAGGGTTAGGGTTAGGGTTACGGTTACGGGTAGGGTTAGGGATAGAGTTAGGGTTAGGGTTAGTGGTAGATTTAGGGGTAGGGTTAGGTTTAGGTTTAGGGGTAAGGTTAGGGGTAGGGTTAGGGTTAGCGTGACGGTTAGGGTTAGGATTAGGGGTAGGTGTAGGGTTAGGTTTAGGGTTAGCGGTACGGGTACTGGTAGGGGTAGGGGTAGGGTTAGGGGTAGGGTTAGGGTTTGGGCTAGCGCTAGGGTTAGGGTTAGGTTTAGGACTAGGGCTTGGGTTAGGGTTAGGGGTAGAATTAGGGTTAGGGTTAGGTGTAGGGTTAGGATTAGAGTTTGGGTTAGGGTTACGGTTAGGGGTAGAGTTAGGTTTAGGGTTAGGGTTAGGGGCAGGGTTAGGGATAGGTTTAGGTTTAGGGGTAGGGTTAGGGTTAGGTTTAGGGTTAGAGCTCGGGATAGGGTTAGGGTTAGGGTTATGGCTAGGGTTAGGGTTATAGTTAGGGTTAGGAGTAGAGGTAGGGTAGGGTTAGGGGTAGGGGTAGGGGTAGAGTTAGGTGTACCGTTATGGTCATGGGTAGGGGTATGGGTGGGGTTAGGGTTAGGGTTAGGATTAGGGTTAGGGTTAGGGTTAGGGTAGGGTTAGGGTTAGGGTTAGTTTTAGGGGCAGGGTTAGGGTTAGGCTTAGGGGTTGAGTTAGGGGTAGGGTTAGGTTTAGGTTTAGGGTTAGGGTTAGGGTTAGGGTTAGGGTTAGAGATAGGGTAGGGTTAGGGTTAGGGGTAGGGGTAGGGGTTGAGGTAGGGGTAGGGTTAGGGTTAGGGTTAGGGTGAGGGTTGGGGTTAGGTTTAGGGCTAGGGTTAGGGTTAGGGCTAAGTGTAGGGATAGGGTTAGGGTTAGGGCTAGGGCTAGAGTTAGTGTTAGGTTTAGTTTTAGGGTTAGGGTTAGGGCTAGGTTTAGGGTTATGGTTAGGGTTAGTGTTATTGTTATTGCTAGGGGTAGGGTTAGGTTTAGGGTTAGGGGTAGGGGTTAGGGGTAGGGGTAAGGGTAGGTTTAGGGGTAGGGGTAGGGTTAGTGGTAGGGGTAGGGGTAGGGGTAGGTGTAGGGTTAGTGTTAGGAGTAGGGTTAGGTTTAGGTTTAGGGGTAGAATTAGTGTTAGGTTTAGGCTTAGGGTTAGGGCTAGTGCTAGGGTTACAGTTAGGGTTAGGACTATGGCTAGGGCTAGGGTTAGGGTTAAGGTTAGGGTTAGGGCTAGGGCTAGGTTTAGGGTTAGGGTTAGGGATATGGTTAGGGGTAGGGTTAGAGTTAGGGGTAGGGTTAGGGTTAGAGGTAGCGTTAGGGGTAGGGTTATGGTTAGGGTTAGGGTTTGGTTAGGGTTAGGGCTAGGGGTATTGTTAGGGTTAGGGGTAGCCTTAGGGGAAGGGTTAGGTTTAGGGGTAGGGTTAGGGTTAGAGTTAGGGTTAGGGTTAGGTTTAGGGGTAGGGTTAGGGTTAGGGTTAGGTTTAGAGTTACGGGTAGGGTTAGGGTTGCGGTTAGGGTTAGAGTTAGAGGTAGGCTTAGGGTTAGGGTTAGGGTTAGGGATAGGGGTAGGGTTAGGGTTAGGGTAAGCGTTAGGGTTAGCGTTAGGGGTAGGGTTAGGGTTAGGTTTAGGGTTACGGTTAGGAGTAGAGTTAGGTTTAGGGTTTTGGTTAGGGCTAGGGCTAGGTTTAGGGTTAGGGTTAGGGCTAGGGTTAGGGTTAGAGTTAGGGCTAGGGCTAGGGTTAGGCTTAGGGTTAGGGTTAGGGTTAGGGCTAAGGCTAGGGTTAGGGTTAGGGTAAGGGGTAGGTGTAGGGGTAGGGGTAATCTTAGACGTAGAGGTAGGGGTAAGGGTAGGGTTAGGCTTAGGATTAGAGTTAGGGTTAAGTTTAGAGTTAGGATTAGGGTTAGGGGTAGAGGTAGGGTAGGGTTAGGGTTAGGGGTAGGGTTAGGGGTAGGGTTAGTGTTAGGGTTAGGGTTAGGGTTGGGGTTAGGATTGGGGCTAGGGTTATAGTTAGGGTTAGGGTTAGGGTTAGGGTTAGGGTTATGGCTAAGGCTAGGGTTACGGTTAGGGTTAGGTTTAGGGTTAGGGCTCGGGATAGGGTTAGGGTTAGGGTTATGGCTAGGGTTAGGGTTATAGTTAGGGTTAGGAGTAGAGGTAGGGTAGGGTTAGGGGTAGGGGTAGGGGTAGAGTTAGGTGTACCGTTATGGTCATGGGTAGGGGTATGGGTGGGGTTAGGGTTAGGGTTAGGATTAGGGTTAGGGTTAGGGTTAGGGTAGGGTTAGGGTTAGGGTTAGTTTTAGGGGCAGGGTTAGGGTTAGGCTTAGGGGTTGAGTTAGGGGTAGGGTTAGGTTTAGGGTTAGGGTTAGGGTTAGGGTTAGGGTTAGAGATAGGGTAGGGTTAGGGTTAGGGGTAGGGGTAGGGGTTGAGGTAGGGGTAGGGTTAGGGTTAGGGTTAGGGTGAGGGTTGGGGTTAGGGTTAGGGCTAGGGTTAGGGTTAGGGCTAAGTGTAGAGATAGGGTTAGGGTTAGGGCTAGGGCTAGAGTTAGTGTTAGGTTTAGTTTTAGGGTTAGGGTTAGGGCTAGGTTTAGGGTTATGGTTAGGGTTAGGGTTATTGTTATTGCTAGGGGTAGGGTTAGGTTTAGGGTTAGGGGTAGGGGTTAGGGTTAGGGGTAGGGGTAGGTTTAGGG
>JANJXV010000048.1:347500-362500 GCA_024803745.1 Megascapheus bottae | reverse complement strand
TTAGACGTAGGGGTAGGGTTAGGATTAGAGTTAGGGTTAAGTTTAGGGTTAGGGTTAGGTTTAGTGTTAGGGGTAGGCTTGGGTTTAGGGTTAAGGGTTGGGGTAGGGTTAGAGGTAGGGTAGGGTTAGGGTTAGGGGTAGGGTTTGGGGTAGGGGTAGTGTTAGGTTTAGGGCTAGGGTTAGGGTTAGGGTTGGGGTTAGGATTAGGGATAGGGTTATAGTTAGGGTTAGGGTTAGCGTTAGGTTTAGGGCTAAGGCTAGGGTTATGGTTTGGGTTAGATTTAGGTTTAGGCCTAGGGTCAGGGTTAGGGTTAGGGTTAGGGTTAGGATTTAGGGTTAGGGTTAGAGATAGGGTAGGGTTAGGTTTAGGGTTAGGGGTAGGGGTAGAGTTAGGGTTAGGGTTAGGGTGAGGGTTGGGGTTAGGGTTAGGGCTATGGTTAGGGTTAGGGCTAAGTGTAGGGATAGGGTTAGGGTTAGGGCTAGGGCTAGGGTTAGTGTTAGGTTTAGTTTTAGGGTTAGGGTTAGGGCTAGGTTTAGGGTTATGGTTAGGGTTAGCGTTAGGGTTAGGGCTAGTGCTAGCGTTAGGGTTAGGGTTACGGTTAGGATTAGGGTTAGGGTTTTAGGGTTAGGGTTAGGGGTAGGGGTAGGGGTATCGGTAGGGTTAGGGATAGGGTTAGGCGTAGGGGTAGGGTTAGGGGTGGAATTAGGGTTAAGGTTACTGGTAGGGTTAGAGCTTGGTTAAGGTTAGGGTTAGGGATAAGGGTCGGGTTTGGGTTAGGGTTAGGGGTAGGGGTAGGGTTAGGGTTAGAGGTAGCGTTAGGGGAATGGTTAGGGTTAGGGTTAGGGGTAGGGTTAGGGTTAGCGTTAGGGGTAGGTTTAGGGTTAGGGGTAGCGTAGGGGAAGGGTTAGGTTTAGGGGTAGGGTTAGGGTTAGAGTTAGGGTTAGGTTTACGGTTAGGGATAGGGTTAGGGTTAGGGTTAGGGTAGGGGTAGGGTTAGGGTTAGCGTTAGGGTTAGAGTTAGGGGTAGGGTTAGGGTTAGGTTTAGGGGTAGGATTAGGGTTAGGTTTAGGGTAGGGTTAGGGTAAGCGTTAGGGGTAGGGGTATGGTTAGGGTTAGGGTTACGGTTAGTGGTAGGTTAGGCTTATAGTTACGGTTAGGTTTATGGTAGGGTTAGGGTTAGGGTTAGGGTTAGGGGTAGCTTTAGGGGTAGGGTTAGGGTTAGGGGTACGATTAGGGGTAGGGTTAGGGGTAGGGTTAGTGTTAGAGTTAGGCTTAGGGTTTGGGTAGGGTTAGGGTTAGGGTTAGGGTTAGTGGTAGCTTTAGGGGTAGGGTTAGGGTTAGGGGTAGGGGTAGGATTATGGGTAGGGTTTGGGTTAGAGTTACGGTTAGGATTAGGCTTAGAGTGAGGGTTAGGGGTAGGGGTTGGGTTAGGGTTAGGGCTAGCGTTAGGGTTAGGGTTAGGTGTAGGGTTAGGGTTAGAGTTAGGGTTAGGGTTAGGGGTAGGGTTTGGGTTAGAGTTAGGGGTAGGGTTAGGGTTAATGGTACGGGAAGGGCTAGGGATAGGGGTAGGGTTAGTGTTAGGGTTAGAGTTAGGGGTAGGGTTAGGGTTAGAATTAGGGTTAGGTGTGGGTGTAGGGTTAGGGTTAGGGGTAGGGTTAGGGTTAGGGTTAGTGGTAGGGGTAGGGTTAGGGTTAAGGGTAGGTGTAGGGGTAGGAGTAGGTGTAGGTTTAGGATTAGGGTTAGGGTTAATGTTAGGGGAAAAGTTAGGTTTATGGGTAGGGTTAGGTTTAGGGGTAGGGTTAGTGTTAGGTGTAGGGTTAGGGTTAGGGTTAGGTTTAGGGTTAGAGTTAGTGGTAGGGGTAGGGTTAAGGTTAGGGTTAGAGTTAGGGGTAGGTGTAATCATTGGGTTAGGGTTAGAGTCAGGGTTAGGTTTAGGGGTAGAGTTAGGGTTATGGGTAGGGTTAGGGTTAGTGGTAGAGTTAGGTTTAGGTTTAGGGGTAGGATTAGGGTTAGGTTTAGTGTTAGGGTTAGGGTAAGCGTTAGGGGTAGGGTTATGGTTAGGGTTAGGGTTACGGTTAAGGGTAGGGGTAGGGTTAGGGTTAGGGTTAGGGGTAGGGTTAGGTTTAGGGCTAGGGTTAGGGGTAGCTTTAGGGGTAGGGTTAGGTTTAGGGTTAGGGATAAGGTTAGGGGTAGGGTTAGGGTTAGAGTGACGGTTAGGGTTAGGATTAGGGGTAGGTATAGGGTTAGGGTTAGGGTTAGCGGTACAGGTAGGGGTAGGCGTAGGAGTAGGGTTAGGGTTAGGGTTAGGGATAGGGAACGTTTAGGAGTAGGGTTAGGGTTAGGGTTAGGGTTACGGTTACGGGTAGGGTTAGGGATAGGGTTAGGGTTAGGGGTAGATTTAGGGGTTGGGTTAGGTTTAGGTTTAGGGGTAAGGTTAGGGTTAGTGTTAGGGTTAGGGTGACGGTTAGGGTTAGGATTAGGGGTAGGTGTATGGTTAGGGTTAGCGGTATGGGTACTGGTAGGGGTAGGGGTAGGGGTAGGGTTAGGGTTTGGGCTTGCGCTAGGGTTAGGGTTATGTTTAGGACTAGGGCTTGGGTTAGAGTTAGGGGTAGAGTTAAGGTTAGGGGTAGGGTTAGGGTTAGGGGTTAGGGTAGGGTTAGGGTTACGGTTAGTTTTAGGGGCAGGGTTAGGATTAGGTTTAGGGGTAGGGTTAGGGTTTAAGTTTATAATTAGGTTTAAGGTTATAATTAGGTTTAAGGTTATAATTAGGGTTAGGGCTAGGGTTAGGGTTAGGTGTAGGGGTAGGGTTAGGGGTAGGATTATGGTTAAGGTTACGGGTAGGGTTAGAGTTTGGTTAAGGTTAGGGTTAGGGGTAGGGGTCGGGTTTGGGTTAGGGTTAGGGGTAGGGGTAGGGGTAGGGTTAGAGGTAGTGTTGGGGAATGGTTAGGGTTAGGGTTAGAGGTAGGGTAGGGTTAGGGTTAGGGTTAGTTTTAGGGGCAGGGTTAGGGTTAGGTTTAGGGGTAGGGTTAGGGGTAGGGTTAGGGTTAGGGTTAGGGTTAGGGTTAGGGTTAGAGATAGCCTAGGGTTAGGTTAGGGTTAACGGTACGTGTAGAGGTAGGGGTAGGGTTAGGGTTAGGGTTAGGGTGAGGGTTGGGGTTAGGGTTAGAGTTAGGGTTAGGGTTACCTATAGGGGTAGGGTTAGGGTTAGGGTTAAGTTTAGGGGTAGGGTTAGGGTTAGGGTCAGGGTTAGAGTTAGGGTTAGAGTTAGGGTTAGGGTTAGGGTTAGTGGCAGGGATATTGTTAGGGTTAGGGGTAGGGGTAGGAGTAGGGGTCGGTTTAGGACTAGGGTTAGGATTAGGGTTAGGGTTAGGGTTAGGGTTATTGTTAGGGCTAGGGTTAGGGTTAGGGTTAGGGTTAGTGGTTAGGGTTAGGGGTAGGGGTAAGGGTAGGGGTAGGGGTAGGGTTAGGGTTAGGGGTAGGGGCAGGGGTAGGGTTAGGGTTAGGGGTAGAGTTAGGGGAAGGGGTAGGTAGGGGTAGGGTTAGAGTTAGAGTTATGGTTAGGGTTATGGTTAGGGGTAGGTTTAGGTTTAGGGTTAAGGTTAGGGGTAGGGTTAAGTTTAGGGTTAGGGTTAGAGTTAAGGGTAGGGTTAGGGTTAGGGTTAGGGTTAGGGTTAGGGGTAGGGGCAGGGGTAGTGTTAGGGATAGGGTTAGGGTTAGGGGTAGGGTTAGGGTTAGGGTTTGGGTTAGTGGTAGCGGTAGAGGTAGGGTTAGGGGTAGGGGTAGGTGTAGGGGTAGGGGTAGGTTTAGGATTCGGGTTAGGATTCGGGTTAGGGTTAGGGGTTGGGGTAGGGGTAAGGTAAGGGTTAGGGTTTGGTTTAGTGTTAGGGGTAGTGGTAGGGGTAGGGTAGGGTTAGGGTTAGTGTTAGCGGTAGGGGTAGGGATAAGGGTAGGGTTAGGGTTAGGGGTAGGGTTAGGGTTAGGGTTAGGGTTGGGTTTGGGGTTAGGGTTAGGGGTAGGTTTAGGGTCAGGTTTAGGGTTAAGGCTAGGGCTAGGTTTAGGGTTAGGGTTAGGGTTACCGTTAAGGGGTAGGGGTAGGGTTAGGTTTAGGGTTAGGGTTATGGTTAGGGGTATTGTTAGGATTAGGGCTATTGTTAGGGGTAGGGTTAGGGTTATGGTTAGGAGTAGGGTTAGGGTTAGGATTAGGGTTAGGGGTAGGGGTAGGTGTAGGGGTAGCGGTGGGTGTAGGGTTAGGGTTAGGGTAGGGTTAGGGTTAGGAACAGGTGTAGGGGTAGCGGTGGCTGTGGGTTAGGGTTAGGGTTAGGGTTAGCGGTAGGGGTAGTGGTAGGGGTAGGGGTAGGGTTAGGGTTAGGGTTAGGGCTAGGGTTAATGTTAGGGGTAGGGGTAGGGTTAGATTTAGGGTTAGGGTTAGGGGTAGGGTTAGGGGTGGGTTTAGGGTTAGGGTTAGGGGTAGGGTTAGGGTTAGGTTTAGGGTTAGGATTAGGGGTAGGGTTAGGGTTAGGTTTAGGGTTAGGGTTAGGGGTGGGGTTAAGGTTAGGGTTAGGGTTAGGGTTAGGGTTAGGGGTTGGGTTAGGGTTAGGGATAGTTTTAGGGTTAGTGTTAGGGTTAGGGTTAGGGTTAGGTGTAGGGTAGGCTTTAGGTTAGGGTTAGGTTAGTTTAGGTTAGGTTAGGGGTTAGGTTAGTTAGGTTAGGTTAGGGGTAGTGGTAGGCGTAGGGGTAGGGTTAGGGTTAGGGTTAGGGCTAGGGTTAATGTTAGGGGTAGGGTTAGGGTTGGGGTTAGGTGTAGGGTTAGGGGTAGGGGTACGGGTAGGGTTAGGCGCAGGGGTAGGGGTAGGGTTAGGGGTAGGGGTAGGGGTAGGGGTAGGGGAAGGGGTGGAGGTAGGTTTAGATTTAGGGTTAGGTTTAGGGGTAGGGTTATCAGTAGGTTTAGGGTTAGGGTTAGTGGTAGTGTTGGGGTTAGGGTTAGGGTTAGGGGTAGGGTTAAGGTTAGGGTTAGGGTTAGGGTTAGGGATTGGCTTAAGGTTAGGGATAGGGTTAGGGCTAGGGGTGGGGTTAGCCTTAGGGTTAGGTTTAGGGTTAGGGTTAGCGTTAGTTGTACGATTAGGGTTAGGGTTAGGGTTACGGTTAGGGGTATAGTTTGGGTTAGGGTTAGGGGTAGTGGTAGGGTTAGGGTTAGGTTTAGGGCTAGGGGTAGAGTTAGGGTTAGTGTTAGGGTTAGAGTTAGGGTTAGAGTTAGGGTTAGGGGTAGGGTTAGTGGCAGGGGCATTGTTCGGGTTAGGAGTAGGGGTATGGTTAGGGGTAGGTTTAGGACTAGGGTAAGGGTTAGGATTAGGTTTAGGGTTAGGGTTAGGGTTATTGTTAGGGCTAGGGCTAGGGTTAGGGTTAGGGTTAGGGGTAGGGGTAGGGGTAGGGTTAGGGGTAGTGGTAGGGGTATGTGTAGGGTTAGGGTTAGGATTAGGGTTAGGATTAGGGTTAGGGGTAGGGTTAGGGTTAGGGGTAAAGTTAGGGGAAGGGTTAGGTAGGGGTAGGGTTAGGGTTAGAGTTAGGGTTAGGGTTACGGTTAGGGGTAGGTTTAGGGTTAGGGTTAGGGTTAGGGGTAGGATTAAGGTTGGGGTTAGTGTTAGAGTTGAGGGTAGGGTTAGGGTAAGGGTTAGGGTTAGGGTTTGGGGTAGGTGTAGTGTTAGGGATAGGGTTAGGGTTAGGTTTAGGGGTAGGGTAGGGTTAGGGTTTGAGTTAGTGGTAGCAGTAGGGGTAGGATTAGGGGTAGGGGTAGGTGTAGGGGTAGGTGTAGGTTTAGGATTCGGGTTAGGATTCGGGTTAGGGTTAGGGTTAGGGGTAGGGGTAAGGTAAAGGTTAGGGTTTGGGGTAGTATTAGGGGTAGGGTTAGGGGTAGGGTTAGGGTTAGGTTTAGGGTTAGGATTAGGGGTAGGGTTAGGGTTAGGTTTAGGGTTAGGGTTAGGGGTGGGGTTAAGGTTAGGGTTAGGGTTAGGGTTAGGGTTAGGGGTTGGGTTAGGGTTAGGGATAGTTTTAGGGTTAGTGTTAGGGTTAGGGTTAGGGTTAGGTGTAGGGTAGGCTTTAGGTTAGGGTTAGGTTAGTTTAGGTTAGGTTAGGGGTTAGGTTAGTTAGGTTAGGTTAGGGGTAGTGGTAGGCGTAGGGGTAGGGTTAGGGTTAGGGTTAGGGCTAGGGTTAATGTTAGGGGTAGGGTTAGGGTTGGGGTTAGGTGTAGGGTTAGGGGTAGGGGTATGGGTAGGGTTAGGCGCAGGGGTAGGGGTAGGGTTAGGGGTAGGGGTAGGGGTAGGGGTAGGGGAAGGGGTGGAGGTAGGTTTAGATTTAGGGTTAGGTTTAGGGGTAGGGTTATCAGTAGGTTTAGGGTTAGGGTTAGTGGTAGTGTTGGGGTTAGGGTTAGGGTTAGGGGTAGGGTTAAGGTTAGGGTTAGGGTTAGGGTTAGGGATTGGCTTAAGGTTAGGGATAGGGTTAGGGCTAGGGGTGGGGTTAGCCTTAGGGTTAGGTTTAGGGTTAGGGTTAGCGTTAGTTGTACGATTAGGGTTAGGGTTAGGGTTATGGTTAGGGGTATAGTTTGGGTTAGGGTTAGGGGTAGTGGTAGGGTTAGGGTTAGGTTTAGGGTTAGGGGTAGAGTTAGGGTTAGTGTTAGGGTTAGAGTTAGGGTTAGAGTTAGGGTTAGGGGTAGGGTTAGTGGCAGGGGCATTGTTCGGGTTAGGAGTAGGGGTATGGTTAGGGGTAGGTTTAGGACTAGGGTAAGGGTTAGGATTAGGTTTAGGGTTAGGGTTAGGGTTATTGTTAGGGCTAGGGCTAGGGTTAGGGTTAGGGTTAGGGTTAGGGGTAGGGGTAGGGGTAGGGTTAGGGGTAGTGGTAGGGGTATGTGTAGGGTTAGGGTTAGGATTAGGGTTAGGATTAGGGTTAGGGGTAGGGTTAGGGTTAGGGGTAAAGTTAGGGGAAGGGTTAGGTAGGGGTAGGGTTAGGGTTAGAGTTAGGGTTAGGGTTACGGTTAGGGGTAGGTTTAGGGTTAGGGTTAGGGTTAGGGGTAGGATTAAGGTTGGGGTTAGTGTTAGAGTTGAGGGTAGGGTTAGGGTAAGGGTTAGGGTTAGGGTTTGGGGTAGGTGTAGTGTTAGGGATAGGGTTAGGTTTAGGGGTAGGGTAGGGTTAGGGTTTGAGTTAGTGGTAGCAGTAGGGGTAGGATTAGGGGTAGGGGTAGGTGTAGGGGTAGGTGTAGGTTTAGGATTCGGGTTAGGATTCGGGTTAGGGTTAGGGTTAGGGGTAGGGGTAAGGTAAAGGTTAGGGTTTGGGGTAGTATTAGGGGTAGGGTTAGGGGTAGGGTAGGGTTAGGGTTAGGGTTAGCGGCAGGGTCAGGGGTAGGGGTAGGGTTAGGGTTAGGGGTAGAGTTAGGGTTAGGGTTAGGGTTGGGGTTGGAGTTAGGGTTAGGGGTAGTGTTAGGGTCAGATTTAGGGTTAAGCCTAGGGGTAGGTTTAGGGTTAGGGTTAGGGTTACATTTAAGGGGTCGGGGTAGGGTTAGGTTTAGGGTTAGGGTTATGGTTGGGGTATTGGTACGATTAGGGTTATTGTTAGGGTTAGGGTTAGGGTTAGGGTTAGCGTTATAATTAGGGTTACGGTTTGGGGTTTTGGTTAGGGTTAGGGTTATGGTTAGGGTTAGGGGTAGGGTTAGCTTAGGTTCAGGGTTAGGGTTAGGGTTAGGGCTAGCTTTAGGTGTAGGGTTAGAGTTAGGCAGAGGGGGAAGGTTAGCAGTAGGGTTAGGGTTAGGGTTACGGTTAGGGTTAAGGTTAGATTTAGGGTTAGGGGTCGGTTTAGGTTTAGGTTTCGGGGTAGGGTTAGGGTTAGGGTTAGGATTAGGGGTAGGGGTAGGGTTTGGGTTAGGGTTAGGGTTAGGCGTAGGGTTAGGGCTAGGGTTAGGGGTAGTGGTAGGGGTAGGTTTAGGATTAGGGTTAGGGTTAAGGTTAAGGGTAGTGTTAGGGTTATGGGTCGGGTTAGGTTTAGGGGTAGGGTTAGAGGTAGGGTTAGGGGTAGGGTTAGGGTTAGGTTTAGGATTAGGGTTAGGGTAGGGGTAGGGTTAGGGTTAGGGTTAGGGGTAGGGGTAGAGGTAGGGTAGGGTTATGGTTAGGGGATAGGGTTAGGGTTATGGGTCGGGGTAGGGTTAGGGTTAGGGTTAGGGTTAGAGTTAGGGCTAGGGCTAGGGTTAGGATTAGGTTTAGGGCTGGGGTTAGGGTAAGGGTTAGGGCTAGGGCTAGGGTTAGGTTTCGGGTTAGGGTTAGGGCTAGGGCGAGGGTTAGGGTTAGGGTTACTGTGAGGGCTAGTGCTAGGGTTAGGGTTAGGATTAGGGATAGGTTTAGGATTAGGGTTAGGGTTTTAGCGTTAGGGTTAAGGTTAGGGGTAGGGGTAGGTTTAGGGTTAGGGTTAGGGTTAGTGGTAGGGGAAGAGGTAGAGGTATGGTTAGGGGTAGGGCTAGGGTTAGGGTAAGGGTTATGGGTAGGGTTAGGGTTAGGGTTAGGGGTAGGGTTAGGGTTAGGGTTAGAGGTAAGGGTAGGGTAGGGTTGGGGTTAGGGCTACGGGTAGGGTTAGGGTTAGGGTTAGGTTTAGGGGTAGGGATAGGGTTAGGGGTAGGGATAGGGTTAGGGTTAGAGTTAGGGTTTGGGTTAGGGGTAGGGTTAGGGTTAGGTTTAGTCCTAGGGTTAGAGTTAGGGTTACGGTTAGGGGTTGGGTTTTGGTTAGGGTTAGGGTTAATTTTAGGGTTAGGGTTAGCATTAGGGGTAGGGTTAGGGGTAGGGGTAGGGTTAGGGTTTGGGGTAGGTTTAGGGTTAGGGTTAGGGTTAGGTTTAGGGGTAGAGTTAGGGTTATTGGTGGGGTTATGGTAGGCGTTAGTGTTAGGGTTAGGTGTAGGGGTAGAGTTAGGGATAGGTTTGCGGTTAGGGTTAGGGGTAGGGTTAGGGTTAGGGTTAGAGGTAAGGGTAGGGTAGGGTTGGGGTTAGGGCTACGGGTAGGGTTAGGGTTAGGGTTAGGTTTAGGGGTAGGGATAGGGTTAGGGGTAGGGATAGGGTTAGGGTTAGAGTTAGGGTTTGGGTTAGGGGTAGGGTTAGGGTTAGGTTTAGTCCTAGGGTTAGAGTTAGGGTTACGGTTAGGGGTAGGGTTTTGGTTAGGGTTAGGGTTAATTTTAGGGTTAGGGTTAGCATTAGGGGTAGGGTTAGGTTTAGGTTTAGGTTTACAGTTAAGGGTATTGTTAGGGTTAGGGATAGGGTTAGGGGTAGGTGTAGGGTTAGAGTTAGGGTTAGGGTTACGGTTAATGGTTGGTTTAGGGTTAGGGTTAGTGTTCGGGGTATTGTTAGGGTTAGGGTTAGTGTTAGAGTTAGGGTTAGCGTTATGGGTACTGTTAGCGTTAGGGTTAGGGTTACGGTTAGGGGTAGGGTTAAGTTTAGGCTTAGGGGTAGGTTTATGGTTATGGTTATTGTTAGGTTTAGGGTTAGGGTTACGGTTAGGGTTAGGGTTAGGGTTAGGGTTAGGGTTTCGGTTAGGGTTAGGGTTAGAGTTAGGGGTAGGGGTAGGGTTAGGGTAGGGGTAGGGGTAGGGTTAAGGTTAGGGGTAGCGTTACGGGTAGGGGTAGCGTTACGGGTAGGGGTAGGGGTAGGGTTAGGGGTAGGGTTAGGGTTAGGGTTAGGGGTAGGTGTAGTGTTTGGGTTAGGGTTAGGGTTATGGGTAGGGATAGGGGTAGGTGTAGGGTTTGGGTTAGGGTTAGGTGTAGGTGTAGGGGTAGGGGTAGGGTTCGGGTTATGTTTAGGGTTAGGGTTAGGGCTGGAGTTAGGGTTATGGGTAGGATTAGGGTTAGGGGTAGCGTTAGGGTTAGGGTTAGTGGTAGGAGTAGGGTTAGGGTTAGGGGTAGGGCTAGGTGTAGGGGTAGGGGTACGGTTAGTGTTAGGGGTACGGCTAGGTGTAGTGGTAGGGGTACGGTTAGGGTTAGGATTATGGTTAAGGGTAGGGTAGGGTTAGGGTTAGGGGTAGGGATAGGGGTAGGGTTAGGGGTAGGGATAGGGGTAGGGTTAGGGGTAGGGGTAGGGTTAGAGTTAGGGTTAGGGTTAGGATTATGGTTAAGGGTAGGGTAGGGTTAGGGTTAGGGGTAGGGATAGGGGTAGGGTTAGGGGTAGGGATAGGGGTAGGGTTAGGGGTAGGGGTAGGGTTAGAGTTAGGGGTAGGGTTAGGGGTAGGGGTAGTGTTAGGCTTAGGGGTAGGGGTAGTGGTAGGGTAGGGTTAAGTTTAGGGGTTGGGTTAGGGTTAGGGTGAGGGTTAGGGGTAGGATTAGGTTAGAGTTAGGGTTAGGGTTACGGTTAGGGGTAGGGTTAGGGTTAGGGTTACGGTTAGGGGTAAAGACAGGGTTAGGGTTAGGGTTAGAGTTATGGGTATGGTTAGGGTTAGGGTTAGGTGTAGGGTTAAGTTTAGTCGCTGCGGTAGGGTTAGATTTTGGGTTAGGGGTAGTTGTAGGGTTAGAGTTAGGGTTAGGGTTACGGTTAATGGTAGAGTTAGGGTTAGGGTTAGGGGTATTGTTGGGGTTAGCGTTAGGGTTAGAATTAGGGTTAGGGTTAGTGGCAGGAGTAGGGTTAGGTTTAGTGTTAGGGTTAGGGTTATGGTTAGGGTTAGCGTTACGGGTAGTGTTAGGGTTAGCGTTAGGGTTACGGTTAGGGGTAGGGTTAGGTTTAGGGTTAGGGTTAGGGTTAGGGGCAGGGTTATGGGAATGGTTATGGTTAGGGTTAGGGGTAGCTTTAGGGGTAGGGTTAGGGTTAGGCTTAGGGGTAGGGTTAGGGGTAGGGTTAGTGTTAGGGTTTCGGTTAGGGTTAGGGTTAGAGTTAGGGGTAGGGGTATGGGTAGGGTTAGGGTTAGGGGTATGGTTAAGGTTAGGGGTAGCGTTACGGGTAGGGGTAGGGGTAGGGTTAGGGGTAGGTTTAGGGTTAGTGTTAGGGGTAGGCGTATTGTTTCGGTTAGGGTTAGGTTTAGGATTGGGGTTAGGGTTAGCGGTAGGGATAGGGGTAGGTGTAGGGTTAGGGTTAGGGTTAGGGTTAGGGGCAGGGGCAGGGGTAGGGTTAGGGTTATGTTTAGGGTTAGGGTTAGGGGTTGAGTTAGGGTTATGTGTAGGATTAGGGTTAGGGGTAGGGTTAGGGTTAGTTTTAGGTGTAGGGGTACGGTTAGGGTTAGGGGTAGGGCTAGGTGTAGGTGTAGGGGTAGGGTTAGGGGTAGGATTAGAGTTAGGGGTAGGGGTAGGGTTAGGGTTAGAGTTAGGGTTACAGGTAGGGATAGGGGTAGGTTTAGGGTTAGGGGTAGCGTTAGAGTTAGGGGTAGGTTTAGGGGTAGGGGAAGGGTTACGGTTAGGGGTAGGGATAGCTGTAGGGGTAGGGTAGCGGTAGGGTTAGGTGTAGGGTTAGGGTTGGGGTTAGGGGTAGGAGTAGGGGTAGGTTTAGGGGTAGGGTTAGGTTTAGGGGTAGGGATAGGGTTATGGTTAGGGTTAGGGTTAGGGGTAGGGGTAGGGTTATGTTTAGGGTTAGGGTTAGAGTTAGGGGTGAGTGTTAGGTTTAGGTTTAGGGTTAGGGTTAGGGGTAGAGGTAGGGGTAGTGTTAAGGTTAGGGGTAGGGGTAGATGTATGTTTGGCGTTAGGTTTAGGGGTAGGGTACATGGTAGGGTTATGTTTAATGTTAGGTTTAGAGGTAGGGGTTAGGGTTAGGGTTAGGCTTAGGGTTAGGTTTGGTGGTAGGTTGGGTTAGGGTTAGGGGTAGGGTTAGGCTTAGGGTTAGGGGTAGGGGTAGGTGTAGTGGTAGGGGTAGGGTTAGGTTTAGGGTTTGGGGTAGGGGTAGGCTTAGGGTAGGGGTTGGGTTAGGGTAAGGGTTATGGTTAGTGTTACGGTTAGGGTTAAGGTTAGGTTTGGGGTTAGGGTTAGGTTTACGTTTAGAGTTTGGTGTATTGTTAGGGTTGGGGATAGTGTTAAGGGTAGGGCTAGGGTTAGAGTTAGGGTTAGGGTTAGGGTTAGGGGTAGGGTTAGGTTTAGGTTTACGGTTAGGGGTAAGGTTAGGGTTAGGGTTAGAGTTAGGGGTAGGTTTAGGGTTAGGGTTAGGGTTAGGGTTTGGGGTCGGGTTAGGGTTAGGGTTAGGGTTATGGTTAGGGTTAGGTTTATGGGTAGCTTTAGGGGTGGGGTTAGGTTTAGGGTTAGGGGTAGGGTTAGGGTTAGGGTTTCAGTTAGGGATAGGGTCAGAGTTAGGGGTAGGGGTAGGGTTAGGGTTAGGTTTAGGGGCAGGGTTAAGGTTAGGGGTAGCGTTACGTGTAGGGGTATGGGTAGGGGTAGTTTTAGGGGTAGGGTTAGGAGTAGGGGTAGGGTTTGGGTTAGGCTTAGGTTTAGGGTTAGGGGTAGAATTAGGGGTAGGGATAGGGGTAGGTGTAGGGTTAGGTTTAGGGTTAGGGTTAGGGGTAGGGGTAGGGTTAGGGTTATGTTTAGAGTTAGGGTTAGTGGTTGAGTTAGGGTTATGGGTAGGATTAGGGTTAGGGGTAGGGTTAGGGTTAGGGTTAGGTGTAGGGGTAAGGTTAGGGTTAGGGGTAGGGTTAGGGTTGGGGTTAGGGGCAGGGTTAGGGGTAGTGTTAAAGTTAGGGTTAGGGTTAGGGGTAGCTTTAGGGGTAGGGTTAGGTTTAGGGTTAGGGTTAGTGGTAGGGTTAGGGTTAGGGTTAGGGTTGGGGTAGGGTTAGGGTTGGGGTTAGGGTTAGGGTTAGGGTTAGGGTTAGGTTTGGGGTTAGGGGTAGGGGTAGGGTTATGGGTAGGGGTATGGTTAGGGTTAAGGTTAGGGTTAGGGTTAGTGTTAGGGGTAGTGCTAGGGGTAGGGTTAGGTTTAGGGTTAGGTGTAGGGGTAGGGGTAGGGGTAGGGGTAGGGTTAGGGTTAGGGGTAGGGGTAGGGTTAGGGTTAGGGTTAGTGTTAGGGTTAGTGGTAGGGGTAGGTTTAGGGTTAGTGTTAGGGTTAGGGGTAGGTTTAGGGTTAGGGGTAGGGGTAGGGTTAGGGTTGGGGTAAGGGGTAGGGTTAGGGTTAGGATTAGGGTTAGGGGTAGGGTTAGGGTTAGTGTTAGGGTTAGGGTTAGGTTTAGGGTTAGCGTTAGCATTAGGGGTAGGGTTAGGGTTAGGTTTAGATTTATGGTTAGGGGTATTGTTAGGGTTAGCGTTAAGGTTAGGGGTAGTGTTAGGGTTAGAGTTATGGTTAGGGTTACAGTTAATGGTAGGGTTAGGGTTAGGTTTAGGGTTAGGGGTATGTTTAGGGTTAGGCTTAGAGTTAGGTTTAGGAGTAGGGTTAGGGTTAGGTTTAGGGTTAGGGGTAGGGTTAGGGTTGGGGTTATGGTTAGGGTTAGCATTAGGTGTAGTGTTAGGGTTAGGGTAGGGTTACGGTTAGGGGTAGGGTTAGGTTTAGGTTTAGTGTTAATGTTAGGGGTTGAGTTAGGCTTATGGGTAGGATTAGAGTTAGGGGTAGGGTTAGTGGTAGGGTTAGGGGTAGGGGTAGGGTTAGGGTTAGAGGTAGGTTAGGGATAGCGGTAGGGGTAGTTTTAGGTGTAGGGTTAGGAGTAGGGGTAGGGTTTGGGTTAGGGTTAGGTTTAGGGTTAGGGGTAGGGTTAGGGGTAGGGATAGGGGTAGGTGTAGTGTTAGGTTTAGGGTTAGCGTTAGGGGTAGGGGTAGGGTTAGGGTTATGTTTAGAGTTAGGGTTAGGGGTTGAGTTAGGGTTATGGGTAGGATTAGGGTTAGGGGTAGGGGTAGGGTTAGGGTTATGGTTAGGGGTAGGGTTAGGGTTAGGGGTAGGGTTAGGGTTGGGGTTAGTGGCAGGGTTAGGGGTAGTGTTAAGGTTAGGGTTAGGGTTAGGGGTAGCTTTATGGGTAGGGTTAGGTTTAGGGTTAGGGGTTGTGGTAGGGTTAGGGTTAGGGTTAGGGTTAGGGGTAGGGGTAGGGTTAGGGTTGGGGTTAGGGTTAGGGTTAGGGTTAGGGTTAGGGTTAGGTTTGGGGTAGGGGTAGGGGTAGGGTTATGGGTAGTGGTATGGTTAGGGTTAGGGTTAGGGTTAGGGTTAGTGTTACGGGTAGGGGTACGGGTAGGGTTAGGTTTAGGTTTAGGTGTAGTGGTAGGGGTAGGGGTAGGGTTAGGGTTAGGGTTAGGGTTAGTGTTAGGGTTAGGGTTAGTGTTAGGGTTAGTGTTAGGGTTAGGGGTAGTGTTAGGGTTAGGGTTAGGGGTAGGGTTAGGGTTAGGGTTAGGGGTAGGGGTAGGGGTAGGGTTGGGGTAGGGGTGGGGTTAGGGTTAGGGTTAGGGTTAGTGTTAGGGTTAGTGTTAGGGTTAGGGGTAGGGTTAGGGTTAGGGTTAGGGGTAGGGTTAGGGTTAGGGTTAGGGGTAGGGGTAGGGTTAGGGTTGGCGTAGGGGTAGGGTTAGGGTTAGGGTTAGGGGTAGGGTTAGGTTTAGTGTTAGGGTTAGGTTTAGTTTTAGCGTTAGCATTAGGAGTAGGGTTAGGGTTAGGTTTAGGTTTACGGTTAGGGGTATTGTTAGGGTTAGGGTTAAGGTTAGGGGTAGTGTTATGGTTAGAGTTATGGGTAGGGTTACGGTTAATGGTAGGGTTAGGGTTAGGTTTAGGGTTAGGGGTATTGTTAGGTTCAGGCTTAGAGTTAGGGTTAGGAGTAGGGTTAGGGTTAGGGTTAGGATTAGGGGTAGGGTTAGGGTTGGGGTTATGGTTGGGGTTAGCGTTAGGTGTAGTGTTAGAGTAGGGTAGGGTTACGGTTAGGGGTAGTGTTAGGTTTAGGTTTAGGGTTAACATTAGGGGTTGAGTTAGGCTTATGGGTAGGATAAGAGTTAGGGGTTGGGTTAGGGTTAGGGTTAGGGGTAGGTGTAGGGTTAGGGTTAGAGGTAGGTTAGGGATAGGTTAGGGGCAGGGTTAGGGTTAGGGTTAGTGTTAGGGTTAGGGGTAGCTTTA
>JANJXV010000048.1:337500-342500 GCA_024803745.1 Megascapheus bottae | reverse complement strand
GGGTTAAAGTTAGGGTTAGAGATACGTTTAGAGTTAGGGTTAGTGTTAGGGTTAGGGGTAGGGTTAGGGTTAGGTTTAGGGTTAGGGTTAGGGGTAGGGTTAGGGTTAGGGGTAGGGGTAGGTGTAGGGTTAGTGTTAGGGGTAGGGTTAGGTGTAGGGTTTGGTTTGGGGTTAGGGTTAGGGTTAGGGGTAGGGTTAGGGTTAGGGTTAGGGTAGGGTTAGGGGTAGGTTGGGGTTAGGGTTTTGTTTAGGGTGAGCGTTAGGGGTAGGGTTAGGGGTAGGGGTAGGTGAGGGTTAGGGTTAGTGTTAGGGTTAGGGGTAGCGGTAGGGTTAGGGTTAGGGTTAGGTTTAGGGCTAGCGCTAGGGTTAGGGTTAGATTTAGGGTTAGGTCTTGAGTTAAGTAAGGGGTAGAGTTAGGGTTAGGGTTAGGGGTAGGGTTAGGGGTAGAATTAGGGTTAGGGTTAGGGTTACTGTTAGGGTTAGGGCTAGTGTTAGGGGTAGGGTTAGGGTTAGGACTAGGGTTAGGGGTAGGGTTAGGTTTAGGATTAGGGTTAGGGTTAAGGGTAGGGTTAGGGTTAGTTTTAGGGTTAGGGGTAGCTTTAGGGTAGGGTTATAGTTAGGGTTAGGAGTAGGTTTAGGGGTAGGGTTACAGTTAGGGTTACAGTTAGGGTTAGGGTCAGAGTTAAGGTTAGGTGTAGGGTTAGGGTTAGGGTTAGTGGTAGGCGTAGTGGTAGGGGTAGGGATAGGGTTAAAGTTAGGGTTAGGGTTACGGTTAGGGCTAGGGTTAGGGTTAGGGTTAGGGGTAGGTTAGGGTTAGGTTTAGGGTTAGGGTTAGGGGTAGGGTTAGGGTTAGGATTAGGGTTTGGGGTAGGGTTAGGGTAAGGGGTAGGTTTAGGAGTAGGGTTTGGTTTGGGGTTGGGGTTAGGGTTAGGGGTAGGGTTAGGGTTAGGGTTAGGGGTAAGGTTACGGTTAGGGTTAGGGGCATGGTTAGGGTTAGGGTTATGGTTAGGGTTAGCATTACGGGTAGAGTTAGGGTTAGGGTTAGGGGTATGGTTATGGTTAGGGTTAGGGTTAGGGCTAGCTTCAGGGGTAGGGATAGAGTTAGGGGTAGGGTTAGGGGTAGGGTTATGGTTAGGGTTTCGGTTAGGGTTAGGGTTAGAGTAATGTGTAGGGCTAGGGTTAGGTTTAGGGTTAGGAGTAGGGTTAGGGTTAGGGGTAGGGTTAGGGTTAGGGGTATTGTTAGGGGTATGGTAAGGGTTAGGATTAGGGGTAGGGTTACGGTTATGGTTAGGTGTAGGTGTAGGGTTTGGGTTAGGGTTAGGTTTAGGGTTAGGGTTAGGGCTAGGGGTAGGGTTAGGGGTAGGGTTAGGGTTAGGGTTAGGTTTAGGGGTTGAGTTAGGTTTATGTGTAGGGTTAGGGGTAGGGTTAGGGTTAGGGTTATAGTTAGGGGTAGGGTTAGGAGTAGGGTTAGGTTTAGAGGAAGTGCTAGGGGAAGGGTTAGGGGTAGGGTTAGGGTTAGGGATAGTGGTAGGGTTAGGGGTACTGGTAGGGCCAGGGTTAGGGGTAGGGTTAGGTTTAGGGTTAGGGTTAGGGGTAGGGTTAGGGGTAGGGTTAGGGGTAGGGTTAGAGTTAGGGTTCGGGTTAGGGGTAGGGGTAGGATTAGCGTTAGGTTTAGGGTTAGGGGTAGGGGTAGGCGTAAGTGTAGGGGTAGGGTTAGGGTTAGTGTTAGGGGTAGGGGTAGGGGTAGGTATAGGGGTTGGTGTATTGTTAGGGTCAGGGTTAGGGTTAGGGTTAGGCTTAGGGGTAGGGTTAGGGGTAGAGTTTTGGTTAGGGTTTGGGTTAGAGTTAGGGTTAGGGTTAGGGGTAGGGTTAGGGTTAATGGTAGTGTTAGGGGTAGGGTTAGGGGTAGGGTTAGAGGTAGGGTTATTGTTAGGGTTAGGGGTTAGGGTACGGTTTGGGCTAGGGTTAGGTTTAGGGTTACGATTAGGGGTAGGGGTAGGGATAGGGGTTGGTGTATTGTTAGGGTCAGGGTTAGGGTTAGTGGTAGGGATAGGGGTAGGTTTAAGGTTAGGTTTAGGGGTAGGGTGAGGGGTTGAGTTAGGGTTATGGGTTAGAGTTAGGGGTAGGGGTATGGTTAGTGTTATGGTTAGGGGTAGGGTTAGAGTTAGGGGTAGCGTTAGGGGTAGGGTTAGTGGTAGGGTTAGGGTTAGGGTTAGGGGTAGGGGTAGGGGTAGGGGTAGTGTTTGGGTTAGGGTTATGTTTAGGGTTAGGGTTAGAGTTAGGGTTAGCGTTACGGTTAGGGGTAAGGGTTAGGGTTAGGGGTAGGGTTATGGTTAGGTTTAGGGTTAGGGTTAGAGGTAGCTTTGGGGTAGGGTTAGGGGTAGGGTTAGGGGTAGGGTTAGACTTAGGATTTCGGTTAGGGTTGGGGTTAGAGTTAGAGGTAGAGGTTAGGGTTAGGGTTATGTTTAGGGGTAGGGTTAGTGTTAGGGCTAGCGTTAGGGGTAGGGTTAGGGGTAGGTCTAGGGGTATGGTTACGGTTAGGGTTAGTGGTAGGGGTAGGGTTTGGTTTACGGTTAGGTTTAGGGTTTGGGTTAGGGTTAGGAGTAGGGGTAGGGGTAGGGGTAGGTGTAGGGTTAGGGTTAGGGTTAGGGGTAGAGGTAGGGGTAGGGTTAGGGTTATGTTTAGGGTTAGGGTTAGGGGTTGAGTTAGGGTTATGGGTTAGGGGTAGGGTTAGAGGTAGGCTTAGGTTTAGGGTTTCGGTTAGTGTTTCGGGTAGAGTTAGGGTTAGGGTTAGTGGTAGAGTTAGGGTTAGGGGTAGTGTTAGGGGTAGGGTTAGGGGTAGGATTAGTGCTAGGGTTAGGGGTAGGGGTAGGGGTAGGGGTAGGGTTAGGGGTAGGGTTTGGGTTAGGGTTATGTTTAGTGTTAGGGTTAGAGTTAGGGTTAAGATTACGGTTAGGGGTAGGGTTAGGGTTAGGGATAGCGTTCTAGTTAGGTTTAGGGTTAGGGGTAGATTTAGGGGTAAGGTTAGGGTTAGGGGTAGGGGTAGGGTTAGGGATAGGGTTAGGATTAGGGTTTCGGTTAGCGTTAGGGTTAGAGTTAGGGGTTGGAGTAGGGTTAGGATTAGGGTTAGGGGTAGGGTTAGGGTTAGGGGTAGCGTTAGGGGTAGGCTTAGGGGTAGGGTTAGGGGTAGGGTTAGAGTTAGGGTTAGGGGTAGGGGTAGGGTTTGGGTAAGGTTTAGGTTTAGGGTTAGGGATAGGGTTAGGGGTAGGGGTAGGGGTAGGTGTAGAGTTAGGCTTAGGGTTAGGGGTAGGGGTAGGGGGAGAGTTAGGGTTATGTTTACATTTAGGGTTAGGGGTTGAGCTAGGGTGATGGGTAGGGTTATTGTTAGGGGTAGGGGTAGAGTTAGGGTTAGGCGTAGGGCTAGGGGTAGGGGTAGGGGCAGGGTTAGGGTTAGGGGTAGGGATAGGGGTAGGGGTAGGGGTAGGGTTAGAGTTAGGGTTCGGGTTAGGTGTAGGGTAGGGTTAGGGTTAGGGTTAGGGTTAAGGGTAGGGATAGGGTTAGGGTTTGGTTTAAGGTTAGGGGTAGGAGTAGGGTTAGGGTTAGTGGTAGAGTTAGGGTTAGGGTTAGAGTTAGGGGTAGGAGTAGTGGTAGGGGTAGGGGTAGGTTTAGGGTTGGGGGTAGGGTTAGGTTTAGGGTTAGGGTTAGGGGTAGGGATAGGGTTAGTGTTAGTGTTAGGGTTAGGGGTAGGGGTAGGGGTAGGGGTAGTGTTAGGGTTAGGGTTAGGGTTAGGGTTAGGGCTAGCGCTAGGGTTAGGTTTAGATTAGGGTTAGGGTTAGGGTTAGGGGTAGCTTTTGGGGTAGGTTTAGGGTTAGGGTTTGGGCTATGGTTAGGGGTAGGGTTAGGGTTAGGTTTAGGGTTACGGTTAGGGGTAGGGTTAAGTTTAGGGTTAGGGTTAGGGTTAGGGTTACGGGTAGGGTTAGGGTTAGGGTTAGGGTTAGGGGTAGCTTTAAGGTAAGGTTTGGGTTAGGGTTAGGAGTAGGGTTAGGGGTATGGTTAGGGTTAGAGTTACGGTTAGGGTTAGTGTTAGAGTTAAGGTTAGGTGTAGGGTTAGGGTGTGGGTTAGGGTTAGGGGTAGGGGTAGGCTATGGGTAGTGTTAAAGTTAGGGTTAGGGTAATGGTTAGGGGTAGTGTTAGGGTTAGGGTTAGGGTTAGGGGTAGGGTTATGGGTAGGGTTAGGACTAGGGTTTGGTTTGGGGTTAGGGTTAGGTTTAGGGGTAGGGTTAGGGTTAGGGTTAGGGTTAGGGGTAGGGTTAGGGTTAGGATTATGGTTAGGTTTAGGGTTAGGGGTAGGGTTAGGGTTAGGTTTAGGGTTAGGGGTAGGGGTAGGGGTAGGGTTAGGATTAGGGTTTGGGGTAGGGTTAGGGTTAGGGGTAGGTTTAGGAGTAGGGTTTGGTTTGGGGTTGGGGTTAGGGTTAGGTGTAGGGTTAGGGTTAGGCTTAGGGGTAAGGTTAGGGTTAGGGTTGGGGGCAGGGTTATGGTTAGGGTTATGGTTAGGGTTAGCGTTACGGGTAGGGTTAGGGTTAGGGTTAGGGGTATGGTTAGAGGTAGGGTTAGAGTTAGGGGTAGCGTTAGGGGTAGGGTTAGGGGTAGGGTTACGGTTAGGGTTAGGGTTAGGGGTAGGGGTAGGGGTAGTGTTTGGGTTAGGGTTATGTTTAGGGTTAGGGTTAGAGTTAGGGTTAGCGTTACATTTAGGGGTAGGGGTAGGGTTAGGGGTAGGTTTATGGTTAGGTTTAGGGTTAGGGGTAGGGGTAGCTTTGGGGTAGGGTTAGGGGTAGGGTTTGGGGTAGTGTTAGGCTTAGGATTTCTGTTAGGGTTGGGGTTAGAGTTAGGGGTAGGGGTAGGGTTAGGGTTATGGTTAGGGGTAGGGTTAGTGTTAGGGCTAGCGTTAGGGGTAGGGTTAGGGGTAGGTTTAGGGGTATGGTTACGGTTAGGGTTAGGGG
>JANJXV010000048.1:322500-330000 GCA_024803745.1 Megascapheus bottae | reverse complement strand
GTAGGGTTAGGGTAGGGGTAGGGGTAGGGTTAGGGGTACAGTTAGGGGTTAGGGTTAGGGTTAGGGTTAGGATTAGGGTTAGGTTTAGGGTTAGGGTTAGGGTTAGGGTAAGGGTAAGGGTTAAGGTTATGGTTAGGGTTAAGGTTAGGGTTAGGGTTAACATTAGGGTGAGGGTTAGGGTAAGGGTAAGGCCTAGGGTTAAGGTTAGGGTTAGGGTTAGGTTTAGGGTAAGGGTAAGGGTTAGGGTTAGATTTAGGGTTAGGGTTAGGGTTAGTTTTAGGGTTAGTAAAGGGTAAGGGTTAGGGTTAGGATTAGGGTAAGGGTTAGGTTTAGGGTTAGGGTTTGCATTAAGGTTAAGGTTAGGGTTAGGGTAAGGGGAAGGGTTAGGGTTAGGGTTATAGTTAGGGTAAGGGTAAGGGTTAGAGTTAGGGTCAGGGTTAGTTTTAAGGTTAGGGTTAGGGTAAGTGTAAGCGTTAGTGTTAGGGTTAGGGTTAGGGTTAAGGTTAGGGTTAGTGTTAGGGTTATGGTTAAGTTTAGGTTTAGGGTAAGGGTAAGGGTTAGGGTTAGGGTTAGGGTTAGGTTTAAGGTTAGGGTTATGGTTAAGGTAAGGGTAAGGGTTAGGGTTAGGGTTAGGGTTAGGGTTAGGGTAAGGGTTAGGGTTAGGTTTAGTGTAAAAATAAGGGTTAGGGTTAGGGTAAGGTTTAGGGTTAGAGTTAGGTTTAGGGTTAGTTTTAGAGTTAGGGATAGGGTTAGGGTAGGTTTGGGTTAGGGTTAGGGTTAGGGTAAGGGTAAGGGTTAGGGTTAGGTTTAGGGTTTGGGTTAAGGTTAGTGTTAGGGTTAAGGTAAGGATAAGGGTTAGGGTTAGGGTTAGGGTTAGGGTAAGGGTAAGGGTTAGGGTTAGCGTTAGGGTGAGGGTTAGGGTTAGGGTTAGGGGTTAGGGTTCGGGTTACGGTTAGGGTAAGGGTTAGGGTTAGGGGTAGAGTAAGGGTTAGGGTTGGGGTATGGGTTAGGGTTAGGGTTAGTGTTAGGGTAAGTGTAAGTGTTAGGGTTATGGTTTGGGTTCTGGTAAGGGTAAGGGTAAGTCTTGGGTTAGGGTTAGGGTTAGGTTAAGGGAAAGGGTTAGTGTTAGGGTTAGGGTTAGGTTAAGGGTAAGGGTTAGGGTTAAGGTTAGGATTAGGGTAAGTGTAAGTGTTGGGGTTAGGGTTAGAGTTAGGGTAAGGGTAAGGGTTAGGGTTAGGGTTAGGATTAGGGGTTAGGGTTAGGGTTAGATTTAGGTGTAGGGTTAGGGTAAAGGTAAGGGTGAGGGTTAGGATTAGGTTTAGGATTAGGGTTATGTGTAGGGTTAGGTTTAGGGTAAGGGTAAGTTTTACGGTTAGGGTAAGGGTAAGGATTAGGGTTAGGGTTAGGATTAGAATTAAGTTTAGGGTTAGGGTTAGGGTTAGGGTTAGCGTTAGGTTTGGCTTTAGGGTTAGGGTAAGGGTAGAGTTTAGGGTTAGGGTGAGGGTTAGGTTTAGGGTTAGGGTTAGGGTTAGGGTTAGGGTTAGGTTAAGGGTTAGGGTTAGGGTAACGGTAAGGATTAGGGTTAGGTTTAGGGTTGGGGTTAAGGTTAGGGTTAGGGTTCGAGTAAGGGTTAGGGTTAGATTTAGGGTTAGAGTAAGGGTTAGGGTTAGGGATATCGTGAGCATTAGGGTTAGGGTTAGGGTTAGGGGTTAGGGTTAGGGTTAGGGTTAGGGTAACGCTCAGTGTTAGAGTTAGGATTAGGGTTAGGGTAAGGGTTAGGGTTAGGTTTAGGGTTAGGGTGAGCGTCAGGGTTAGGGTTAGTGTTAGGGGTCAGGGTTAGTGTTAGCGTTAGGGTAAGGGGTAGGGGTAGGTTTAGGGTTAGGCTAAGGTTTAGTGTTAGGGTTAGGGTTAGGTTTAGGTTTAGGGGTTAGGGTTAGGGTTAGGGTATGTGTAAGGGTTAGGTTTAGGGTTATGGTTATGGTTAGGGTTAGGGTTAGGGTTAGTGTTAGGATTAGGGTTAGGGTTAGTGTTTGGGTTAGGATTTGGGTTAGGGTTAGGTTTAGGGTTAGGGTGAGCGTCAGGGTTAGGGTTAGTGTTAGGGGTCAGGGTTAGTGTTAGCGTTAGGGTAAGGGGTAGGGTTAGGTTTAGGGTAAGGCTAAGGTTTAGTGTTAGGGTTAGGGTTAGGTTTAGGTTTAGGGGTTAGGGTTAGGGTATGTGTAAGGGTTAGGTTTAGGGTTATGGTTAGGGTTAGGGTTAGGGTTAGGGATAGTGTTAGGATTAGGGTTAGGGTTAGGGTTTGGGTTATCTTTAGGGTTAGGTGAAGGGGAATTGTTAGGGTTAGGGTTAGGTTTCGGGTTAAGGTTTGGGTTAGGGTTAGGGTAAGGGTTAGGTTTAGGGTTAGGGTTAGGTAAGGGTAAGCCTAAGGGTTAGGGTTAGGGTTGGGTTTAGGTTTGGGGTTAAGTTTAGGGTTAGGGTTAGGGTAAGGGTAAGGATTAGGGTTAGGTTAGGGTTAGGGTTAGGGTTAGGGTTAGGTTGCAGGTTACAGTTAGGGTAAGGGTAAGTGTTAGAGTTAGGTTTAGGGTTAGTGTAAAGGTTAGGGTTATCGTAAAGGTTAGGGTTATTTTTAGGGTTAGGGTTAGGGTTAGGGTTAGGGTTAGGGTAGGGTTAGTGTTAGGGTTAGATTTAGGATTAGGGTTAGGGTAAGGGTTAGGGTTAGGGTTAGGGTTAGGTTTAGGGTTAGGGTTAGGGTAAGGGTTAGGGTTAGGGTTAGGGTAAGGGTTAGGGTTAGGGTTAGTGTTAGGTTTATGGTTAAGGTTAGGGTTAATATTAGGGTTAGGCTTATGATTGGGTTTAGGGTGAGGGAAAGATTTAGGGTTAGATTTAGGTTTATTTTTGGGGTTATGATTAGGGTAAGAGTAAGGGTTAGGTTAAGGGTTAGGGTTAGGTTAAGCGTTAGGGTTGGGGTGAGGGTTAGGGTTGGGTTTGGCGTTAGGGTTAGGGTAAGGGTAAGGGTTAGGGTTAGGGTTAGGGTTAGCTTTAGGGTTAGGGTAAGGATAAGGGTTGGTGTTAAGTTTAGATTTAGGCTTAGGGTTAGGGTTAGGGTTATGGTTAGGGTAAGGGTTAGGTTTATGGTTAGGGTTAGGGTAAGGCTAAGGGTTAGAGTTAGGGTTAGGGTATGGGTTAGGGTTAGGGTTAGGGTAAGACTAAGGGTTAGAGTTAGGGTTAGGGTTAGGGTTAGGGGTTAGGATTAGGTTTAGGGTTAGGGTAAGGGTAAGAGTTAGGTTTAGGGTTAAGGTTAGGGTAAGGGTAAGGGTTAGGTTTAGGGTTAGGGTTAGGGTTAAGGTTAGGGTTGGTGTTAGGGTTAGGGTAAGTGTAAGTGTTAGGGTTAGGGTTAAGGTTAGGGTTAGGGTTAGAGTTAGGCTAAGGGTTAGGGTTAGGGTTAGGTTTAGGGTTAAGGTTAGGGTTAGGGTTAGGGTTAGGGATAGGGTAAGGGTAAGGGTAAGGTTTAGGGTTAGGGTTAGGGTTAGTGTTAGGGTTAATAAAGGGTAAGGGTTAATGTTAGGATTAGGGTTAGGGTAAGGGTTAGGTTTAGGGTTAGGGTTTGCATTAAGTTTAAGGTTAGGGTTAGGGTAAGGGGAAGGGTTAGGATTAGGGTTAGAATTAGGGTAGGGGTAAGGGTTAGAGTTAGGGTCAGGGTTAGGTTTATGGTTAGGGTTAGAGTAAGGGTAATGGTTAGGGTTAGGGTTAGGGTTAAGGTTAGGGTTAGTGTTAGGGTTATGGTTAAGTTTAGGTTTAGAGTAAGGGTAAGGGTTAGGGTTGGGGTTAGGTTTAGGGTTAGGGTTATGGTTAAGGTAAGGGTAAGAGTTAGGATTAGTTTTAGGGTTAGGGTTGGGGTAAGGTTTAGGGTTAGGTTTAGGGTAAAAGTAAGGGTTAGTGTTCGGGTAAGGGTTAGGGTTAGGCTTAGGTTTAGAGTTAGGGTTAGGGTTAGGGATAGGGTTAGGGTAGGTTAGGGTTAGGTTTAGGGTTTGGGTTAAGGTTAGTGTTAGGTTACGATAAGGGTAAGGGTTAGGGTTAGAGTTAGGGTAAGGGTAAGGTTTAGGGTTAGCATTAGGGTGAGGGTTAGGGTTAGGGTTAGGGGTTAGGGTTCGGGTTAGGGTTAGGGTTAGGGTAAGGGTTAGGGTTAGGGTTAGCGTAATGGTTAGGGTTAGGGTAAGGGTTAGGGTTAGGGTTAGTGTTAGGGTAAGGGTAAGTGTTAGGGTTAGGGTTAGGGTTCGGGTTAGGGTAAGGGTAAGAGTTAGGGTTAGGGTTAGGGTTGGGTTTAGGTTTGTGGTTAAGGTTAGGGTTAGGGTTAGGGTAAGGTAAGGGTTAGGGTTAGGTTAGGGTTAGGGTTAGGGTTAGTGTTAGGTTGCAGGTTAGAGTTAGGGTAAGGGTAAGGGTTAGGGTTAGTATTAGGGTTAGCGTAAAGGTTAGGGTTAGTGTAAAGGTTAGGTTAGGGTTAGGGTTAGTGTTAGGGATATGGTTAGGGTTAGGGTTAGGGTTAGGGTTAGGGTTAGATTTAGGGTTAAGGTTACGGTTATGGTTAGGGTAAGGGTTAGGGTTAGGGTTAGGGTTAGGGTTAGGGTAAGGGTTAGGGTTAGGTTTAGGGTTAAGGTGAGCGTTAGGGTTAGGGTTAGGGTTAGGGGTTAGGGTTAGGCTTATGGTTGGGGTAAGGGTTAGGGTTATGGTTAGGGTAAGGGTTAGGTTTAGGGTTAGTTTTAGGGTAAGGCTAAGGGTTAGAGTTAGGGTTATAGTATGGGTTAGGGTTAGGATAAGACTAAGGGTTAGAGTTAGGGTTAGGGTTAGGGTTAGGGGTTAGGGTTAGAGTTAGGGTTTGGGTAAGGGTAAGGGTTAGGTTTAGGGTTAAGTTTAGGGTAAGGGTAAATATTAGGGTTAGGGTTAAGGTTAGATTTAGTGTTAGGGTTAGAGTTAGGGTAAGGGTAAGTGTTAGGGTTAGGGTTAAGTTTAGGGTTAGGGTTAGGGTTAGGCTAAGGGTAAGGGTTAGGGCTAGGGTTAGGTTTAGGTTTAGGGTTAGGGTTAGAGGTAGGGTTAGGGTTAGGGTAAGCGTAATTGTAAGGTTTAGGGTTAGGGTTAGGGTTAGGGTAAGGGGTAGTGTTAGGGGTTAGGGTTAGGTTTAGGGTTAGGTTTAGGGTAAGGTTTAGGTTTGGGGTTACCTTTAGGGTGAAAGTTAGGGTTAGGGTTGGGGTTAGGGTTGGGTTAAGGTTAAGTGTTCGGGTTAGGGTTAGGGTTAGGGTTAGGGTAGGCTAACCGTTAGGGTTAGGGTTAGTGTTAGGGTTGGGTTTAGGATTGGGGTTAAGGTAAGGGTTAGGGTTAGGGTAAGGGTAAGGGTTAGGGTTAGGGTTAACGTTAGGGTTAGGGTTAACGTTAGGGTTAGGGTTAGGGTAAGGTAAGGGCTAGCGTTAAGGTTAGGGTTAGGGTTAGAATTAGGGTAAGGGTAAGGGTTAGGGTTAGGTTTAGGTTTAGGGTTAGGTTTAGTGTTAGGGTTAGGGTAAGGGTTAGGGTTAGGGTAAGGATTAGGGTTAGCGTAAAGATGAGGGTTAGCGTAAAGGTTAGGTTAGGGTTAGGTTTAGGGTTAGGGATATGGTTAGGGTTAGGTTTAGGGTTAGTGTTAGGGTTAGATTTAGGGTTAGGGTTAGGGATCGGATTAAGGTAGGTTAGGGTTAGGGTTAGCGTTAGGGTTAGGGTTTGGGTTAAGGTTAGTGTTAGGGTTACGGTAAGGGTAAGGGTTAGGGTTAGGTTTAGGGTTAGGGTAAGGGTTAGGGTTAGGGTTAGTGTTAGCGTAAGGGTAAGTGTTAGGGTTATGGTTAGGGTTCGGGTTAGGGTAAGGGTAAGTTTTGGGTTAGGGTTAGGGTTAGGTTAAGGGTAAGGGTTAGTGTTAGGGTTAGGGTTAGGTAAAGGTAAGGGTTAGGGTTAGGGTTAGGGTTAAGGTAAGGGTCAGTGTTAGGGTTAGGGTTAGGGTTAGGGTTAGGGTAAGGGTAAGGGTAAGGGTAAGGGTTAGGGTTAGGGTTAGGGTTAGGGGTTAGGGTTAGGTTTAGATTTAGGTGTAGGGTTAGGGTAAGGGTAAGGATGAGGGTTAGGATTAGGGTTAGGATTAGGGATATGTGTAGGGTTAGGTTTAGGGTAAGGGTAAGGGTTAGGGTTAGGGTAAGGGTAAGGGTTAGGGTTAGGGTTAGGATTAGAATTAAGTTTAGGGTTAGGGTTAGGGTTAGGGTTAGGGTAAGGTTTGGGTTTAGGGTTAGGGTAAGGGTAAGGTTTAGGGTTAGGGTTAGGGTTAGGTTTAAGGTTAGGGTTAGGGTTGGGGTTAGGGTTAGGGTTAGGGTTAGTGTTAGGGTAAGAGTAAGGTTTAGGGTTAGATTTAGGGTTAGATTAAGGGTTAGGGTTAGGGATAGGGTGAGCATTAGGGTTAGTTTTAGGGTTAGGGGTTAGGGTTAGGGTTAGGGTTAGGGTATTGTTTAGGGTTAGGTAGGGTAAGGGTTAGGGTTAGGGTTAGGGTAAGGCTAAGTGTTAGAGTTAGGGTTAGGGTTAGGGTAAGGGTTAGGGTTAGGGTTAGGGTTAGCGTAAAGGTTAGGGTTAGAGTAAAGTTAGGGTTAGTATTGGGGTTAGGGTTAGGGTTATGGTTATGGTTAGGGTTAGGGTTAGGGTTAGGGTTAGATTTAGGGTTAGGGTTAGGGTTAGGGTTAGATTTAGGGTTAGGGTTAGGGTTAGGGTAAGGGTTAGGGTTTGGTTTAGGGTTAGGTTTAGGGTTAGGGTTAGGGGAAGGGTAAGGGTTAGGGTAAGTGTAAGGGTTAGGGTTAGGGTTAGGGTAAGGGTTAGGGTTAGGGTTAGTGTTAGGTTTATGGTTAAGGTTAGGGTTAATATTAGGGTTAGGCTGAGGGTTGGGTTTAGGGTAAGGGAAAGGTTTAGGGTTAGATTTAGGTTTAGGTTTGGGGTTAGGGTTAGGGTAAGAGTAAGGTTTAGGGCAAGGATTACGGTTAGGGTAAGCGTTAGGGTTGGGGTTAGGGTTAGGGTTAAGGTTAGGTTAGCTTTAGGGTTAGGGTAATTGTAAGGGTTGGTTTTAAGTTTAGGGTTAGGTTAAGGGTTAGGTTTAGGGTTAGGGTTAGGGTAAGGCTAAGGGTTAGAGTTAGGGTTAGGGTATGGGTTAAGGTTAGGATTATGGTAAGACTAAGGGTTAGGGTTAGGGTTGGGGGTTAGGGTTAGGGTTAGGGTAGGGTAAGGGTAAGGGTAAGGGTTAGGTTTAGGGTTAAGGTTAGAGTAAGGGTAAGGGTTAGGGTTAGGGTTAGGGTTAGGGTTAAGGTTAGGGTTAGGGTTAGGGTTAGGGTTAGGGTAAGGGTAAGTGTAAGGGTTAGGGTTAAGGTTAGTGTTAGGTTTAGGGTTATGCTAAGGGTTAGGGTTAGGGTTAGGTTTAGGTTTAGGGTTAGGATTAGGGTTAGAGGTAGGGTTAGC
>JANJXV010000048.1:305000-317500 GCA_024803745.1 Megascapheus bottae | reverse complement strand
TAGGGTAAGGATAAGGGTAAGGTTTAGGGTTAGGGTTAGGGTTAGGGTAAGGTTTAGTGTTAGGGTTAGGTTTAGGGTGATCGCTAGGGTTAGGGTTAGGGTTAGGGGTTAGGGTTAGAGTTAGGGTTAGGGTAAGGGTAAGGGTTAGGGTTAGGGTTAGGGTTATGTTAGGGTTAGGATTAGGGTTAGGCTAAGGGTTAGGGTTAGGGTTAGGGTTAGGGTAAGTGTTAGGGTTAGGGTTAGGTATAGAAGTAGGGTTAGGGTTAGGGTAAGGGTAAGGGTTAGGGTTAGGGTTAGGCTTAGGGTAAGGGTTAGGGTTAGGGTAAGTGTTAGAGTTAGGGTTAGGGTGAGCATTAAAGTTAGGGTTAGGGTTAGGGTTAGGGAAAGGGTAAGGGTTAGGGTTAGAGTCAGCGTTAGGGTTAGGTTTAGGGTAAGGATTAGGGTTAGGTTTAGGGTTAGGGTTAGGGTTAGGGTTAGAGGTAGGGTTAGGGTTAGGGTAAGGGTAAGGGTAAGGTTTAGGGTTAGGGTTAGGGTTAGGGTAAGGGGTTGGGTTAGGGGTTAGGGTTAGCGGTAGGTTTAGTGTAAGGGTTAGGGTTAGGGTTACGTTTAGGCTGAAAGTTAGGGTTAGGGTTGGGTTAGGGTTAGGGTAAGCGTAAGTGTTCGGGTTAGGGTTAGGGTTAGGGTTAGGGTAGGCTAAGCGTTAGGTTAGGGTTAGTGTTAGGGTTGGGTTTAGGGTTGGGGTTAAGGTTAGGGTTAGGGTTAGGGTAAGGGTAAGGGTTAGGGTTAGGGTTAGGGTTAGGATTAAGGTTAGGGTTAGGGTTAGGGTAAGGGTAAGGGCTAGGGTTAAGGTTAGGGTTAGGATTAGGTGTAGGGTAAGGGTAAGGGTTAGGGTTAGGTTTAGGGTTAGGGTAAGGATTAGGGTTAGGGTTAGGGTTAGGGTTAAGGTTAGGGTTAGGGTTAGGGTTAGGGATAGGGTAAGGGTAAGGGTAAGGTTTAGGATTAGGGTTAGGGTTAGTGTTAGGGTTAATAAAGGGTAAGGGTTAAGGTTAGGGTTACGGTTAGGGTAAGGGTTAGGTTTAGGGTTAGGGTTTGCATTAAGGTTAAGTTTAGGGTTAGGGTAAAGGGAAGGGTTAGGGTTAGTGTTAGAGTTAGTGTAAGGGTAAGGGTTAGAGTTACGGCCAGGGTTAGGTTTAAATTTAGGGTTAGGGTAAGGGTTAGGGTTAGGGTTAGGGTTAGGGTTAAGGTTAGGGTTAGTGTTAGGGTTATGGTTAAGTTTAGGTTTAGGGTAAGGGTAAGGGTTAGGGTTAGGGTTAGGGTTAGGTTTAGGTTTAGGGTTATGGTTAAGGTAAGGGTAAGGGTTAGAGTTAGGGTTAGGGTTAGGGTCAGGATGAGGGTTAGGGTTAGGTTTAGGGTAAAAGAAAGGGTTAGGGTTAGGGTAAGGGTTAGGGTTAGGGTTAGGGTTAGGGTTAGGGATAGGGTAAGGGTAAGGGTGAGTGTTAGGTTTAGGGTTTGGGTTAAGGTTAGTGTTAGGGTTACGGTAAGGGTAAGGATTAGGGTTAGGGTTAGGGTAAGGGTTAGGGTAAGGGTAAGTTTTAGGGTTAGCGTTAGGGTGAGGGTTAGGGTTAGGGTTAGGGGTTAAGGTTCGGGTTAGGGTTAGGGTTTGGCTAAGGGTTAGGGTTAGGGTTAGGGTTAGGTTTAGGGTTAGGGTTAGGGTTAGAGGTAGGGTTAGGGTTAGGATAAGGGTAAGGGTAAGGTTTAGGGTTAGGGTTAGGGTTAGCGTAAGGGGTGGGGTTAGGGGATAGGGTTAGGGTTAGGGTTAGGTTTAGGGTAAGTGTTAGGGTTAGGGTTAGGGTAAAAGTTAGGGTTAGGGTTTGGGTTAGGTTTAGGGTAAGGGTAAGTGTTCAGATTAGGGTGAGGGTTAGGGTTACTCTAAGGCTAAGCATTAGCGTTAGGGTTAGTGTTAGGGTTGGGTTTAGGGTTGGGGTTAAGTTTAGTGTTAGGGTTAGGGTAATGGTAAGGGTTATGGTTAGGGTTAGAGTTAGGATTAAGGTTAGAGTTAGGGTAAGGGTAAGGGTTAGGGTTAGGTTTAGGGTTAGCGTAAAGTTTAGGGTTAGGGTTAGGGTTAGGGTAATGGTAAGGGTTAGGTTTAGGGTTAGGGTTAGGGTTAGGTTTAGGGTTAGGGTTAGGGTAAGGGTTAGGGTTAGGTTTAGGGTTTGGGTTAAGGTTAGTGTTAGTGTTACGGTAAGGGTAAAGGTTAAGGTTAGGGTTAGGGTAAGGGTTAGTGTAAGGGTAAGGGTTAGGGTTAGCGTTAGGGTGAGGGTTAGGGTTAGGGTTAGGGGTTAAGGTTCGGGTTAGGGTTAGGTTTAGGGTAAGGGTTAGGGTTAGGGTAAGGGTTAGTGTTAGGGTAAGGTTTAGGTTTAGAGTTAGTTTTAGGGTAAGGGTAAGTGTTAGGGTTAGGGTTAGGTTTCGGGTTAGGGAAAGGGTAAGTCTTGGGTTAGGGTTAGGGTTAGGTTAAGGGTAAGGGTTAGTGTTAGGGTTACGGTTAGGTTAAGGGTAAGGGGTAGGGTTAGGTTTAGTGTTAGGTTTAGGGTAAGGGTAGGTGTTAGTGTTAGGGTTAGGGTTAGGGTTAGGGTAACGGTAAGGGTTAGGGTTAGGGTTAGGGGTTAGGGTTAGGGTTAGATTTAGGTGTAGGGTTTGGGTAAGGGTAAGGGTGAGGGTTAGGATTAGGGTTAGGATTAGGGTTATGTGTAGGGTTAGGTTTATGGTAAGGGTAAGGTTTATGGTTAGGGTAAGGGTAAGGGTTAGGGTTAGGGTTAGGGTTAGGTTTAGGTTTAGGGTTATGGTAAGGATAAGGTTTAGGGTTAGGGTTAGGTTTAGGGTTAGGGTTAGGGTTAGGTTACGGGTTAGGGATAGGGTAACGGTAAGGGTTAGGTTTAGATTTAGGGTTGGGGTTAGGGTTAGGGTTAAGGTTAGGGTAAGGGTAAGGGTTAGGGTAAGTGTAAGGGTTAGAGTAAGGGTTAGGGTTAGGGATAGGGTGAGCATTAGGGTTAGGTTTAGGGTTAGGGTTAGGGTTAGGGTTAGGTTTAGGGTTAGGGTAAGGGTAAGGGTTAGGGTTAGGGTTAGGGTAAGGGTTTGTGTTAGTGTTAGTGTTAGTTTTATGGTTAAAGTTAGGGTTAGAATTAGGGTTAGGCTTAGGGTTGGGTTTAGGGTAAGGAAAAGTTTTAGGGTTAGATTTAGTTTCAGGTTTGGGGTTAGGGTTAGGGTAAGAGTAACTGTTAGGGTAAGGGTTAAGGTTATGGTAAGTGTTAGGGTTGGGGTTAGGGTTAGGGTTAGGTTTGGCGTTATGGTTAGGGTTAGGCTTAGGGTAAGGCTAAGGGTTAGAGTTAAGGTTAGGGTATAGGTTAGGGTTAGGGTTAGGGTAAGACTAAGGGTTGGAGTTATGGTTAGGGTTAGGGTTAGGGTTTAGAGTTAGGGTTAGGGTTAAGGTTAGGTTAAGGTTAGGGTTAGGTTTAGGGTTAATTTTAGGGTAAGGGTAAGGGTTAGGTTTAGTGTTAGTGTTAGGGTTAAGGTTAGGGTTAGTGTTAGGGTTAGGGTTAGGGTAAGGTTAAGTGTTAGGGTTATGGTTAAGGTTAGCGTTAGGGTTAGGTTTTGACTAAGGGTTAGGGTTAGGGTTAGGGTTAGGTTTATTGTTAGGGTTAGGGTTAGAGTTAGGGTTAGGGTTAGGATAAGGGTAAGGGTAAGGTTTAGGGTTAGGGTTAGGGTTAGCGTAAGGGGTGGGGTTAGGGGTTAGGGTTAGGGTTAGGGTTAGGTTTAGGGTAAGTGTTAGGGTTAGGGTTAGGGTAAAAGTTAGCGTTAGGATTGGGGTTAGGTTTAGGGTAAGGGTAAGTGTTCAGATTAGGGTGAGGGTTAGGGTTACTCTAAGGCTAAGCATTAGGGTTAGGGTTAGTGTTAGGGTTGGGTTTAGGGTTGGGGTTAAGTTTAGTGTTAGGGTTAGGGTAATGGTAAGGGTTAGGGTTAGGGTTAGAGTTAGGATTAAGGTTAGACTTAGGGTAAGGTAAGGGTTAGGGTTAGGTTTAGGGTTAGCGTAAAGGTTAGGGTTAGGGTTAGGGTAATGGTAAGGGTTAGGGTTAGGGTTAGGGTTAGGGTTAGGTTTAGGGTAAGGGTTAGGGTTAGTGTTAGGGTTAGGGTAAAGTTTGGTTTAGGATTAGGATTTGGGTTAGGGTAAGGGTAAGTGTTAGGGTTAGGGTTAGGGTTAGGTTTAGGGTTGGGTTCAGGGTTGGGGTTAAGGTTAGGGTTAGGGTTAGGGTAATGGTAAGGGTTAGGGTTAGGGTTAGGGTTAGTTTAAAGTTTAGAATTAGGGTAAGGGTAAGGGATAGGGTTAGGGTAAGGGTTAACGTAAAGGTTATCGTTAGGGTTAGGGTTAGGGTAAGGTTAAAGGTTAGGTTAGGGTTAGGGTTAGGGTTAAGTTTAGGGTTAGCGTTAGGTTTAGGATTAGGGTAAGGGTAAGTGTTAGGGTTAGGGTTAGCATTAAGGTTAGGGTTAGGGTTAGAGTAAGGGTAAGGGTTAGTTTTAGGGTTAGGGTAAGGGTAAGGGATAGGGTTAGGGTTAGGGTTAGCGTAAAGGTTAGGGTTAGGTTTAGGGTTAGGTTTAGGGTTAGGGTTAGGGTAAGGGTTTGGGTTAGGTTTAGGGTTAGCATTAGGTTTAGGGTTAGGGTAAGGGTAAGGGTTAGGGTAAGGGTTAGGTTCAGGGTTAGGGTTAGGGTAAGGGTTAGTGTTAGGGTTAGTGTTAGATTTTGGGTAAAGTTTAGGGTTAGGGTTAGGGTAACGGTAAGGGTTAGGGTTAGGGTTAGGGTTTAGGGTTAGGGTTAGGGGTAGGTTTAGGGTTAGGGTAAGGGTAAGGTTTAGGGTTAGGGTTACGGGTTAGGGCTAGGGTTAGGATTAGGGTAAGGGTTAGGGCTAGGTTTAGGGTAAGGATAAGGTTTAGTGTTAGAGTTAGGGTTAGGTTTGTGGTTAGGGTTAGGGTAAGTGTAAGGGTTAGGGTTAGGGTTAGGGGTAGGGGTAGGGTTAGGGTAAGAGTAAGGTTAAGGTGTAGGGTTAGGATTAGGGTTAGGGTAAGGGTTAGGGTTAGGGGTTAAGGTTTGGGTTAGCGTTAGGGTAAAAGCTAGGGTTAGGGTTAGGTTTAGGGTAAGGGTAAGTGTTAGGTTTAGGGTTAGGGTTAGGGTAAGGTTAAGCGTTAGGGCTAGGGTTAGGGTTAGGTTTACGGTTGGGGTTAAGGTTAGCGTGAAGGTTAGGTTAAGGGTAAGGGTTAGGGTTAGGGTTAGGTTTAAGGTTAGGGTTAGGTTTAGGGTTACGGTTAGGTTTAAGGTTAGGGTTAGGGTAATGGTTAGGGTTAGGGTTAGGGCAAAGGTTAGGGTTAGGTTTAGGGTTAGGGTTAGCGTAAGGGTAAGGGTTAGGATTAGGCTTAGGGTTAAGATTAGGTTTAGGGTTAGGGTTATGGTAAGGGTAAGGTTTATGGTTATGGTTATGATTAGGGTTAAAGTTAGGGTTAGGGTTAGGGTTAGGGTTATGGTAAGTTTAAGACTTAGGGTTAGGGTTAGGTTTAGGGTGTGGTTTAGGGTTAGGGTAAGGTTTAGGGTTAGGGTTAGGGTTAGGTTTAGGGTTAGGGTTAGGGTAAGGCTCAGGTTTAGGGTTAGGTTTAGGGTTAAGGTTACGGTTAGGGTTAGGGTTAGGGTTTGGGTAAGGGTAAAGGTAAGGTTTAGGGTTAGGGTTACGGTTAGATTAAGGATTATGGTTAGGGTTAGGGTAAGGGTTAGGTTTAGGTGTAGGGTTAGCATTAAGTTTAGGATTAGGGTTAGGGTTAAGGTAATGGTAAGGGTTAGGATTAGGGATACGGTTAGGGTTCGGGTAAGGGTTAGTGTTAGGGTTAACATTAAGGTTAGGGTTAGGGTTACGGTATGGGTAAGGGTTACGGTTAGGATTAGGGTAAGGGTAAGGGTTAGGGTTAGGGTAAGTGGTAGGGTAAGGGTTAGTGTAAGGGTTAGGGTTAGGATTAGGTTTACGGTTAGGGTTAGGTTTAGGGTAAGGGTAAAAGTTAGGGTTAGGTTTAGGGTCAGGGGTTAGGGTTAGGGTTAGGGTGAGTTTTAGGGTTAGGGTAAGGGTAAGGTTTAGGGTTAGGGTTAGACTTAGGTGTTAGGGCTAGGTTTAGGGTTAGGATTAGGGTAAGGGTTACGGTTCGGTTTAGGGTAAGGGTAAGGTTTTATTGTTAGGGTTAGGTTAGGTTTGGGGTTAGGGTTAGGGTAAGAGTAAGGGTTAGCTTAGGGTTAGGGTTAGGGTTAGGGTTAGGGTAAGGGTTAGGGTTAGGGTTAGGGTTAGGTTTAGGGTTTGGATTAGGGTTAGGGTAAGGTTAAGGGTTAGAATTAGGGTTAGGGTTAGTGTTAGGTTTAGGATGAGCGTTAGGGTTAGGGTTAGGGTTAGAGGTTAGGTTTAGGGTTAGGATTAGGGCAACGATTAAGGTTAGAGTGTTAGGGTTTGGGTTAGGGTTAGGGTTAGGGTTAGGTTTAGGTTTAGGGTTAGGATTAGGGTAAGGTTTAGTGTTAGGGTTAGGTTTAGGGTGATCGCTAGGGTTCTAGGGTTAGGGTTAGGGTTAGGGGTTAGGGTTAGAGTAAGGGTTAGGGTAAGGGTTAGGGTAAGGTTTAGGATTAGGGTTAGTGTAAGGCTAAGGGTTAGATTTAGGGTTAGGGTTAGGGTTAGGGGTTAGGGTTAGGGTTAGGGTAAGGGTAAGGTTTAGGTTAAGGGTTAGGGTTAGGGTAAGGTTAAGGTTTAGCATTAGGATTAGTGTCTAGGTTAGCGTTAGAATTAGGGTTAGGGTTAGGGTTAGGGTTAGGGTAAGGGTAAGGGTTAGGGTTAGGGTTAAGTTTAGTGTTAGGGTTAGGCTAAGAGTTAGGGTTAGGTTTAGGGTAAGGGTTAGAGTTAGGGTTAGGGTTAGGTTTAGGTTTAGAGTTAGGGTTAGGGTTAGGGTAAGGGTAAGGGTTAGGGTTGGTGTTAGGGTAAGGGTAAGGGTTAGGGTTAGGGTTAGGTTAGGATTAGGGTTAGGGTTAGTGTTAGGATTAGGGTAAGGGTTAGGGTTAGGGTTAGGGTTAGGGTTAGAGGTAGGGTTAGGGTTAGGGTAAGGGTAAGGTTTAGGGTTAGGGTTAGGGTTAGGGTAAGGGTTAGGGTTAGGGGTTAGGGTTAGTGTTAGGGTAAGGTTTAGGGTTAGGGTTAGAGTTAGGGTAAAAGCTAGGGTTAGCGTTAGGTTTAGGGTAAGGTTAAGTGTTATGGTTAGGGTTAGGGTTAGGGTAAGGGTAAGCGTTAGGGCTAGAGTTAGGGTTAGGTTTACGGTTAGGGTTAAGGTTAGGATGAGGATTAGGGTAAGGGTAACGGTTAGGGTTAGGGTTAGGGTTAGGTTTAAGTTTAGGGTTAGGGTAAGTTTAAGGGTTAGCATTAGGGTTAGAGTTAGGGTTAGTTAAGGGTTAGGTTTACGGTTAGGGTTAGGTTTAAGGTTAGGGTTAGGGTAAGGGTAAGGGTTAGGGTTAGGGTAAAGGTTAGGTTTAGGGTTAGGGTTAGGGTTAAGGGTAGGATAAGGGTTAGTGTAAGGGTTAGGGTTAGAGTTAGGTTTACGGTTAGTTTTAGGGTTAGGGTAAGGGTAAAGGTTAGGGTTAGGTTTAGGGTCAGGGGTTAGGGTTAGGGTTAGGGTGAGTTTTAGGGTTAGGGTAAGGGTAAGGTTTAGGGTTAGGGTTAGAGTTAGGGGTTAGGGCTAGGTTTAGGGTTAGGGTTAGGGTAAGGGTTAGGGTTCGGTTTAGGGTTAGGGTAAGGGTAAGGGTTAGGGTTAGGGTGAGCATTAAGGTTAGGGTTAGGTTAGGGTTAAAGTTAGGATTAGGGTTAGGTTTAGGGTTATGGTAAGTTTAAGACTTAGGGTTAGCGTTAGGTTTAGGGTGTGGTTTACGGTTAGAGTAAGGTTTATGGTTAGGGTTAGGGTTAGGTTTAGGGTTAGGGTTAGGGTAAGGGTAAGGTTTAGGGTTAGGTTTAGGGTTAAGTTTAGGGTTAGGGTTAGGGTTAGGGTTAGGGTTAGGGTTAGGGTAAGGGTAAGGGTAAGGTTTAGGGTTAGGGTTAGGGTTAGGGTTAGGCTTAGGGTTAAGATAAGGGTAAGGTTTAGAGTTAGGGTTAGGGTTAGGGGTTAGGGTTAGGGTTAGGGTTAGGGTAATGGTTAGGGTTAGGTTTAGGGTAAGGGTAAGGGTTAGGGTTAGGGTTAGGGTTATGTTAGGGTTAGGATTAGGGTTAGGCTAAGGGTTAGGGTTAGGGTTAGGGTTAGGGTAAGGGTTAGGGTTAGGGTTAGGTATAGAAGTAGGGTTAGGGTTAGGGTAAGGGTAAGGGTTAGGGTTAGGGTTAGGGTTAGGGTAAGGGTTAGGGTTAGGGTAAGTGTTAGGGTTAGGGTTAGGGTGAGCATTAAGGTTAGGGTTAGGGTTAGGGTTAGGGAAAGGGTAAGGGTTATGGTTAGAGTCAGGGTTAGGGTTAGGTTTAGGGTAAGGATTAGGGTTAGGTTTAGGGTTAGGGTTAGGGTTAGGGTTAGGGTTAGGGTTAGCATTATGGTTAGGTTTAGGGTTACGGTATGGGTAAGGGTTAGGGTTAGGATTAGGGTAAGGGTAAGGGTTAGGTTTAGGGTTAGGTGTAGGGTAATGGTTAGTGTAAGGGTTAGGGTTAGGGTTAGGTTTACGGTTAGGGTTAGGGTTAGGGTAAGGGTAAAGGTTAGGGTTAGGGTTAGGGTCAAGTGTTAGGTTTAGGGTTAGGGTGAGTTTTAGGGTTAGAGTAAGGGTAAGTTTCAGGCTTAGGGTTAGAGTTAGGGGTTAGGGCTAGGTTTAGGGTTAGGTTTAGGGTAAGGGTTAGGGTTCCGTTTAGGGTAAGGGTAAGGTTTTATTGTTAGGGTTAGGTTAGGTTTGGAGTTAGGGTAGGGTAAGAGTAAGGGTTAGCCTTAGGGTAAGGGTTAGGGTTAGGGGTTAGGGTTAGGGTTAGGGTTAGGGTTAGGTTTAGCGTTAGGGTTAAGGTTAGGGTTAGGTTAGGGTTAGGGTTAGAGTTAGGGTTAGGGTAAGGGTTAGGGTTAGGTTTAGGGTAAGGGTTAGGTTTAGGGTTAGAGTTAGGGTAAGGCTGACGGTTAGAGTTAGGATTAGGGTAAGGTTTAGGATTAGGGTTAGGGTAAGGCTAAGGGTTAGATTTAGGGTTAGGTTTAGGGTTAGGGGTAGGGGTTAGGGTTAGGGTTAGGGTAAGGGTAAGGGTTAGGGTTAGGGTTAGGGTTAAGTTTAGGGTTAGGGTTAGGCTAAGGGTTAGGGTTAGGGTAAGGGTTAAGTTTAGGGTTAGGGTTAGGCTAAGGGTTAGGGTTAGGGTAAGGATAAGGGTTAGGTTTAGGGGTTAGGGTTAGGGTTAGGGTTAGGGTAAGGGTTAGGGTTAGGGTTAGGGTTAAGTTTAGGGTTAGCTTTAGGGATAGGATAAGGGTAAGGCTAAGGTTTAGGGTTAGGGTTAAAGTTAGGATTAGGGTTAAGGAAAGGGTAAGGGTTAGGGTTAGGGTTAGGTTTAGGGTATAGATTAGGGTTAGGGTTAGGGTTAGGGTAAAAGTTACGGTTAGGGTTAGGGTTAGCATTAAGGTTAGGGTTGGGGTTAGGGTAAGTGTAAGGGTAAGGGTTAGGGTTAGGTAAGGGTTAGAGATAGGGTTAGGTTTAGATTTAGGGTTAGGTTTAGGTTTAGGGTTAGGTTTAGGTTTGGGTTAGGGTTAGGGTAAGGGTAAGGGCTAGGGTTAAGGTTAGGGTTAGGATTAGGTGTAGGGTAAGGGTAAGGGTTAGGGTTAGGTTTAGGGTTAGGGTAAGGATTAGGGTTAGGGTTAGGGTTAGGGTTAAGGTTAGGGTTAGGGTTAGGGTTAGGGATAGGGTAAGGGTAAGGGTAAGGTTTAGGATTAGGGTTAGGGTTAGTGTTAGGGTTAATAAAGGGTAAGGGTTAAGGTTAGGGTTACGGTTAGGGTAAGGGTTAGGTTTAGGGTTAGGGTTTGCATTAAGGTTAAGTTTAGGGTTAGGGTAAAGGGAAGGGTTAGGGTTAGTGTTAGAGTTAGTGTAAGGGTAAGGGTTAGAGTTACGGCCAGGGTTAGGTTTAAATTTAGGGTTAGGGTAAGGGTTAGGGTTAGGGTTAGGGTTAGGGTTAAGGTTAGGGTTAGTGTTAGGGTTATGGTTAAGTTTAGGTTTAGGGTAAGGGTAAGGGTTAGGGTTAGGGTTAGGGTTAGGTTTAGGTTTAGGGTTATGGTTAAGGTAAGGGTAAGGGTTAGAGTTAGGGTTAGGGTTAGGGTCAGGATGAGGGTTAGGGTTAGGTTTAGGGTAAAAGAAAGGGTTAGGGTTAGGGTAAGGGTTAGGGTTAGGGTTAGGGTTAGGGTTAGGGTTAGGGATAGGGTAAGGGTAAGGGTGAGTGTTAGGTTTAGGGTTTGGGTTAAGGTTAGTGTTAGGGTTACGGTAAGGGTAAGGATTAGGGTTAGGGTTAGGGTAAGGGTTAGGGTAAGGGTAAGTTTTAGGGTTAGCGTTAGGGTGAGGGTTAGGGTTAGGGTTAGGGGTTAAGGTTCGGGTTAGGGTTAGGGTTTGGCTAAGGGTTAGGGTTAGGGTTAGGGTTAGGTTTAGGGTTAGGGTTAGGGTTAGAGGTAGGGTTAGGGTTAGGATAAGGGTAAGGGTAAGGTTTAGGGTTAGGGTTAGGGTTAGCGTAAGGGGTGGGGTTAGGGGATAGGGTTAGGGTTAGGGTTAGGTTTAGGGTAAGTGTTAGGGTTAGGGTTAGGGTAAAAGTTAGGGTTAGGGTTTGGGTTAGGTTTAGGGTAAGGGTAAGTGTTCAGATTAGGGTGAGGGTTAGGGTTACTCTAAGGCTAAGCATTAGCGTTAGGGTTAGTGTTAGGGTTGGGTTTAGGGTTGGGGTTAAGTTTAGTGTTAGGGTTAGGGTAATGGTAAGGGTTATGGTTAGGGTTAGAGTTAGGATTAAGGTTAGAGTTAGGGTAAGGGTAAGGGTTAGGGTTAGGTTTAGGGTTAGCGTAAAGTTTAGGGTTAGGGTTAGGGTTAGGGTAATGGTAAGGGTTAGGTTTAGGGTTAGGGTTAGGGTTAGGTTTAGGGTTAGGGTTAGGGTTAGGGTAAGGGTTAGGGTTAGGTTTAGGGTTTGGGTTAAGGTTAGTGTTAGTGTTACGGTAAGGGTAAGGGTTAAGGTTAGGGTTAGGGTAAGGGTTAGTGTAAGGGTAAGGGTTAGGGTTAGCGTTAGGGTGAGGGTTAGGGTTAGGGTTAGGGGTTAAGGTTCGGGTTAGGGTTAGGTTTAGGGTAAGGGTTAGGGTTAGGGTAAGGGTTAGTGTTAGGGTAAGGTTTAGGTTTAGAGTTAGTTTTAGGGTAAGGGTAAGTGTTAGGGTTAGGGTTAGGTTTCGGGTTAGGGAAAGGGTAAGTCTTGGGTTAGGGTTAGGGTTAGGTTAAGGGTAAGGGTTAGTGTTAGGGTTACGGTTAGGTTAAGGGTAAGGGGTAGGGTTAGGTTTAGTGTTAGGTTTAGGGTAAGGGTAGGTGTTAGTGTTAGGGTTAGGGTTAGGGTTAGGGTAACGGTAAGGGTTAGGGTTAGGGTTAGGGGTTAGGGTTAGGGTTAGATTTAGGTGTAGGGTTTGGGTAAGGGTAAGGGTGAGGGTTAGGATTAGGGTTAGGATTAGGGTTATGTGTAGGGTTAGGTTTAGGGTAAGGGTAAGGTTTATGGTTAGGGTAAGGGTAAGGGTTAGGGTTAGGGTTAGGGTTAGGTTTAGGTTTAGGGTTATGGTAAGGATAAGGTTTAGGGTTAGGGTTAGGTTTAGGGTTAGGGTTAGGGTTAGGTTACGGGTTAGGGATAGGGTAACGGTAAGGGTTAGGTTTAGATTTAGGGTTGGGGTTAGGGTTAGGGTTAAGGTTAGGGTAAGGGTAAGGGTTAGGGTAAGTGTAAGGGTTAGAGTAAGGGTTAGGGTTAGGGATAGGGTGAGCATTAGGGTTAGGTTTAGGGTTAGGGTTAGGGTTAGGGTTAGGTTTAGGGTTAGGGTAAGGGTAAGGGTTAGGGTTAGGGTTAGGGTAAGGGTTTGTGTTAGTGTTAGTGTTAGTTTTATGGTTAAAGTTAGGGTTAGAATTAGGGTTAGGCTTAGGGTTGGGTTTAGGGTAAGGAAAAGTTTTAGGGTTAGATTTAGTTTCAGGTTTGGGGTTAGGGTTAGGGTAAGAGTAACTGTTAGGGTAAGGGTTAAGGTTATGGTAAGTGTTAGGGTTGGGGTTAGGGTTAGGGTTAGGTTTGGCGTTATGGTTAGGGTTAGGGTTAGGGTAAGGCTAAGGGTTAGAGTTAAGGTTAGGGTATAGGTTAGGGTTAGGGTTAGGGTAAGACTAAGGGTTGGAGTTATGGTTAGGGTTAGGGTTAGGGTTTAGAGTTAGGGTTAGGGTTAAGGTTAGGTTAAGGTTAGGGTTAGGTTTA
>JANJXV010000048.1:232500-300000 GCA_024803745.1 Megascapheus bottae | reverse complement strand
AGGTTTAGGGTAAGGATTAGGGTTAGGGTTAGGGTTAGGGTTAGGGTTAGGGTTAGCATTATGGTTAGGTTTAGGGTTACGGTATGGGTAAGGGTTAGGGTTAGGATTAGGGTAAGGGTAAGGGTTAGGTTTAGGGTTAGGTGTAGGGTAATGGTTAGTGTAAGGGTTAGGGTTAGGGTTAGGTTTACAGTTAGGGTTAGGGTTAGGGTAAGGGTAAAGGTTAGGGTTAGGGTTAGGGTCAAGTGTTAGGTTTAGGGTTAGGGTGAGTTTTAGGGTTAGAGTAAGGGTAAGTTTCAGGCTTAGGGTTAGAGTTAGGGGTTAGGGCTAGGTTTAGGGTTAGGTTTAGGGTAAGGGTTAGGGTTCCGTTTAGGGTAAGGGTAAGGTTTTATTGTTAGGGTTAGGTTAGGTTTGGAGTTAGGGTAGGGTAAGAGTAAGGGTTAGCCTTAGGGTAAGGGTTAGGGTTAGGGGTTAGGGTTAGGGTTAGGGTTAGGGTTAGGTTTAGCGTTAGGGTTAAGGTTAGGGTTAGTTTAGGGTTAGGGTTAGAGTTAGAGTTAGGGTTAGGGTAAGGGTTAGGGTTAGGGTTAGGGTAAGGGTTAGGTTTAGGGTTAGAGTTAGGGTAAGGCTGACGGTTAGAGTTAGGATTAGGGTAAGGTTTAGGATTAGGGTTAGGGTAAGGCTAAGGGTTAGATTTAGGGTTAGGTTTAGGGTTAGGGGTAGGGGTTAGGGTTAGGGTTAGGGTAAGGGTAAGGGTTAGGGTTAGGGTTAGGGTTAAGTTTAGGGTTAGGGTTAGGCTAAGGGTTAGGGTTAGGGTAAGGGTAAGGGTTAGGTTTAGGGGTTAGGGTTAGGGTTAGGGTTAGGGTAAGGGTTAGGGTTAGGGTTAGGGTTAAGTTTAGGGTTAGCTTTAGGGATAGGATAAGGGTAAGGCTAAGGTTTAGGGTTAGGGTTAAAGTTAGGATTAGGGTTAGGGAAAGGGTAAGGGTTAGGGTTAGGGTTAGGTTTAGGGTATAGATTAGGGTTAGGGTTAGGGTTAGGGTAAAAGTTACGGTTAGGGTTAGGGTTAGCATTAAGGTTAGGGTTGGGGTTAGGGTAAGTGTAAGGGTAAGGGTTAGGGTTAGGGTTAGGTAAGGGTTAGAGATAGGGTTAGGTTTAGATTTAGGGTTAGGTTTAGGTTTAGGGTTAGGTTTAGGTTTGGGGTTAGGGTTAGGGTTAGGGTTAGGGTTAGGGTAAGACTAAGGGTTAGAGTTAGCTTTAGGGTTAGGGTTAGGGTTAGGGGTTAGGGTTAGGGTTAGGGTTAAGGTAAGGGTTAGGTTTAGGTTTGGGGTTAGGGTTAGGGTTAGGGTTAGGGTTAGGGTTAGGGTAAGACTAAGGGTTAGAGTTAGCTTTAGGGTTAGGGTTAGGGTTGGGGGTTAGGGTTAGGGTTAGGGTTAAGGTAAGGGTTAGGTTTAGGGTTAAGGTTAGGGTTAGGGTTAGGGTTAGTGTTCGGTTTAGGGTTATTGTTAGTGTAAGTGTAAGTGTTAGGGTTAGAGTTAAGGTTAGAGTTAGGGTTAGTGTTAAGCTAAGGGTTAGGGTTAGCATAAGGGTTTGGGTTAGGGTTAGGGTTAGAGGTAGGCTTAGGGTTATGGTAAGGGTAAGGGTAAGGCTTAGGGTTAGGGTTAGGTTTAGGGTAAGGGGTAGGGTTAGGGGTTAGGGTTAGGGTTAGGGTTATTGTTAAGTTTAGGTTAAGGTTTAGGGTTAGGGCAAAAGTTAGGGTCACGGTTAGGGTTAGGGTTAGGGTAAGGGTAAGTGTTAGGGTTAGACTTAGGTTTATTGTTAGGGTAAGGCTAAGCGTTAGGGTTAGGGTTGGGTTTAGGGTTGGGGTTAAGGTTAGGTTTAGGGTTAGGGTAATGGTAAGGGTTAGGGTTAGGGTTAGGGTTAGGTTTAAGGTTTGACTTAGGGTTCGGGAAAGGGTAAGGGTTAGGGTTAGGTTTTGGGGTAGGGTTATGTTTAGGGGTTGGGTTAGGTTTAGGTTTAGGGTAAGTGTTGGGGTTAGGTTTAGGGTTAGTGTCAGGTTTAGGGTTAGGGTAAGGGTAAGGTTAGGGTTAGGGTTAGGTTCAGTGTTAGGCTTAGGGTAAGGGTTAGGGTTAGGGTTAGTGTTAGGTTTTGGGTAAAGTTTAGGGTTAGGGTTAGGGTAAGGGTAAGGGTTAGAGTTAGGGTTAGGGTTAGGGTTTAGAGTTAGGGTTGGGGTTAAGTTTAGGCTTAGGGTAAGGGTTAGGGTTAGGGTTAGTGTTAGGTTGTTGGCAAAGTTTAGGGTTAGGGTTAGGGTAAGGGTAAGGTTTAGGGTTAGGTTAGGATTAGGGTTAGGGTTAGGGTTAGGTTTAAGATTAAGGTTAGCGTTAGGGTTAGGCAAAGGGTTAGGGTTAGGGTTAGGGTAAGGGTTAGGGTGAGGGTTAGGGTTAGGGATAGAGGTATTGTTAGGGTTAGGGTAAGGGTAAGGTTTAGGGTTAGGGTAAGGGGTAGGGTTAGGGTTATGGTTAGGTTTAGGGTTAGGGTTAGGGTTAGGTTTAGGGTTAGGGTAAGGGTTAGGGTTAGCGTTAGGGTTAGGGTTAGCATTCAGGATAGGGTTAGGGTTACGGTATGGGTAAGGGTTAGGGTTAGGATTAGGGTACGGGTAAGAGTTAGGGTTAGGGTTAGGGGTAGGGTAAGGGTTAGTGTAAGGGTTAGGGTTAGGGTTATTTTTAGGGTTAGGGTAAGGTTAAGGGTTAGGGTTAGTGTTAGGTTTAGGGTTAGGTTTAGGGTAACGGTTAGGGTTAGGGTTAGGGTTAGGTTTAGGTTTAAGGTTAGGGTTAGGGTTAGGGTAAGGGTAAAGGTTAGGGTTAGGGTTAGGGTCAGGGGTTAGGGTTAGGTTTAGTTTTAGGGTTAGGGTAAGGGTAAGGTTTAGAGTTAGGGTTAGAGTTAGAGGTTAGGGCTTGGGTTAGGGTTCGGGTTAGGGTAAGGGTTGGGGTTAGGTTTAGGGTAAGGGTAAGGTTTTATTGTTAGGGTAAGGGGTAGGTTTGGGGTAAGGGTTAGGGTAAGAGTAAGGGTTAGCGTTAGGGTTAGGGCTAGGGTTAGGGCAAGTGTTAGGGTTACCTTTAGTGTTAGGGTTAGGTTTGAGGTTAGGGTTAGGGTAAGGGTAAAGGTTAGGATTAGGGTTAGGGTTAGGTTTAGGGTTTGGGTTAGTGTTAGGGTTAGGGTAAGGGTGTGGGTTAGGGTTAAGTTTAGGGTTAGGGTTAGGGTAAGGATTAGGGTTCGGGTAAGTGTTAGGGTTAGGGTTAGAGTTAGGGTTAGTTTTAGGGTTAGAGTTAGGATTAGGGTAAGGGTTAGGTTAGGGTTAGGTTTATGGTGAGTGTTAGGGTTAGGGGTTAGGGTTAGTGTTAGGCTTAGGGTAAGGTTTAGGGTTAGGGTTAGGGTAAGGTTTAGGGTTAGGGTTAGGATTAGGGTAAGGCTGACGGTTAGAGTTAGGGTTAGGGTAAGGTTTAGGATTAGGGTTAGGGTAAGGCTAAGAGTTAGAGTTAGGGTTAGGGTAGGGTTAGCGTTAGGGGTTAGGGTTAGGTTTAGGGTAAGGGTAAGGTTTAGCATTAGGGTTAGGGTTAAGGTTAGCGTAGTGTTAGGGTTAGGGTTAGGGTTAGGGTAAGGGTTAAGTTTAGGGTTAGGGTTAGGATAAGGGTTAGGGTTAGGGTTAGGGTGAAGGTTAGGGTTAGGGTTAGGGTTAGAGGTAGGGTTAGGGTTAGGGTAAGGGTAAGGGTTAGGGTTAGGGTTAGGATTAGGGGAAGGGTTAGGGTTAGGGGTTAGGGTTAGGGTTAGGTTTAGGGTTAGGGTTACGGTTAGGGTAAGGGTTAGGGTTAGGGTTAGGGTTATGTTTAAGGTTAAGGTTATGGTTAGGGTTAGATTTAGGGTAAGGGTAAGGGTAAGGTTAAGGGTTAGGGTTAGGGTTAGGGTTAGGGAAAGTGTAAGGGTGTGGGTTATGGTTAAGGTTAGGTTTAGGGTAAGGATTAGGGTTCGGGTTAGGGTTAGGGTAAGGGTTAGGGTTTGGTTAGGGTTAGCATTAAGGTTAGGGTTAGGGTTAGGGTAAGGGTAAGGGTTAGGATTAGGGTTAGGGTAAGGGTAAGGGTAAGGTTAAGGGTTAGGGATAGTGTTAGGTTTAGGTAAGGGTTACGGTTAGGGGTAGGGTTAGGGTTAGGTTCAGGGTTAGGTTTAGGGTATGCTAAGGGATACGGTTAGGTTTAGGTTCAGGGTTAGGTTTAGGGCAAGGTTTAGGGTTAGGGTTAGTATTAGTTTTAGGGTTAAGGTTAGTGTTAGGTTTGGGGTTAGGGTTAGGGTAAGAGTAAGGGTTAGGGTAAGGGTTAGGGTTAGGGTTAGGGTTAAGATTAGGGTTAGTTTTAGGGTTATGGTTAGGGTAAGGGTAAGAGTTAGGCTTAGGGGTAAGGTTAGGGTTAGGGTTAGGGTGAGGCTAAGGGTTAGGGTTAGGGTAAGGTTTAGGGTAAGGGTTAGGGTTAGAGATAGAGGTAGGGTTAGGGTTAGGGTAAGGGTTAGTGTTAGGGTTAGATTTTGGGTTAGGTTTAGGGTAAGCGTTAGGGTTAGGGGTCAGGGTTAGTTTTAGGGTTAGGGTTAGGGTAAGGGTTAGGGTTAGTGTTACGGTTAGGGTAAAGCTAAGGGTTAGAGTTAGGCTAAGGGTTAGAGTTAGGGTTAGGGGTTAGGGTTAGGGTTAGGGTTAGGGTTAGGTTTAGGGTAAGGGTAAGGTTTAGGTTTAGGATTAAGTTTAGGGTAAGGTTAAGGTTAGGGTTAGGGTTAGGCTAAGGGTTAGGGTTAGGGTAAGGTTTAGGGTAAGGTTTAGGATTAGAGATAGAGGTAGGTTAGGGTTAGGGTAAGGGTTAGTGTTATGGTTAGATTTAGGGTTAGGGTTAGGGTAAGCGTTAGGGTTAGGGGTCAGGGTTAGTTTTAGGGTTAGGGTTAGGGTAAGGGTTAGGGTTAGTGTTACGGTTAGGGTAAAGCTAAGGGTTAGAGTTAGGCTAAGGGTTAGAGTTAGGGTTAGGGGTTAGGGTTAGGGTTAGGGTTAGGGTTAGGTTTATGGTAATGGTAAGGTTTAGGTTTAGGATTAAGGTTAGTGTAAGGGTAAGGGTTAGGGTTAGGGTTAGGGTTGGGGTTAAGGTTAGGGTTAGTGTTAGGGTTATAGTTAGGGTAAGGTAAGAGTTTGGCTTAGGTGTAAGGTTAGGGTTAGGGTTAGAGTTAGAGTTAGAGATAGGGTTAGGGTTAGGGTTAGGGTAAAGGTAAGGTTTAGGGTTAGGGTTAGAGTTAGGGTAAGGTGTAGGTTTAGGTGTTAGGGTTAGGGCTATGGTTAGGTTAAGAGTAAGGGTTAGGGTTAGGGTTAGGGTTCGGGTAAAATTAGATTTAGGATTAGGTTTAGGGTTAAGGTAAGGGTAAGTGTTAGGGTTAGGGTTAGGGTTAGGGTTAGGGTTAGGGTAAGGGTAAGCGTTAGGGTTACGGTTAGGGTTGGGTTTAGGGTTGGAGTTAAGGTTAGGGTTAGGGTTAGGGTAAGGGTAAGGGTTAGGGTTAGGGTTAGGGTTAGGGTTAGGTTTAAGGTTAGAGTTAGGTTAAGGGTAAGGGTTAGGGTTCGGGTTAGGGTTAGGCTTAGGATTAGGGTTAGGGTTAGGGTTAGGGTAAGGGTAAGGTTTATGGTTAGGGTTAGGATTAGGGTTAAAGTTAAGGTTAGAGTTAGGGTTAGGGTTAGAGTAAGTTTAAGGCTTAGGATTAGGGTTAGGGTTAGGGTTAGGTTTATGGTAAGGGTAAGGGTTAGGGTTAGGTTTAGTTTTAGGGTTAGTGTTAGGGTAAGGGTAAGGTTTAGGTTTAGGTTTAGGATTAGGGTTAAGTTTAGGGTTAGCGTTAGGGTTAGGTTTGGGGTAAGGCGAATGGGAAGGTTCAGGTTTGGGGTTAGGGTTATTGTTAGGTTTAGGGTTAGGGTTAGGGTTAGGGTTAGGGTTAGGTTTAGGGTTAAGTTTAGGGTTACGGTTAGGGTTAGGGTAAGGGTAAGGGTTAGGGTTAGGGTTAGGTCCAGGGTTAGGGTTAGGGTAAGGGTTAGGTTTAGGGTTAGTTTTAGGTTTAGGGTTAAGTTTAGGTTAGGGTTAGGGTAAGGGTAAGGGTAAGGGTTAGGGTTAGGGGTTAGGGTTAGGGTTAGGGATAGGGTTAGGGTAAGGGTTATGGTTAGGTTTAGGGTAAGGGTAAGGTTTAGGGTTAGGTTTAGTGTTAGGTTTGGGGTTAGGGTTAGGGTAAGAGTAAGGGTTAGGGTTCTGGTTAAGGTTAGGGTTAGGCAAAGGGTTAGGGTTAGGGTTAGGGTAAGGGTTAGGGTTAGGGTTAGGGTTAGAGTTAGGGTTAGGGTTATGGTAAGGGTAAGGTTTAGGTTTAGGGTTAGGGTTAGCGTAAGGATTAGGCTTAGGTGTTAGGGTTAGGGTCAGGGTAAGTGTAAGTGTTAGGGTTATTGTTGGGGTTAGGGTAAGCGTAAGCGTTAGGGTTAGGATTAGGGTTAGGTTTAGGGTTGGGGTTAAGGTTAGGGTGAGGGTTAGGGTAAGGGTAAGGGTTAGGGTTAGGTTTAGGTTTAGGGTTAGGGTTAGGTTTAATGTTAGTTTAGGGTAAGGGTAAGTGTAAGGGTTAGGGTTTGGGTTAGGGTTAGGGTTAGGGTTAGGGTTAGGGTAAGAGTTAGGGTTAGGGTTAGGGTTAGGTTGAAGGTTAGGTTTAGGGTAAGTGTAAGCGTTAGGGTTAGGATTAGGGTTAGGGTAAAGGTTAGGGTTAAGTTTAGGGTTATGGTTAGGGTAAGGGTAAGGGTAAGGTATAGGATTAGGTTTAATGTTAGGGTTGGGGTAAGGGTATGGGTTATGGTTAGGGTTAGGGTTACGGTTAAATTTAGGGTTAGGGTTATGATTAGGGTCAGGGTAAGTTTAAGGCTTAGGGTTAGGGTTCGGGTTAGGGTTAGGTTTAGGGTAAGGGTAAGGTTTCGGGTTAGGTTTAGGGTTAGGGTTATGTTTGGGGTTTGGGTTAAGGTGAGGGTTAGGGTTAGGGTAAGGGTAAGGGTAAAGGTTAGGGTTAGGGTTAGGGTAAGGGTAAGGGTTAGGGTTAGTGTTAGGGTGAGGGTTAGGGTTAGGATTAGGGGTTAGGGTTCGGGTTAGGGTTAGGGTTATGGTAAGGGTTAGGATTATGGTAGGGTAAATGTTAGGGTTACGGTAAGGGTTAGGATTAGGGTGAGTGTTAGGGAAAGTGTAAGTGTTCGGGTTAGGGTTAGAGTTAGTGTTAGGGTAAGGGTATGTGTTGGGTTAGGGGTAGGGTTAGGTTAAGATTAAGGGTTAGTGTTAGGGTTAGGGTTAAGTTAAGGGTAAGGGTTAGTGTTAGGCTTAGGGTTAGGGTAAGGGTAAGTGTTAGGGATAGGGTTAGGGTTAGTCTAAGAGTAAGGGTTAGGGATAGGGTTAGGGGTTAGGGTGAAGTTTAGATTTAAAGTTAATGTTACGTTAAGGGTAAGGGTGAGGGTTAGGATTAGGGTTAGGAGTAGGGTTATGTGCAGGGTTAGGGTTAGGGTAAGGGTAAGGTTTTCGGTTAGGGTTAGGGTTAGGGTTAAGTTTAGGGTTAGGGTTAGGATTAGGGAAAGGGTAAGGATTAGGGTAGGGGTTAGGGTTATGGTTAGGGTAAGTTTTGGGGTTAGGGTTAGGGTTAGAGTAAGGATAAGTGTTACGGTTAGGGTTAGGATTAGAATTAAGTTTAGGTTTAGGGTTAGGGTTATGGTTAGGGATAGGGTTAGGGTTAGGCTAAAGGTTAGGGTTAGGGTTAGGGTAAGGGTTAGTGTTAGGGTTAGGTTTAGGGTTAGAGGTAGGGTTAGGGTTAGGGTAAGAGTAAGGGTTAGGGATAGGGTTAGGGTTAGGGTAAGGGTTAGGGTTAGGGTTAGGTTTATGATTAGGTTTAGGGTTAGGGTAAGTGTAAGGGTTAGGGTTAGATTTAGGTTTAGAGTTAGGGTTAGGGTAAGGGTTAGGGTTAGGGTTAGGGTTAAGGTTAGGGTTAGGGTTAGGGTTAGGGTAAGGGTAAGGGTTAGGGTTAGGGTTAGGTTTAGGGTTAGGTTAAAGTTAGGGTTAGGGTAAGGATAAGGGTTAGGTTTAGGGTTAGGGTTAAGGTAAAGGTTAGGGTTAGGGTTAGGGTTAGGGTTAGGGTAAGGGTAAGGTTCGGGTTAGTGTTAGAGTTAGGGTTCGATTTAGGGTTAGGGTTAGGGTAAGCATAAGGTTTATGGTTAGGGTTAGGGTTAAGTTTAGGGTTAGGTTAAAGTTAGGGTTAGGGTTAGGGTAAGGGTAAGGTCTAGGGTTAAGGTTAGGTTTAGGGTTACGTTTAGTGTAAGGGTAAGTGTTAGGGTCAGGTTTAGGGTTAGGGTTAGGTTTTGGGTTAGGGTTAGGGTAAGGGTAAGGGTTAGGGTTAGGGTTAGAGTTAAGGTTAGGGTTAGTGTTAGGGATAGGGTAAGGGTAAGTTTAAGGTTTAGGGTTAGGGTTAGGGTTATTTTTAGCGTTAGGGTTAGGGTTAGGATTAGGGTTAGGGTAAGGGTAAGGGTAAGGTTTAGGGTTAGGTTTAGGGTTTGGGTTAAGGTTAGTGTTAGAGTTAGGGTAAGGGTAAGGGTTAGGTTTAGGGTTAGGGTAAGGGTAAGGGTTAGGGTTAGCGTTAGGGTGAGGGTTAGGGTTAGGGTTATTGGTTAGGGTTCGGGTGAGGGTTAGGGTTAGGGTAAGGGTTAGGGTTATGGTAGGGGTAGTGTTAGGGTTAGGGTAATGGTTAGGATTAGGGTGAGTGTTAGGGAAAGTGTAAGTTTTAGGGTTAGGGTTAGGGTTAGGGTTAGGTTAAGGGTATTTGTTGGGTTAGCGGTAGGGTTAGGTTAAGGGTAAGGGTTAGTGTTAGGGTTAGGGTTAAGTTAAGGGTAAGGGTTAGTGTTAGGCTTATGGTTAGGGTAAGGGTAAGTGTTAGGGTTAGGGTTAGGGTTAGTCTAAGGGTAAGGGTTAGGGTTAGGGTTAGGGGTTAGGGTGAAGGTTAGATTTAAGGGTAAGGGTAAGTGTTAGGGTTAGGGTTAGGGTTAGTCTAAGGGTAAGGGTTAGGGTTAGGGTTAGGAGTAAGGGTGAATGTTAGATTTAGGGTAAGGGTAAGGGTGAGTGTTAGGATTAGGGTTAGGATTAGGGTTATGTGCAGGGTTAGGGTTAGGGTAAGGGTAAGGTTTTCGGTTAGGGTTAGGGATAAGGTTAGGGTTAGGTTTAGGGTTAGGGAAAGGGTAAGGATTAGGGGAGGGGTTAGGGTTATGGTTAGGGTAAGTTTTGGGGTTAGGGTTAAGGTTAGAGTAAGGATAAGTGTTAGGGTTAGGGTTAGGATTAGAATTAAGTTTAGGTTTAGGGTTAGGGTTAAGGTTAGGGTTAGGGTTAGGGTTAGGCTAAAGGTTAGGGTTAGGGTTAGGGTAAGGGTTATTGTTAGGGTTCGGTTTAGGGTTACAGGTAGAGTTAGGTTTAGGGTAAGAGTAAGGGTTACGGATTGGGTTAGGATTAGGGTAAGGGTTAGGGTTAGGTTTAGATTTATGGTTAGTTTTAGGGTTAGGGTTTGGGTAAGTGTAAGGGTTAGGGTTAGGTTTAGGTTTAGAGTTAGGGTTAGGGTAAGGGTTAGGGTTGGGGTTAGGGTTAGGTTTAGGGTAAGGGTAAGGTTTAGGGTTAGGGTTAGGGTTAAGGTAAAGGTTAGGGTTAGGTTTAGGGTTAGGGTTAGGGTAAGGGTAAGGTTAGGGTTAGTGTTAGCGTTAGGTTTAAGTTTAGGGTTAGGGTTAGCGTTAGGCAAAGGTTTAGGGTTAGGGTTAGGGTTAGGCAAAGGGTTAGGGTTAGGGTTAGGGTAAGGGTTAGGGTTAGGGTTAGGGTTAGATTAAAATTAGAGTTAGGATTAGGGTTATGTTTAAGGTAAGGCTAAATGTTAGGGTTAGGGTTAGGGTAAGGGTAAGCATTAGGGTTATGGTTAGGGTTGGGTTTAGGGTTGGGGTTAAGGTTAGGGTTAGGGATAGGGTAAGGGTAAGGGTAAGGGTTAGGGTTAGTGTTAGGGTTAGGTTTAAGTTTAGAGTTAGGGTAATGGTAAGGGTTAGGGTTAGGGTTTGGGTTAGGTTTAGGGTTAGGGTTAGGCTTAGGGTTAGGGTTAGGGTAAGCGTTAGGGTTAGGGTTAGGGTTAGGATTAGGTTTAGGGTTAGGGTTATGATAAGGATAAGGGTTAGTGTTAGGGTTAGGTCCAGGGTTAGGGTTAGGTAAGGGTTAGGGTTACGGTTAGTGTTAGGTTTAGGGTTAAGTTTAGGGTTAGGGTTAGGGTTAGGGTAAGGGTAAGGGTTAGGGTTAGGGTTAGGGGTTAGTGTTAGGGTTAGGGTTAGGTTATGGGTTAGGGTAAGGGTAAGGTTTCGGGTTAGGTTTAGGGTTAGGGGTTAGGGTTAGGGTTAGGGATAGGGTTAGGGTAAGGGTTATGGCTAGGTTTAGGGTAAGGGTATGGTTTAGGGTTAGGTTTAGTGTTAGGTTTGGGGTTAGGGTTAGGGTAAGAGTAAGGGTTAGGGTTCTGGTTCAGGTTAGGGTTAGGCAAAGGGTTAGGGTTAGGGTTAGGGTAAGTGTTAGGGTTAGGGTTAGGGTTAGAAGTAGGGTTAGGGTTAGGGTAAGGGTAAGATTTAGGTTTAGGGTTAGGGTTAGCATAAGGATTAGGCTTAGAGTTTAGGGTTAGGGTTAGGGTAAGTGTAAGTGTTAGGGTTAGGGTTAGGGTTAGGGTTAGGGTAAGGGTAAGGGTTAGGGTTAGGGTTAGGGTTAAGGTAAAGATTAGGGTTAGGTTTAGGGTTAGGGTTAGGGTTAGGGTAAGGGTAAGGTTAGGGTTTGTGTTAGGGTTAGGTTTAAGGTTAGGGTTAGGGTTAGGCAAAGGTTTAGGGTTAGGGTTAGGGTTAGGCTAAGGGTTAGGGTTAGGGTTAGGGTAAGGGTTAAAGGTTAGGATTAGGGTTAGGGTTAGGGTAAGGGTAAGGGCTAGGATTAAGGTTAGGGTTAGGGTTAGGTTTAGGGAAAGGGTAACGGTTAGGGTCAGGTTTAGGGTTAGGGTTAGGGTAAGGGTAAGGGTTAGGGTAAGGTTTAGGGTTAGGGTTAAGGTTAGGTTTAGGGTTAGGGTTAGAGTTAGGGTAAGGGTAAGGATAAGGTTTAGGGTTAGGGTTAGGGTTAGGGTTAGGAAAGGGTAAGGGTTAGGGTTAGGGTTAGGGTTATGGTTAGGGTAAGGATTAGGGTTAGGGTTAGGGTTACGGTAAGGGTTAGGTTTAGGGTTAGTGTTAGCATTAAAGTTAGGGTTAGGGTTAGGGTAAGGGTGAGGGTTAGGGTTAGGGTTAGCGTTAGGGTAAGAGTAAGGGTTAGGGCTAGGGTCTGGGTTAGGTTTAAGTTTAGGGTTAGGGTAAGGGTAAGGGTTAGGGTTAGAGTTAGGGTTAAGGTTAGGGTAAGTGTTAGGGTTATGGTTAAGGTTAGGGTTAGGTTAAGGGTAAGTGTTAGGGTTACGGTGAGGGGTAGGTTTAGGGTTAGGGTTATGGTTAAGGTAAGGTTAAGGGATAGGGTTAGGTTTAGGGTTAGGGTTAGCGTAATGGTTAGGGTTAGGTTTAGGGTGAAAGTAAGATTTAGGGTTAGGATTAGGGTTAGGGTTAGGTTTAGGGTTAGGGTTAGAGTTAGCGTTAGGTTTAGGCTAAGGGTAAGGGTTAGGGTTAGGTTTAGGGTTTGGGTTAAGGTTAGTGTTAGAGTTATTGTAAGGGTAAGGGTTAGGGTTAGGGTTAGGGTTAGGTTTAGGGGTTAGGGTTCGGGTTAGAGTTAGGGTTAGGGTAAGGTTTTGGGTTAGGGTTAGGGTAAGTGTTGGATTAGGGTTAAGGTTAGGTTAATGGTAAGGGTTAGTGTTAGGGTTAGGGTTAGGTGAAGGGTAAGGTTTAGGGTTAGGGTTAGGGTTAGGGTTAAGGTTAGTGTTATGGTTAAGGTTAGGGAAAGGGTGAGGATTAGGGTAAGGGTTAGGGTTAGGGTTAGGGTAAGTTTTGGGATTAGGGTTAAGGTTAGAGTAAGGATAAGGTTTAGGGTTAGGGTTAGGGTTAGAATTAAGTTTAGGGTTAGGGTTAGGGTTAAGGTTAGGGTTAGGGTAAGGGTTAGGCTAAGGGTTAAGATTAGGGTTAGAGTGAGGATTAGTGTTAGGGTTAGGTTTAGGGTTAGAGGTAAGGTTCACGTTACGGTAAGGGTAAGGATTAGGGATAGGGTTAGATTTAGGGTTAGGGTTAGTGTTAGGGTTAGGGTAAGGGTTAGGGTAAGGGTTAGTGTTAGGGTTAGGGTTAGGGTTAGGGTAAGGGTTAGTGTTAGGGTTAGGGTTAGGTTTAGGGTAAGGGTAAGTGTTAGGGTTAGGGTTAGGGTTAGGGTAAGAGTAAGGGTTAGGGTTAGGGTTAGGTTTGGGTTTAGGTTTGGGGTTAAGTGTAGGGTTAGGCTTAGTGTAAGGGTAAGGGTTAGGGTTAGGGTTAGGGTTAGGTTTAAGGTTAGAGTTAGGGTAAGGGTAATGGTTAGGGTTAAGGTTAGGGTTAGCGAAAAGGTTAGCGTTAGGGTTAGGGTTAGGTTTAGGTTTAGGATTAGGGTTAGGTTTAGGGTTAGGGTTAGGGTAAGGGTAAGGGTTAGGGTGAGGGTTAGGGTTAGGGTTAGGGTTAGGGTTAGGGTTAGGTTTAAGGTTAGGTTTAGGGTAAGGGTAAGGGTTAGGGTTAGGGTTAGGGTTAGCATAAAAGTTAGGGTTAGGGTTAGGGTTAGGGTAAGGGTAAGGGTTAGGGTTAGGTTTAGGGTCAGGGTTACTATTAGTTTTAGGGTTACTGTTAGGGTTAGGGTTAGGGTTAGGGTTGGGTTTACTGTAAGGGAAAGGTTTAGGTTTAGATTTAGTGTTAGGTTTGGGGTTAGGGTTAGGGTAAGAGTAAGGGTTAGGGTTAGGGTTAGTGTAAGGGTATGGGTTGGGGTTAGGTTTAGGTTAGCGTAAGGGTAAGGGTTAGGTTTAGGATTAAGGTTAGGGTAAGGGTAAGGTTAAGGGTTATGGTTAGGGTTAAGGTTAGGGTTAGTGTTAGGGTTATGGTTAGGGTAAGGGTAAGAGTCAGGCTTAGGGGTAAGTTTAGGGTTAGAGTTAGGGTTAGGATAAGGTTTAGGGTTAGGGTAAGGGTTAGGGTTACGGTTAGGCTTTAGAGTTAGAGGTAGAGTTAGGGTTAGGGTAAGGGTAAGGTTTATGGTTAGTGTTAGGGTTAGTGTAAGGGTTAGGTTTAGGGGTTAGGGTTAGGGCTAGGGTTAGGTTTAGAGTAAGGGTTAGGGTTAGGGTTAGGGTTAGGGTAAAATTAGAGTTAAGATTAGGGTTAGGTTTAAGGTAAGGGTAAGTGTTAGGGTTAGGGTTAGGGTAAGGGTAAGCGTTAGGGTTAGGGTTAGGGTTGGGTTTAGGTTTGGGGTTAAGGTTAGGGTTACGGATAGGGTAGGGTAAGGGTTAGGGTTAGGGTTAGGGTTAGGTGTAAGGTTAGAGTTAGGGTAAGGGTAAGCATTAGGGTAGGGTTAGCGTTAGGTTTAAGGTTAGTGTTAGGGTAAGGGTAAGTCTAAGGGTTAGGGTTAGGGTTAGGGTTAATATTAGGGTTAGTGTTAGGGTTAGGGTTAGATGTTTGGGTTCGGGTTAGGGTTAGGGTTAGGGTAAGGGTTAGGGTTAGGGTTAGGGTAAGGGTTAGGGTTAGGATAAGGGTTAGGGTTAGGGTTAGTGTTAGGGTAAGGGTAAGTGTTAGGGTTAGGGTTAGGGTTAGGTTAAGTGTTGGATTAGGGTTAGGGTTAGGTTAATGGTAAGGGTTAGTGTTAGGGTTAGGGTTAGGTTAAGGGTAAGGGTTAGTGTTAGGCTTAGGGTTAGGGTCAGGGTAAGTGTTAGGGTTATGGTTAGAGTTAGGGTTAGTCTAAGGGTAAGGGTTAGGTTTAGGGTTAGAGGTTAGGGTTAAGGTTAGATTTAGGGATAGGGTTAGGGTAAGGGTAAGGTTTAGGGTTAGGGTTAGGGGTTAGGGTTAAGGTGAGATTTAGGGATAGGGTTAGGGTAAGGGTAAGGGTGAGGTTTAGGATTAGGGTTAGGATTAGGGTTATGTGCAGGGTTAGGGTTAGGGTAAGGGTAAGGTTTAGGGTTAGGGTCAGGGTTAGGGTTAAGGTTAGGGTTAGGTTTAGGGTTAGATAAAGGGTAAGGATTAGGGTAAGGGTTAGGGTTAGGGTTAGGGTAAGTTTTGGGTTTAGGGTTAGGGTAAGGATAAGGGTTAGGGTTAGGGTTAGGATTAGAATTAAGTTTAGGGTTAGGATTAGGGTTAGGGTTAGACTAAGAGTTAGGTTTAGGGTAAGGGTTAGTGTTAGGGTTAGGTTTAGGGTTAGAGGTAGGGTTAGAGTTAGGGTAAGTGTAATTATTAGGGATAGGGTTAGGGTTAGGGTAAGGGTTAGTGTAAGGGTTAGGGTAAGGTTTAGGGTAAGGGTTAGCGTTAGGGTGAGGGTTAGGGTTAGGGTTAGGGTAAGGGTAAGTGTTAGGGTTAGGGTTAGGGTTAGGGTAAGGTAAGCGTTAGGGTTAGGTTTAGGTTTGGGTTTAGGGTTGGGGTTAAGTTTAGGGTTAGGCTTAGTGTAAGGGTAAGGGTTACGGTTAGGGTTAGGGTTAGGTTTAAGGTTAGAGTTAGGGTAAGGGTTAGAGTTAGGGTTAGGGTTAGGGTTAGGGTTAGGGTTAGGTTTAGGGTTAATGTAAGGGTAAGGGTTGGGGTTAGGTTTAGGTTAGCGTAAGGGTAAGGGTTAGGTTTAGGATTAAGGTTAGGGTAAGGGTAAGGTTAAGGGTTATGGTTAGGGTTAAGGTTAGGGTTAGTGTTAGGGTTATGGTTAGGGTAAGGGTAAGAGTCAGGCTTAGGGGTAAGTTTAGGGTTAGAGTTAGGGTTAGGATAAGGTTTAGGGTTAGGGTAAGGGTTAGGGTTACGGTTAGGGTTAGAGTTAGAGGTAGAGTTAGGGTTAGGGTAAGGGTAAGGTTTATGGTTAGTGTTAGGGTTAGTGTAAGGGTTAGGTTTAGGGGTTAGGGTTAGGGCTAGGGTTAGGTTTAGAGTAAGGGTTAGGGTTAGGGTTAGGGTTAGGGTAAAATTAGAGTTAGGATTAGGGTTAGGGTTAAGGTAAGGGTAAGTGTTAGGGTTAGGGTTAGGGTAAGGGTAAGCGTTAGGGTTAGGGTTAGGGTTGGGTTTAGGTTTGGGGTTAAGGTTAGGGTTACGGATAGGGTAGTGTAAGGGTTAGGGTTAGGGTTAGGGTTAGGTGTAAGGTTAGAGTTAGGGTAAGGGTAAGCATTAGGGTTAGGGTTAGCGTTAGGTTTAAGGTTAGTGTTAGGGTAAGGGTAAGTCTAAGGGTTAGGGTTAGGGTTAGGGTTAATATTAGGGTTAGTGTTAGGGTTAGGGTTAGATGTTTGGGTTCGGGTTAGGGTTAGGGTTAGGGTAAGGGTTAGGGTTAGGGTTAGGGTAAGGGTTAGGGTTAGGATAAGGGTTAGGGTTAGGGTTAGTGTTAGGGTAAGGGTAAGTGTTAGGGTTAGGGTTAGGGTTAGGTTAAGTGTTGGATTAGGGTTAGGGTTAGGTTAATGGTAAGGGTTAGTGTTAGGGTTAGGGTTAGGTTAAGGGTAAGGGTTAGTGTTAGGCTTAGGGTTAGGGTCAGGGTAAGTGTTAGGGTTATGGTTAGAGTTAGGGTTAGTCTAAGGGTAAGGGTTAGGGTTAGGGTTAGAGGTTAGGGTTAAGGTTAGATTTAGGGATAGGGTTAGGGTAAGGGTAAGGTTTAGGGTTAGGGTTAGGGGTTAGGGTTAAGGTTAGATTTAGGGATAGGGTTAGGGTAAGGGTAAGGGTGAGGTTTAGGATTAGGGTTAGGATTAGGGTTATGTGCAGGGTTAGGGTTAGGGTAAGGGTAAGGTTTAGGGTTAGGGTCAGGGTTAGGGTTAAGGTTAGGGTTAGGTTTAGGGTTAGATAAAGGGTAAGGATTAGGGTAAGGGTTAGGGTTAGGGTTAGGGTAAGTTTTGGGTTTAGGGTTAGGGTAAGGATAAGGGTTAGGGTTAGGGTTAGGATTAGAATTAAGTTTAGGGTTAGGATTAGGGTTAGGGTTAGACTAAGAGTTAGGTTTAGGGTTAGGGTAAGGGTTAGTGTTAGGGTTAGGTTTAGGGTTAGAGGTAGGGTTAGAGTTACGGTAAGTGTAATTATTAGGGATAGGGTTAGGGTTAGGGTAAGGGTTAGTGTTAGGGTTAGGGTAAGGTTTAGGGTAAGGGTTAGCGTTAGGGTGAGGGTTAGGGTTAGGGTTAGGGTAAGGGTAAGTGTTAGGGTTAGGGTTAGGGTTAGGGTAAGGTAAGCGTTAGGGTTAGGTTTAGGTTTGGGTTTAGGGTTGGGGTTAAGTTTAGGGTTAGGCTTAGTGTAAGGGTAAGGGTTAGGGTTAGGGTTAGGGTTAGGTTTAAGGTTAGAGTTAGGGTAAGGGTTAGAGTTAGGGTTAGGGTTAGGGTTAGGGAAAAGTTTAGGGTTAGGTTTAGAGTTAGGGTTCGGGTTAGGTTTAGGGTTAGGGTTAGGGTAAGGGTAAGGGTTAGGGTTAGGGTTAGGGTTAGTGTTAGTTTTAGGGTTAAGGTTAGGGTTAGGGTTAGGGTTAGGGTTACGTTTAAGGTTAGAGTTAGGGTAAGGGTAAGGGTTAGGGTTACGGTTAGGGTTAGCGTAAAAGTTAGGGTTAGGTTTAGTGTTAGGGTTAGGGTAAGGGTAAGTGTTAGGGTTAGGGTTAGGGTTAGGGTTAGTATTAGTTTTAGGGTTACTGTTAGGGTTTGTGTTAGGGTTAGGGTTGGGTTTAGGGTAAGGGAAAGGTTTAGGTTTAGATTTAGTGTTAGGTTTGGGGTTAGGGTTAGAGTAAGAGTAAGGGTTAGGGTAAGGGTTAGGGTTAGGGTTAGGGTTAGGGTTAGGTTAGGGTTAGTGTTAGGGTTATGGTTAGGGTAAGGGAAGAATTAGGCTTAGGGGTAAGGTTAGGGTTAGGGTTAGGGTTAGGCTACGGTTTAGGGTTAGGGTAAGGGTTAGGGTTAGGGTTAGGGTTAGAGTTAGAAGTAGGGTTAGGTTAGGGTAAGGGTTAGGGTTAGGGTTAGGGTAAGCGTTAGGGTTAGGGTTAGGGTTAGGGTTAGGTTTATGTTTAGGGTAAGGGTAAGGGTTAGGTTTAGGATTAAGGTTAGGGTAAGGGTAATGGTTAGGGTTAGGGTTAGGGTGAGGGTTAAGTTTAGGGTTAGTGTTAGGGTTATGTTTAGGGTAAGGGTAAGAGTTAGCCTTAGGGGTAAGGTTAGGGTTAGGGTTAGGTTTAGGCTAAGGGTTAGAGTTAGCGTGAGGGTTTGGGTTAGGTTTAGGGTTAGAGTTAGAGGTACGGTTAGGGTTAGGGTAAGCGTAAGGTTTAGGGTTAGGGTTAGGGTTAGGGTTAGGGCTAGGCTTAGGTTTAGAGTAAGGTTTAGGGTTAGGGTTAGGGTTTGGGTAAATTAGAGTTAGGCTTAGGGTTAGGGTTAAGGTAAGGGTAAGTGTTAGGGTTAGGGTTAGGGTTGGGTTTAGGGTTGGGGTTAAGGTAAGGGTTAGGGATAGGGTAAGGGTAGTGGTTAGGGTTAGGGTTAGGGTTAGGGTTAGGTTTAAGGTTAGAGTTAGGGTAGGGTAAGGGTTAGGGTTAGGGTTAGTTTTGAGTTTAAGGTTAGGGTTAGGGTAAGGGTAAGTGTAAGGGTTAGTTTTAGGGTTAGGGTTAATGTTAGGGTTAGGGTTAGGGTTAGGGTAAGGGTTACGGTTAGGGTTAGGTTTAGGTTGAAGGTTAGGTTTAGGGTAAGTGTAAGTGTTAGGGATAGAGTTAGGGTTAGGGTTAGGGATAGGAATAGGTCCAGTGTTAGGGTTAGGTTAAGGTTTAGGTTTAGGGTTAGTTTTAGGTTTAGGGTTAAGTTTAGGTTAGGGTTAGGGTAAGGGTAAGGGTTAGGGTTAGGGTTAGGGTTAGGGGTTAGGGTTAGGGTTAGGGATAGGTTATGGGTTAGGGTAAGGGTAAGGTTTAGGGTTAGGGTTAGGTTTAGGGTTATGTTTAAGGTTAGAGTTAGGGTAAGGGTAAGCGTTAGGGTTAGGGTTAGGGTTAGGTTTAAGGTTAGTGTTAGGGTAAGGGTAAGTGTAAGGGTTAGGGTTAGTGTTAGGGTTAATCTTAGGGTTAGGGGTTAGGGTTCGAGTTAGGGTTAAGGTTACATTTAGGGATAGGGTTAGGGTAAGGGTAAGGGTGAGGTTTAGGATTAGGGTTAGGATTAGGGTTATGTGCAGGGTTAGGGTTAGGGTAAGGGTAAGGTTTAGGGTTAGGGTCAGGGTTAGGGTTAATGTTAGGGTTAGGTTTAGGGTTAGATAAAGGGTAAGGATTAGGGTAAGGGTTAGGGTTAGGGTTAGGGTAAGTTTTGGGTTTAGGGTTAGGGTAAGGATAAGGGTTAGGTTTAGGGTTAGGATTAGAATTAAGTTTAGGGTTAGGATTAGGGTTAGGGTTAGACTAAGAGTTAGGTTTAGGGTTAGGGTAAGGGCTAGTGTTAGGGTTAGGTTTAGGGTTAGAGGTAGGGTTAGAGTTAGGGTAAGTGTAATTATTAGGGATAGGGTTAGGGTTAGGGTAAGGGTTAGTGTTAGGGTTAGGGTAAGGTTTAGGGTAAGGGTTAGCGTTAGGGTGAGGGTTAGGGTTAGGGTAAGGGTAAGTGTTAGGGTTAGGGTTAGGGTTAGGGTAAGGTAAGCGTTAGGGTTAGGTTTATGTTTGTGTTTAGGGTTGGGGTTAAGTTTAGGGTTAGGCTTAGTGTAAGGGTAAGGGTTAGGGTTAGGGTTAGGGTTAGGGTTAGGTTTAAGGTTAGAGTTAGGGTAAGGGTTAGAGTTAGGGTTAGGGTTAGGGTTAGGGAAAAGTTTAGGGTTAGGTTTAGAGTTAGGGTTCGGGTTAGGTTTATGGTTAGGGTTAGGGTAAGGGTAAGGGTTAGGGTTAGGGTTAGGGTTAGTGTTAGTTTTAGGGTTAAGATTAGGGTTAGGGTTAGGGTTAGGGTTACGTTTAAGGTTAGAGTTAGGGTAAGGGTAAGGGTTAGGGTTACGGTTAGGGTTAGCGTAAAAGTTAGGGTTAGGTTTAGTGTTAGGGTTAGGGTAAGGGTAAGTGTTAGGGTTAGGGTTAGGGTTAGGGTTAGTATTAGTTTTAGGGTTACTGTTAGGGTTTGTGTTAGGGTTAGGGTTGGGTTTAGGGTAAGGGAAAGGTTTAGGTTTAGATTTAGTGTTAGGTTTGGGGTTAGGGTTAGAGTAAGAGTAAGGGTTAGGGTAAGGGTTAGGGTTAGGGTTAGGGTTAGGGTTAGGTTAGGGTTAGTGTTAGGGTTATGGTTAGGGTAAGGGAAGAATTAGGCTTAGGGGTAAGGTTAGGGTTAGGGTTAGGGTTAGGCTACGGTTTAGGGTTAGGGTAAGGGTTAGGGTTAGGGTTAGGGTTAGAGTTAGAAGTAGGGTTAGGTTAGGGTAAGGGTTAGGGTTAGGGTTAGGGTAAGCGTTAGGGTTAGGGTTAGGGTTAGGGTTAGGTTTATGTTTAGGGTAAGGGTAAGGGTTAGGTTTAGGATTAAGGTTAGGGTAAGGGTAATGGTTAGGGTTAGGGTTAGGGTGAGGGTTAAGTTTAGGGTTAGTGTTAGGGTTATGTTTAGGGTAAGGGTAAGAGTTAGCCTTAGGGGTAAGGTTAGAGTTAGGGTTAGGTTTAGGCTAAGGGTTAGAGTTAGCGTGAGGGTTTGGGTTAGGTTTAGGGTTAGAGTTAGAGGTACGGTTAGGGTTAGGGTAAGCGTAAGGTTTAGGGTTAGGGTTAGGGTTAGGGTTAGGGTTAGGGTTAGGGCTAGGCTTAGGTTTAGAGTAAGGTTTAGGGTTAGGGTTAGGGTTAGGGTAAATTAGAGTTAGGCTTAGGGTTAGGGTTAAGGTAAGGGTAAGTGTTAGGGTTAGGGTTAGGGTTGGGTTTAGGGTTGGGGTTAAGGTAAGGGTTAGGGATAGGGTAAGGGTAATGGTTAGAGTTAGGGTTAGGGTTAGGGTTAGGTTTAAGGTTAGAGTTAGGGTAAGGGTAAGGGTTAGGGTTAGGCTTAGTTTTGAGTTTAAGGTTAGGGTTAGGGTAAGGGTAAGTGTAAGGGTTAGTTTTAGGGTTAGGGTTAATGTTAGGGTTAGGGTTAGGGTTAGGGTAAGGGTTACGGTTAGGGTTAGGTTTAGGTTGAAGATTAGGTTTAGGGTAAGTGTAAGTGTTAGGGATAGAGTTAGGGTTAGGGTTAGGGATAGGGATAGGTCCAGTGTTAGGGTTAGGTTAAGGTTTAGGTTTAGGGTTAGTTTTAGGTTTAGGGTTAAGTTTAGGTTAGGGTTAGGGTAAGGGTAAGGGTTAGGGTTAGGGTTAGGGGTTAGGGTTAGGGTTAGGGATAGGTTATGGGTTAGGGTAAGGGTAAGGTTTAGGGTAGGGTTAGGTTTAGGGTTATGTTTAAGGTTAGAGTTAGGGTAAGGGTAAGCGTTAGGGTTAGAGTTAGGGTTAGGTTTAAGGTTAGTGTTAGGGTAAGGGTAAGTGTAAGGGTTAGGGTTAGTGTTAGGGTTAATCTTAGGGTTAGGGGTTAGGGTTCGAGTTAGGGTTAGGGTAAGGGTTAGGGTTAGGGTTAGTGTTAGGGTAAGGGTAAGTGTTAGGTTTAGGGTTAGGGGTAGGGTAAGGGTTAGGGTTAGACTAAGAGTTAGGGTTAGGTTAAGGGTAAGGGTTAGTGTTAGGCTTAGGGTTAGGGTCAGGGTAAGTGTTAGGGTTAGGGTTAGAGTTAGGGTTAGTCTAAGGGTAAGGGTTAGGGTTAGGGTTAGAGGTTAGGGTTAAGGTTAGATTTAGGGATAGGGTTAGGGTAAGGGTAAGGGTGAGGTTTAGGATTAGGGTTAGGATTAGGGTTATGTGCAGGGTTAGGGTTAGGGTAAGGGTAAGGTTTACGGTTAGGGTCAGGGTTAGGGTTAAGGTTAGGGTTAGGTTTAGGGTTAGGGAAAGGGTAAGGATTAGGGTAAGGGTTAGGTTTAGGGTTAGGGTAAGTTTTGGGTTTAGGGTTAGGGTAAAGAAAATGGTTAGGGTTAGGTTTAGGATTAGAAATAAGTTTAGGATTAGGGTTAGGGTTAGGGTTAGGGTTAGGGTTATGGTTAGACTAAGAGTTAGGGTTAGGGTTAGGGTAAGCGTTAGTGTTAGGGTTAGGTTTAGGGTTAGAGGTAGGGTTAGGGTTAGGGTGAGGGTAAGTATTAGGGGTAGGGTTAGGGTTAGGGTAAGGGTTAGTGTTAGGGTTAGGGTAAGGGTTAGAGTAAGGGTTAGCGTTAGGGTGAGGGTTATGGTTAGGGTTAGGGTAAGGGTAAGTGTTAGGTTTAGGGTTAGGGGTAGGGTAAGGGTTAGGGTTAGACTAAGAGTTAGGGTTAGGATTAGGGTAAGGGTTAGTGTTAGGGTTAGGTTTAGGGTTAGAGGTAGGGTTAGGGTTAGGGTAAGGGTAAGTATTAGGGATAGGGTTAGGGTTAGGGTAAGGGTTAGTGTTAGGGTTAGGGTAAGGGTTAGGGTAAGGGTTAGCATTAGCATGAGGGTTAGGGTTAGGGTTAGGGTAAGGGTAAGTGTTAGGGTTAGGGTTAGGGTTAGGGTAAGGGTAAGTGTTAGGGTTAGGTTTAGGTTTGGGTTTAGGGTTGGGGTTAAGTTTAGGGTTAGGCTTAGTGTAAGGGTAAGGGTTAGGGTTGGGGTTAGGGTTAGGGTTAGGGTTAGGTTTAAGGTTAGAGTTAGGGTAAGGGTAACGGTTAGGGTCAGGGTTAGGGTTAGGGAAAAGTTTAGGGTTAGGTTTAGGGTTAGGGTTCAGGTTAGGTTTAGGGTTAGGGTTAGGGTAAGGGTAAGGGTTAGGGTTAGGGTTAGGGTTAGTGTTAGTTTTAGGGTTAAGGTTAGGGTTAGGGTTAGGGTTAGGTTTAGGTTTAAGTTTAGAGTTAGGGTAAGGGTAAGGGTTAGAGTTACGGTTAGGGTTAGCGTAAAAGTTAGGGTTAGGTTTAGGGTTAGTGTTAGGGTTAGGGTTAGTATTAGTTTTAGGGTTACTGTTAGGGTTTGGGTTAGGATTAGGGTTGGGTTTAGGGTAAGGGAAAGGTTTAGGTTTAGATTTGGTGTTAGGTTTAGGGTTAGGGTTAGAGTAAGAGTAAGAGTTAGGGTAAGGGTTACGGTTAGGGTTAGGGTTAGGGTTAGGTTAGGGTTAGTGTTAGGGTTATGGTTAGGGTAAGGGAAGAATTAGGCTTAGGGGTAAGGTTAGGGTTAGGGTTAGGGTTAGGCTACAGTTTAGGGTTAGGGTAAGGGTTAGGGTTAGGGTTAGGGTTAGAGTTAGAATTAGGTTTAGTTAGGGTAAGGGTTAGGGTTAGGGTTAGGGTAAGCGTTAGGGTTAGGGTTAGGGTTAGGGGTTAGGGTTAGGGTTAGGGTTAGGTTTAGGGTAAGGTTAAGGGGTAGGTTTAGGATTAAGGTTAGGGTAAGGGTAAGAGTTAGGGTTAGGGTTAGGGTTAGGGTAAAGATTAGGGTTAGTGTTAGGGTTATGGTTAGGGTAAGTGTAAGAGTTAGCCTTAGGGGTAAGGTTAGGGTTAGGGTTAGGTTTAGGCTAGGGGTTAGAGTTAGGGTAAGGGTTAGGGTTAGGTTTAGGGTTAGAGTTAGAGGTACGGTTAGGGTTAGGGTAAGCGTAAGGTTTAGGGTTAGTGTTAGGGTTAGGGTAAGGGGTAGGTTTAGGGGTTAGGGTTGGGGGTAGGGTTAGGTTTAGAGTAAGGTTTAGGGTTAGGGTTAGGGTTAGGGTAAATTAGAGTTTGGCTTAGCATTAGGGTTAAGGTAAGGGTAAGTGTTATGGTTAGGGTTAGGGTAAGGGTAAGCATTAGGTTTAGGGTTAGGGTTGGGTTTAGGGTTGGGGTTAAGGTTAGGGTTAGGGATAGGGTAAGGGTAATGGTTAGGGTTAGGGTTAGGGTTAGGGTTAGGTTTAAGTTTAGAGTTAGGGTAAGGGTAAGGGTTAGGGTTAGGTTTAGGTTTAAGTTTAAGGTTAGGGTTAGGGTAAGGGTAAGTGTAAGGGATAGGGTTAGGGTTAGAGTTAATGTTAGGGTTAGGGTTAGGGTTAGGGTAAGGGTTACGGTTAGGTTTAGGTTTAGGTTGAAGGTTAGGTTTAGGGTAAGTGTAAGGGTTAGGGTTAGAGTTAGGGTTAGGGTTAGGTTTAGGGTTAGGTTTAGGGTAAGGGTAAGGGTTAGGGTTAGGGTTAGGTGTAGGGTTAGGGTTAGGGTAAGGGTTAGGGTTAGGGTTAGTGTTAGGTTTAGGGTTAAGTTTAGGGTTAGGGTTAGGTTTAGGGTAAGGGTAAGGGTTAGGGATAGGGATAGGTCCAGGGTTAGGGTTAGGGTAAGGGTTAGGTTTAGGGTTAATTTTAGGTTTAGGGTTAAGTTTAGTTTAGGGTTAGGGAAAGGATAAGGGTTAGGGTTAGGGTTAGGGTTAGGGTTTAGGGTTAGGGTTAGGGTTAGGTTATGGGTTAGGGTAAGGGTAAGGTTTAGGGTTAGGGTTAGGTTTAGGGGTTAGGGTTAGGGATAGGGTTAGGGTAAGGGTTAGTGTTAGGTTTAGGGTAAGGGTATGGTTTAGGGTTAGCTTTAGTGTTAAGTTTGAGCTTAGGGTTAGGGTTAGGATTAGGGTTACGTTTAGGGTAAATGTAAGGGTTAGGTTTAGGTTTAGGGTTAAGGTTAGGGTTAGGGTTAGGCTTAGGCAAAGTGTTAGGATTAGGGTTAGGGTAAGGTTTAGGGTTAGGTTTAGGGTTAGGGTTAGAGGTAGGGTTAGGGTTAGGGTAAGGGTAAGGTTTAGGTTTAGGGTTAGGATTAGCATAAGGGTTAGGGTTAGGGTTAGGGTAATGACTAGGGTTATGGTCAGGTTTAGGCTAAAGTTAGGGTTAGGGTTAGGGTTAGGGTAAGTGTAAGTGTTAGGGTTAGGGTTAGGGTAATGGTAAGCGTTAGGATGAGGGTAAGCGTTAGGTTAGGGTTAGGTTTAGGTTTGGGGTTAAGGTTAGAGTGAGGGTTATTGTAAGGGTAAGGTTTAGAGTTAGGTATAGGGTTAGGGTTAGGGTTAGGGTTAGGGTTAGGATAAGGGTTAGGGTTAGGGTTAGGGTTAGGGTAAGGGTAAGTGTTAGGGTTAGGTTTATGGTTAGGGTTAGGGTTAGGGTAAAGGTTAGCGTTAGGGTTAAGGTTATGGTTAGGGTAAGGGTAAGGTATAGGATTAGGTTTAGGGTTAGGGTTAGGGTAAGGGTTAGGGTTAGGGTTACGGTTAGGGTTAAATTTAGGGTTAGGGTTAGGGTAAGTTTAAGGCTTAGGTTAGGGTTAGGGTTAGGGTTAGGTTTAGGGTGAGGGTAATTTTTAGGATTAGAGTTATGGTTAGGTTTAGGTTTAAGGTTAGTGTTAGGGTAATTGTAAGGTTTAGGTTTAGGGTAGGATTAGGGTTAAGGTTAGGGTTAGGCTTATGTTAGGGTTAGAGTAAGGGTAAGGTGAAGTTTTAGGTTTGGGTTTAGGGTTATTGTTAGGGTTAATGTTAGGTTAAGAATTAGGATTAGGGTTAGGTTAGCATTAAGTTTAGGGTTACAGTTAGGTATGGGTAAGGGTTAAGGTTAGGGTTAGGGTAAGGGTAAGGGTTAGGATTAGGATAAGGGTTAGGGTAAGGGTTAGGGGTAGGGGTAGGTTTAGGGTTAGGTTCAGGGTTAGGGTTAGGGTAAGTGTAAGGGTTAGGGTTAGGTTTAGGTTAAGAGTTAGGGTTAGGGTTAGGGTTAGGGTTAAGTTTAATGTTAGGTTTAGGGTTAGGGTAAGGTTTAGGGTAAGGGTAAGTGTTAGGGTTAGGGTTAGGGTTAGGATTAGCTTTAGGGTAAGAGTAAGATTTAGGGTTAGGGTTAGGGTTAGGGTTAAGGGTAGTGTTAGGCTTAGGGTTAGGGTTAGGGTTATGGTTAGGGTAAGGATTAGGTTTAGGGTTAGGTTTAGGTTTAGGGATAGGGTAAGGGTAATGGTAAGGGTAAGGTTTAGGGTTAGGGTTAGGGTTAGGTTTAGGGTTAGGAAAGTGTAATTGGTTAGGGTTAGGGTTAGGGTTAGGGTTAGGTTAAGGATTAGGGTTATGGTTAGGGTTAAAGTGAGGGTTAGGTTTAGGGTTAGGGTTAGCATTAAGGTTAGGGTTAGGGTTAGGGTAAGGGTAAGGGTTAGGGATAGGGTTAGCGTTAGGGTAAGGGTAAGGGTTAGGGATAGGGTCAGGTTTAGGTTTAAGGTTAGGGTTAGGGTAATGGTAAGGGTTAGGGTTAGGGTTAGGGTTATGGTTAGGGTTAGTGTTAGGGATATGGTTAAGGTTAGGGTTAGGGTAAGGGTAAGGGTTAGGGTTAGGGTTACGGAGAGGTTTAGGGTTAGGGTTATGGTTAAGGTAAGGGTAAGGGATAGGGTTAGCTTTAGGGTTAGGGTTAGGGTAAGGGTTAGGGTTAGGTTTAGGGTAAAAGTAAGGTTTAGGGTTAGGGTTAGTGTTAGGGTTAGGTTTAGGGTTAGGGTTAGGGTAAGGGTAAGTGTTAGGGTTAGGGTTAGGGTTAGGTTTTGGGTTAAGTTTAGTGTTAGAGTTAGGGTAAGGGTAAGGGTTAGGGTTAGGGTTAGGTTTAGGGTAAGGGTAAGGGTTAGGGTTAGCGTTAGGGTGAGGGTTAGGGTTAGGGTTAGGGTTTAGGGTTCAGGTTAGGGTTAGGGTTAGGGTAAGGGTTAGGGTTAGGGTTAGGGTAAGTGTTAGGGTTAGGGTAAGGGTTAGGGTTAGGGTTAGTGTTAGGGAATGGGTAAGTGTTAGGGTTAGGGTTAGGGTTAGGTTTAGGGTTAGGGTAAGGGTAAGTGTTGGGTTAGGGTTAGGGTTAGGTTAAGGGTAAGGGTTAGTTTTAGGGTTAGGGTAAGGGTTAGTATTAGGGTTAGGTTTAGGTTTAGAGGTAGGGTTAGGGTTAGGGTAACAGTAAGGGTTAGGGATAGGGTTAGGGTTAGGGTAAGTGTTAGTGGTAGGGTTAGGATAAGGGTTAGGGTAAGGGTTAGCCTTAGGGTTAGGGTTAGGGTTAGTGTAAGTGTAAGTGTTAGGGTTAGGGTTAGGGTTAGGGTAAGGGAAAGCGTTAGGTTTACAGTTAGTTTTGGGTTTAGGGTTGGGGCTACGTTTAGGGTTAGGGTTAGCGTAAGGGTAAGGGTTAGGGTTAGGGTTAGGGTTAGGTTTAAGGTTAGAGTTAGGGTAAGGGTAAGGGTTAGGGTAAGGGTTAGGGTTAGGGTTAGCATAAAATTTAGGGTTAGGGTTAGTGTTAGGGTTAGGGTTAGTGTTAGTTTTAGGGTTAAGTTTAGGGTGAGGGTTAGTGTTAGGGTTAGTTTTAAGGTTAGAGTTAGGGTAAGGTTAAGGGTTAGGGTTAGAGTTACAGTTAGCGTAAAGGTTAGGTTTAAGTTTAGGGTTAGGGTTAGGGTAAGGGTTAGGGTTAGGGTTAGTATTAGTGTTAGGGTTAAGGTTAGGGTTAGGGTTAGGGTAAGGTTTAGGGTTAGGGTTAGGGATAGGGTAAGGTGTAGGTTAGGGGTTAGGATTAGGCCGGGGTTAGGTTTAGAGTAAGGGTTAGGTTTAGGGTTAGGGTTAGGATAAAATTAGAGTTAGGATTGCGTTAGGGTTAAGGTAAGGATAAGTGTTAGGTTTAGGGTTAGGATTAGGGTTACGGTAAGGGTAAGCGTTAGGGTTAGGGTTAGGGTTGGGTTTAAGTTTGCGGTTAAGATTAGGGTTAGGGTTAGGGTTAGGGTAAGGGTTAGGGTTAGGGTTAGGGTTAGGTTTAAGGTTAGAGTTAGGGTAAGGTTAAGAGTTAGGGTTAGGGTTAGGGTTAGGTTTAGGGTTAGGGTTAGGCTTAGGTTTAGGTAAAGGGTAAGGGTTAGGGTTATGGTTAGGGTTAGGGTTAGGTTTAGGGTTAGGTTTAGGGTAAGGGTAAGGTTTAGGGTTAGGGTTAGTTCCAGGGTTAGGGTTAGGGTAAGGGTTAGGTTTAGGGTTAGTGTTAGGTTTAGGGTTAAATTTAGGGTAAGGGTTAGAATAAGGGTAAGGGTTAGGGTTAGGTTTAGGGTTAGGGGTTAGGGTTAGGGTTACGGTAAGGGTAAGTGTTAGGGTTAGGGTTAGGTCCAGGGTTAGGGTTAGGGTTAGGGTTAGGGTTAGGGTTAGGGTTAGGGTAAGGTTTAGGGTTAGGTTTAGGGATAGGGTAAGGGGTAGGTTAGGGGTTATGGTTAGGCCGGGGTTAGGTTTAGAGTAAGGGTTAGGTTTAGGGTTAGGGTTTGGGTAAAATTACAGTTAGGATTGCGTTAGGGTTAAGGTAAGGATAAGTGTTAGGTTTAGGGTTAGGATTAGGGTTATGGAAAGGGTAAGCATTAGGGTTAGGGTTAGGGTTGGGTTTAAGGTCTCGGTTAAGATTAGGGTTAGGGTTAGGGTAAGGGTAAGGGTTAGGGTTAGGGTTAGGGTTAGGTTTAAGGTTAGAGTTAGGGTAAGGTTAAGGGTTAGGGTTAGGGTTAGGGTTAGGTTTAGGGTTAGGGTTAGGCTTAGGTTTAGGTAAAGTGTAAGGGTTAGGGTTATGGTTAGGGTTAGGGTTAGGTTTAGGGTTAGGTTTAGGGTAAGGGTAAGGTTTAGGGTTAGGGTTAGTTCCAGGGTTAGGATTAGGGTAAGGGTTATGGTTAGGGTTAGTGTTAGGTTTAGGGGTAAATTTAGGTTTAGGGTTAGAATAAGGGTAAGGGTTAGGGTTAGGTTTAGGGTTAGGGGTTAGGGTTAGGGTTAGGGTAAGGGTAAGTGTTAGGGTTAGGGTTAGGTCCAGGGTTAGGGTTAGGGTAAGGGTTAGGGTTAGGGTTAGTGTTAGGTCTACGGTCAAGTTTAGGTTTAGGGTTAGGGTTAGGTTAAGGATAAGGGTTATGGTTAGGTCCAGGGTTAGGGTTAGGGTAAGGGTTAGGGTTAGGGTTAGTTTTAGGTTTAGGGTTAAGTTTAGGTTATGGTTAGGGTAAGGATATGGGTTAGGGTTAGGGTTAGGGTTAGGTCATGTATTAGGGTTAGGGGTTAGGGGTTAGGGTTAGGGTTAGGGTAAGGGTAAGGTTTACGGTTAGGGTTAGTATAAGGGTTAGGGTTAGGTTTAGGGTAAGGATTAGGGTTAGGGTTAGGGTTAGGGTAAGGGTTAGGTTTAGGGTTACGGTTATCATTAAGGTTAGGGTAAGTTTTAGGGTTAGTGTTACGGTTAGGTTAAGGCTAAGTGTTAGAGTTAGGGTTAGGGTTAGGGTTTAGGGTTAGGGTTAGGGTTAGGGTAAGGGTGAGGGTTAGGTTAGGGTTAGGGTTAGTGTTAAGGTTAGGGATAGTGTTAGGGTTATGGTTAGGGTAAGGGTAAGAGTTAGGCTTACGGGTAAGGATAGGTTAGGGTTAGGGTTAGGCTAAGGGTTAGGGTTTTAAGGGTTAGGGTTAGGGTTAGTGTTAGAGTCAGAGGTAGGGTTAGGGTTAAGTGTAAGGATTAGTGTTAGGGTTATGGTTAGTGTAAGGAGTAGGTTTAGGGGTTAGGGATAGGGCTAGGGTTAGGTTTAGAGTAAGTGTTAGGGTTAGGGTTAGGGTTACGGTAAATTTAGTTAGGATTAGGGTTATGGTTAAGGTAAGGCTAAGTGTTAGGTTTAGGGGTAGGGTAAGGGTAAGCTTTAGGGTTATGTTTAGGATTGGGTTTAGGGTTTGGGTTAAGGTTAGGGTTAGGGATAGTGTAAGGGTTAGGTTTAGTGTTAGGGTTAGGGTTAGGGTAAGGGTAAGGGTTAGGGTTAGGGTTAGGTCCAGGGTTAGGGTTAGGGTTAGTGTTAGGTTAGAGATAGGGTAAGGGTAAGGATTAGGGTTAAGGTTAGGGTTAGGGGTTAGTGTTAGGGTTAGGGTTAGGTTATGGGTTAGAGTAAGGGTAAGGTTTAGGGTTAGGTTTAGGGCTAGGGGTTAGGCTTAGGGTTAGGGATCGGGTTAGGTAAGGGTTAGGATTAGGTTTAGTGTAAGGGTAAAGTTTATGGTCAGGTTTCGTGTTAGGTTTGGGTTTAGGGTTAGGGTAAGAGTAAGGGTTAGGGTTCTGGTTAAGGTTAGGGTTAGGCAAAGGGTTAGGGTTAGGGTTAATGTAAGTGTTAGTGTAAGGGTTAGGGTTAGATGTAGGGTTAGGGTAAGGGTAAGGGTAAGGTTTAGGTTTAGGGTTAGGGTTAGCGTAAGGATTAGGCTTAGGGGTTAGGGTTAGGGTTAGGGAAAGGGTAAGTGTTAGGGTTAGGGTTAGGGTTAGCGTAAGGATAAGCGTTAGGGTTAGGGTTAGGGTTAGGTTTGGGGTTGGGGTTAAGGTTAGGGTGAGGGTTAGGGTAAGGGTAAGGATTAGGATTAGGGTTAGGGTTAGGTTTATGGTTAGGTTTAGGGTTAGGGTTAGTTTAAGGGTAAGGGTTAGGGTAAGGTTTAGGTTTAGATTTAGGGTTAGGGTAAGGGTTAGGGTTAGGGTTAGGGTTAAGGTTATGGTTAGGGTTAGGGTTAGGGTAAGGGTAAGGGTTAGGGTTAGGGTTAGGGTTAGGTTAAAGTTAGGGTTAGGGTGAGGGTAAGGGTTAGGGTTAGGGTTAGGGTTAAGGTAAAAGTTAGGGTTAGGTTTAGGGTTAGTGTTAGGGTAAGGGTAAGGTTAGGGTTAGTGTTAGGGTTAGGGTTAGATTTAGGGTTAGGGTTAGGGTAAGGGTAAGGTTTAGGGTTAGGGTTAGGGTTAGGGTTAAGTTTAGGGTTAGGGTTAGGTTTACGGATAGGGTAAGGTTAAGGTTAAGGTTTAGGGTTAGGGTTAGGTTTTGGGGTAGGAAAGGGTAAGGGTTAGGGTTAGGGTTAGGGTTATGATTAGGGTAAGGATTAGGGTTAGGGTTATGGTTAGGGTAAGGGTTAGGTTTAGGGTTAGGGTTAGCATTAAGGTTAGGGTTAGGGTTAGGGTAAGTGTAAGGGTGAGGGTTAGGGTTAGCATTAGGGTAAGGGTAAGGGTTAGGGTTAGGGTCAGGGTTAGGTTTAAGGTTAGGGTTAGGGTAAGGGTAAGTTTTAGGGTTAGGGTTAGGGTTATAGTTTGGGTTAGTGTTAGGGTCATGTTTACGTTTAGGGTTAGGGTAAGGGTTAGGGTTAGGTTTAGGGTTTGGGTTAAGATTAGTGTTAGAGTTAGCGTAAGGCTAAGGGTTAGGGTTAGGGTAAGTTTGGGGTTAGGGTTGTAGTAAGGATAAGTGTTAGGGTTAGGGTTAGGGTTAGAATTAAGTTTAGGGTTAGGGTTAGGGTTAAGGTTAGGGTTAGGGTAAGAGTTAGGCTAAAGGTTAGGGTTAGGGTTGGGTAAGGGTTGGTGTTAGTTTTAGATTTAGGGTTAGATGTAGGATTAGGGTTAGGGTAAGAGTAAGTGTTAGGGATAGGTTTAGGGTTAGGGTAAGGGTTAGTGTTACGGTTAGGGTAAGGGTTATGGTAAGTGTTAGCGTTAGGGTTAGGGTTAGAGTTAGGTAAGGGTAAGTGTTAGGGTTAGGGTTAGGATTAGTGTTAGGGTTAGGGTAGGTTAAGCGTTAGGGTTAGGTTTAGGGTTGGGGTTAAGTTTAGAGTTAGGGTTAGGGTAAGGGTAATTGTTAGGGTTAGGTTTAGGGTTAGGGTTAGATTTATGGTTAGAGTTAGGATAAGGGTAAGGGTTAGGGTTAGGGTTAGGTTTAGGGTTAGGGTTAGTGTTAGTTTTAGGGTTAAGGTTAGGGTTAGAGTTAGGGTTAGGGTTAGGTTTAGGTTTAAGGTTAGAGTCAGGGTAAGTGTAGGGTTAGGGTTAGGGTTATGGTTAGCGTAAATGTTAGGGTTAGGTTTAGGGTTAGGGTTAGAGTAAGGGTTAGGGTTAGGGTTAGGGTTAGTATTAGTTTTAGGGTTAAGGTTAGTGTTAGGTTTGGGGTTAGGGTTAGGGTAAGAGTAAGGGTTAGGGTAAGGGTTAGGGTTAGGGTTAGGGTTAAGGTTAGGGTTAGTGTTAGGGTTATGGTTACGGTAAGGATAAGAGTTAGGCTTAGGGGTAAGGTTAGGGTTAGGGTTAGGGTTAGGGTTAGGGTTAGGGTTAGGGTAAGGTTTAGGGTTAGGTTTAGGGTTAGAGTTAGAGGTAGGGTTAGGGTTAGGGTAAGGGTTAGGGTTAGGGTTAGGTTTAGGGTTAGGGTTAGGGTAAGCGTTAGTGTTAGGGGTCAGGGTTAGATTTAGGCTTAGGTTAAGTTTAGGGTTAGGGTTAGGGTAAGGGTTAGGGTTACTGTTACGGTTAGGGTAAGTCTAAGGGTTAGAGTTAGGGATAGGGGTTAGGGTTAGCGTTAGGTTTAGGGTTAGGTTTAGGGTAAGGGTAAGGTTTAGGTTTAGGACTAAGGTTAGGGTAAGGGTAAGGGTTAGGGTTAGGGTTAGGGTTAAGGCTAGGGTTAGTGTTAGGGTTATGGTTAGGGTAAGGTAAGAGTTCGGCTTAGGGGTAAGGTTAGGGTTTGGGTTAGGGTTAGGCTAAGGGTTAGTGTTAGGGTAAGGATTAGGGTTAGGGTTAGGGTTAGTGTTAGAGATAGGGTTAGGGGTAGTGTTAGGGTAAGGGTAAGGTTTAGGGTTAGGGTTAGAGTTAGGGTAAGGTGTAGGTTTAGGTGTTAGGGTTAGGGCTATGGTTAGGTTTAGAGTAAGGGTTAGGGTTAGGGTTAGGGTTCGGGAAAAATTAGAGTTAGAATTAGGGTTAGGTTTAAGGTAAGGGTAAGTGTTAGGGTTAGGGTTAGGGTTATGGTTAGGGTAAGGGTAAGTGTTAGGGTTAGGGTTAGGGTTGGGTTTAGGGTTGGAGTTAAGGTTAGGGTTAGGGTTAGGGTAAGGGTAAGGTTAAGGGTTAGGGTTAGGCTTAGGGTTAGGGTTAGGGTTAGGGTTAGGGTTAGGGTAAGGGTAAGGGTAAGGGTTATGGTTATGGTTAGGGTTAGGGTTAAAGTTAGGGTTAAGGTTAGGGTTAGGGTTAGGGTAAGTTTAAGGCTTAGGTTTAGGGTTAGGTTTAGGGTTAATTTTAGGGTAAGGGTAAGGTTTAGGGTTAGGGTTAGGGTTAGGTTTAGTTTTAGGGTTAGTGTTAGGGTAAGGGTAAGGTTTCGGTTTAGGATTAGGGTTAGGGTTAAGGTTAGGGTTAGCTTTAGGTTTAGGTTTGGGGTAAGGGGAAGGGGAAGGTTCAGGTTTGGGGTTAGGGTTATTGTTAGGGTTAGGGTTAGGGTAAGAATTAGGTTTAGGGTTAGGGTTAGGGTTAGGGTTAGGGATAGTATTAAGTTTGGGGTTAGGGTTACATAAGGGTAAGGGTTAGAGTTAGGGTTAGGGTAAGGGTAAGGGTTGGGATTAGGGTTAGTGTTAGGGTAAGGGTTAGGGTTAGGGGTAGGTTTAGGGTTAGGTTTAGGGTTAGGGTTAGGGTAAATGTAAGTGTTAGGGTTAGGTTTACGTTTAGAGTTAGGGTTAGGGTAAGGGTTAGGGTTAGGTTTAGGGTTAAGGTTAAGGTTAGGGTTAGGGTAAGGGTTAGGGTAAGGGTAAGGTTTAGGGTTAGGGTTAGGGTAAGCGTTAGTGTTAGGGGTCAGGGTTAGATTTAGGCTTAGGTTAAGTTTAGGGTTAGGGTTAGGGTAAGGGTTAGGGTTACTGTTACGGTTAGGGTAAGTCTAAGGGTTAGAGTTAGGGATAGGGGTTAGGGTTAGCATTAGGGTTAGGGTTAGGTTTAGGGTAAGGGTAAGGTTTAGGTTTAGGACTAAGGTTAGGGTAAGGGTAAGGGTTAGGGTTAGGGTTAGGGTTAAGGCTAGGGTTAGTGTTAGGGTTATGGTTAGGGTAAGGTAAGAGTTCGGCTTAGGGGTAAGGTTAGGGTTTGGGTTAGGGTTAGGCTAAGGGTTAGTGTTAGGGTAAGGATTAGGGTTAGGGTTAGGGTTAGTGTTAGAGATAGGGTTAGGGGTAGTGTTAGGGTAAGGGTAAGGTTTAGGGTTAGGGTTAGAGTTAGGGTAAGGTGTAGGTTTAGGTGTTAGGGTTAGGGCTATGGTTAGGTTTAGAGTAAGGGTTAGGGTTAGGGTTAGGGTTCGGGTAAAATTAGAGTTAGAATTAGGGTTAGGTTTAAGGTAAGGGTAAGTGTTAGGGTTAGGGTTAGGGTTATGGTTAGGGTAAGGGTAAGTGTTAGGGTTAGGGTTAGGGTTGGGTTTAGGGTTGGAGTTAAGGTTAGGGTTAGGGTTAGGGTAAGGGTAAGGTTAAGGGTTAGGGTTAGGCTTAGGGTTAGGGTTAGGGTTAGGGTTAGGGTTAGGGTAAGGGTAAGGGTTATGGTTATGGTTAGGGTTAGGGTTAGGGTTAAAGTTAGGGTTAAGGTTAGGGTTAGGGTTAGGGTAAGTTTAAGGCTTAGGTTTAGGGTTAATTTTAGGGTAAGGGTAAGGTTTAGGGTTAGGGTTAGGGTTAGGTTTAGTTTTAGGGTTAGTGTTAGGGTAAGGGTAAGGTTTCGGTTTAGGATTAGGGTTAGGGTTAAGGTTAGGGTTAGCTTTAGGTTTAGGTTTGGGGTAAGGGGAAGGGGAAGGTTCAGGTTTGGGGTTAGGGTTATTGTTAGGGTTAGGGTTAGGGTAAGAATTAGGTTTAGGGTTAGGGTTAGGGTTAGGGTTAGGGATAGTATTAAGTTTGGGGTTAGGGTTACATAAGGGTAAGGGTTAGAGTTAGGGTTAGGGTAAGGGTAAGGGTTGGGATTAGGGTTAGTGTTAGGGTAAGGGTTAGGGTTAGGGGTAGGTTTAGGGTTAGGTTTAGGGTTAGGGTTAGGGTAAACGTAAGTGTTAGGGTTAGGTTTACGTTTAGAGTTAGGGTTAGGGTAAGGGTTAGGGTTAGGTTTAGGGTTAAGGTTAAGGTTAGGGTTAGGGTAAGGGTTAGGGTAAGGGTAAGGTTTAGGGTTAGGGTTAGGGTTAGGGTTAGGTTAAATTTAGGGTAAGGGTAAGGGTTAGGGTTAGGGTTAGGGTTAGGGTTAGGGTAAAGGTTAGGGTTATGTTTAGGGTTAGGGTTAGGGTAAGGGTAAGGTTAGGGTTAGTGTTACGTTTAGGGTTAGGTTTAGGGTTAGGGTTAGGGTAAGGATAAGGTTTAGGGTTAGGGTTAGGGTTCGGGTTAAGGTTGGGGTTAGGTTTAAGGTTAGAATTAGGGTTAGGGTAAGGGTAAGGGCTGGGGTTAAGTTTAGGGTTAGGGTTAGGTTTTGGCTAAGGGTAAGGGTTAGGGTTAGTTTTAGGGGTAGTGTTAGGTTTAGGGTTAGGGTTAGGGTAAGGTAAAGGTTAGGGTTAGGGTTAGGGTTAGGGTTAGGGTTAAGGTTAGGGTTAGGGTTAGGTTTAGGGTAAGGGTAAGGGTAAGGTTTAGGGTAGGATTAGGTTTAGTGTTAGGAAAGGGTAAGGGTTAGGGTTAGGGTTAGGGTTAGGGTTATGTTTAGGGTAAGGATTAGAGTTAGGGTTAGGGTAAGGGTTAGGTTTAGGCTTAGGGTTATCATTAAGGTTAGGGTTAGGGTTAGGGTAAGGGTAATGTTTAGGGTTAGGTTTAGCGCTAGGGTAAGGGTAAGGGTTAGGTTTAGGGTTAGGGTTAGGTTTAAGGTTAGGGTTAGGGTAAGGGTAAGGGTTAGGGTTAGGGTTAAGGTTAAGTTTAGGGTTAGTGTTAGGGTTATGGTTAAGGTTAGGGTTAGGGTAAGGGTAAGGGTTAGGGTTAGGATTAGGTTTAGGGTTAGGGTTATGGTTAAGGTAAGGGTGAGGGATAGGTTTAGGTTTAGGGTTTGGGTTAGGGTAAGGGTTAGGGTTAGGTTTAGGGTAAAAGTAAGGTTTAGGGTTAGGGTTAGAGTTAGGGTAAGGTTTAGGGTTAGGGTTAGGGTTAGGGTTAGGTTAAGGGTAAGGGTTAGGGTTAGGTTGTGGGTTAAGGTTAGTGTTAGAGTTAGGGTAAGGGTAAGGGTTAGAGTTAGGGTTAGGGTAAGGGTAAGGGTTAGGGTTAGCGTTAGGGTGAGGGTTAGAGTTAGGGTTAGGTGTTAGGGTTCGGGTTAGGGTTAGGGTTAGGGTTAGGGTATGGGTTAGGTGTAATGTTAGGGTTAGGGTAAGGGTTAGGGTTAGGGTAAGGTTTAGGGTTAGGTTTAGTGTTAGGGAAAGGGTAAGTGTTGGGGTTAGGGTTAGGGTTAGGGTTAGGGTAAGGGTAAGTGTTGGTTTAGGGTTAGGGTTAGGTTAAGGGTTAGGGTTAAGGTTAGGGTTAGGGTTAGTCTAAGGGTAAGGGTTAGGGTTAGGGTTAGAGGTTAGGATTAAGGTTAGATTTAGGGTTAGGGTTAGGGTAAGGGTAAGGGTGAGGGTTAGGATTAGGGTTAGGATTAGGGTTATGTGCAGGGTTAGGTTTAGGGTTAGGGTAAGGGTAAGGTTTTCGGTTAGGGTTAGGTTTAGGTTTAAGGTTAGGGTTAGTGTTAGGGTCAGGGAAAGTGTAAAGATTAGGGTAGGGGTTAGGTTTAGGGTTAGGGTAAGTTTGGGGGTTAGGGTTAGAGTAAGGATAAGTGTTAGGCTTAGGGTTAGGATTAGAATTAAGTTTAGGGTTAGGCTTAGGGTTAAGGTTAGGGTTAGGGTTAGGGTTAGGCTAAGGGTTAGCGTTAGGGTTAGGGTAAGGTTTAGTGTTAGGGTTAGGGTTAGGGGTAGACGTAGGGTTAAGGTTAGGGTAAGAGTAAGCGTTAGGGATAGGGTTACCGTTAGGGTAAGGGTTAGTGTTAGGGTTAGGGTAAGGGTTAGGGTAAGGGTTAGCGTTAGGGATTGGGTTAGGCTTAGGGTAAGGTAAGTGTTATGGTTATGGTTAGGGTTAGGGTAAGTGTAAGCGTTAGGGTTAGGGTTAGGTTTGTGTTTAGGGTTGGGGTAAAGTTTAGTGTTAAGGTTAGGGCAAGGGTAAGGGTTAGGGTTAGGGTTAGGGTTAGGTTTAAGGTTAGAGTTAGGGTAAGGGTGAGGGTTAGGGTTAGGGTTAGGGTTAGCGTAAAGGTTAGGGTTAGAGTTAGGGTTAGGGTTAGGGTTAGTGTAAGGGTAATGGTTAGGGTTAGGTTTAGGGTTAGTGTTAGTTTTAGGGTTAAGGTTAGGGTTAGGTTTAGGGTTAGGGTTAGGTTTAAATTTAGAGTTAGGGTAATGGTAAGGGTTAGGGTTAGGGTTAGGGTTAGGGTTATCGTAAATGTTAGGGTTAGGGTTAGGGTTAGGGTTAGGGTAAGGGTAAGGTTCAGGGTTGGAGTTAGGGTTAGGGTTAGTATTAGTTTTAGGGTTAAGGTTAGGGTTAGCGTTAGGGTTAGGGTTGGGTTTAGGGTAAGGGAAAGGTTTAGGTGTAGATTTAGTGTTAGGTTTGGGGTTAGGGTTAGGATAAGAGTAAGGTTAGGGTAAGGGTAAGGGTTAGTGTTAGGGTTAGGGTTAGGGTAAAGGTTAGGGTTAGTGTTAGGGTTATGGGTAGGGTAAGGGTAAGAGTTAGGCTTAGGGGTAAGGGTAGGGTTAGGGTTAGGGTTAGGGTTAGAGTTAGAGGTAGGGTTAGGATTAGGGTAAGTGTTAGGGTTAGGGTTGGGGTAAAGGTTAGGGATAGGGTTAGGGCTAGGGTAAGGGTTAGAATTAGGGTTAGGGTTAGGTTGAAGGTTAGGTTTAGGGTAAGTGTAAGGGTTAGTTTTAGGGTTAGGGTTAGGGTAAAGTTTAGGGTTAGGGTTATGGTTAGGTAAGGGTAAGGTATAGGATTAGGGTTAGGTTTAGGGTAAGGGTAAGGGTTATGGTTAGGTTAGGGTTATGGTTAAAGTTATGTTTAGGGTTAGGGTTAGGATTAGGGTAAGTTTAAGGCTTAGGGTTAGGGTTAGAGTGAGGGTTAGGTTTAGGGTAAGGGTAAGGTTTAGGGTTAGGGTTAGGGTTAGGTTTAGGTTTAGGGTTAGTGTTAGGGTAAGGGTAAGGTTTAGGTTTAGGGATAGGATTAGGGTTAAAGTTAGGGTTAGGGTTGGGGTTAGGGTTAGGGTAAGGGTAAGGGTAAGGTTTAGGTTTGGGGTTAGGGTTATTTTTAGTGTTAGGGTTATGGTAAGAATTAGGGTTAGGGTTAGGTTTAGGGTAAGGGTTAGGGTTAGGGTTAGCATTAAGTTTAGGTTTAGGGTTAGGTAAGGGTAAGGGTTAGGGTTAGGGTTAGGGTAAGGGTAAGGTTTAGGATTAAGGTTAGGGTTATAGTAAGGGTTAGGGTTAGGGATAGGTTTATGGTTCGGTTTATGTTTAGGGTTAGGGTAAGTGTAAGGGTTAGGGTTAGGTTTAGGTTTAGAGTTAGGGTTAGGGTAAGGTTTAGGGTTAGGGTTAGGGTTAAGGTTAGGTTTATGGTTAGGGTAAGGGTAAGTGTTAGGGTTAGGTTTCGTGTTAGGTTAAAGTTAGGGTTACGGTAATGGTAAGGGTTAGGGTTAGGGTTAGGGTTAGGGTAAAGTTTAGGGTTAGGTTTAGGGTTAGGGTTATGGTAAGAGTAAGGTTAGGGATAGTGTTAGGGTTGGGTTAGGTTTAGGGACAGGGTTAGGGTAAGGGTAAGGGTAAGGTTTAGGGTTAGGTTCAGGGTTACGGTTAAGGTTACGGTTAGGTTTAAGGGTAAGGTTAGGGTTAGGGTAAGGGTAAGGGCTAGGGTTAAGGTTAGGGTTAGGGGTAGGTTTAGGGTAAGGGTAAGGGTTAGTGTTAGATTTGGGTTTAGGGTTAGGTTTATGGTTAGGGTTAGGGTAAGGGTAAGGGTTAGGTTTAGGTTTAGGGTTAGGGTTAAGTTTAGTTTTAGGTTTAGAGTAGGGTTAGGGTAAGGGTAAGGGTAAGGTTTAGGGTTAGGGTTATGGTTAGGTTTACGGGTAGGAAAGGGTATGGGTTAGGGTTAGGGTTAGGGTTATGGCTAGGGTAAGGATTAGGGTAAGGGTTAGGTTATGGATTAGGTTTAGGGCTAGGGTTTGCATTAAGGTTAGGGTTATGGTTAGGGTATGGGTAAGGGTTAGGGTTAGGGTTAGGGTTAGGGTTAGGGTTAGGTTTAGGGTTAGGGTTAGGGTTAGGTTTAGGTTTAGGGTTATGGTTAAGGTAAGGGTAAGGGATAGGGTTAGGTTTAGGGTAAAATAAGGTTTAGGGTTAGGGTTAGGGTTAGGGTTAGGGTTTGGATTAGGGTTAGGGTAAGGGTTAGGGTTACGGTTAGCGTAAGTTTTGGGGTTAGGGTTAGAGTAAGGATAAGAGTAGGGTTAGGGTTAGGATTAGAATTAACTTTAGGGTTAGGGTTAGGGTTAAGGTTAGGGTTAAGGTTATGGTTAGGCTAAGGGTTACGGTTAGCGATAGGGTAAGGGTTAGTGTTAGGGTTAGGTTTAGGGTTAGAGGTAGGGTTAGGGTTAGGGTAAGTGTTAGGGTAGGTTTAGGGTAAAAGTGAGGTTTAGGGTTAGGGTTAGGGTTAGGGTAGAGTTTAGGATTAGGGTTAGGTTTAGGGTTAGGATAAGGGTAAGGGTAGGGTTATGTTTAGGGTTTGGGTTAAGGTTAGTGTTTGAGTTAGGGTAAGGGTAAGGGTTAGGGTTAGGGTAAGGGTAAGGGTTAGGGTTAGCATTAGGGTGAGGGTTAGGGTTAGGGTTAGGTGTTAGGGTTCGGGTTAGGGTTAGCGTTAGTGTAAGGGTTAGGGTTAATGTTAGGGTTAGGGTAAGGGTTAGGGTTAGGGTAAGGGTTAGGGTTAGGGTTAGTGTTAGGGAATGGGTAAGTGTAAGGGTTAGGGTTAGGGTTAGGGTTAGGGTAAGTGTTGGTTTAGGGTTAGGGTTAGGTTAAGGGTTAGGGTTAGTGTTAGGCTTAGGGTTAGGGTAAGGTTAAGTGTTAGGGTTAGGGTTAGGGTTAGGGTTTGTCTAAGGGTAAGGGTTAGGGTTAGGTTTAGGGGTTAGGATTAAGGTTCGATTTAGAGTTAGGGTTAGGGTAAGGGTAAGGGCGAGGGTTAGGGTTAGGAATAGGATTAGGGAAATGTGCAGGGTTAGGTTTAGGGTAAGGGTAAGGTTTTCAGTTAGGGTTAGGTTTAGGTTTAAGGTTAGGGTTAGGGTTAGCGTTAGGGAAAGGGTAAGGATTAGGGTAGGGGTTAGGGTTAGGGTTAGGGTAAGTTTTGCGGTTAGGGTTGGAGTAAGGATAAGTGTTAGGGTTAGATTAGGATTAGAATTAAGTTTAGGGTTAGGGTTAGGGTTAAGGTTAGGGTTAGGGTTAGGGTTAGGCTAAGGGTTAGGGTTACGGTTAGGGTAAGGGTTAGTGTTAGGGTTAGGTTTAGGGTTAGAGGTAGGGTTAGGGTTATGGTAAGAGTAAGGGTTATGGATAGGGTTAGGGTTAGGGTAAGGGTTAGTGTTAGGGTTAGTGTTAGGTTTGTGTTTAGGGTTGGGGTTAAGTTTAGGGTTAGGGCAAGTGTAAGGGTTAGGGTTAGGGTTAGGGTTAGGTTTAAGGTTAGAGTTAGGGTAAGGGTAAGGGTTAGGGTTAGGTTTAGGGTTAGGTTTAAGGTTAGAGTTAGAGTAAGGGTAAGGGTTAGGGTTAGGTTTAGGGTTAGGGTTAGGGTAAGGGTAAGGGTTAGGGTTAGGGTTAGTGTTAGTTTTAGGGTTAGGGTAAGGGTTAGGGTTAGGGTTAGGGTTAGGTTTAAGGTAAGATTTAGGCTTAGGGGTAAGGTTAGGGTTAGGGTTAGGGTTAGGCTAAGGGTTAGGGGTAGGGGTAGGGTTAAGGTTATTTTTAGGGTTAGGGTTAGGGTAAGGGTTAGAGTTAGGGTTAGGGTTAGGGATATGGTTAGGGTTAGGGTTAGGGTTAGGGTTAGGGTTATGGTTAGGGTTAGCTTTAAAATTAGGGTTAGGGTTAGGTTTAGGGTTAGGGTAAGTTTAAGGCTTAGGGTTAGGGGTAGAGTTAGGGTCAGGTTTTGGGTAAGGGTAAGGTTTAGGGTTAGGGTTAGGGTTAGGGTTAGGTTTAGGTTTAGGGTTAATGTTAGGGTAAGGGTAAGGTTTAGGTTTAGGGTTAGGATTAGGGTTAAGGTTAGGGTTACAGTTGGGGTTAGTGTTGGGGTAAGGGTAAGGGTAAGGTTTAGGTTTGTGGTTAGGGTTATTTTTAGGGTTAGGGTTATGGTAAGAATTAGGGTTAGGTTTAGGGTTAGGGTAACGTTTAGGGTTAGGGTTAGGGTTAGCATTAAGTTTAGGGGTAGGTTTAAGTAAGGGTAATGGTTAGGGTTAGGGTTAGGGTTAGGGTAAGGTTTAGGATTAGGGTTAGGTTTAGGGTTAGGGTAAGTGTAAGGGTTAGGGTTATGTTTAGGTTTAGAGTTAGGGTTAGGGTAAGGGTTAGGGTTAGGTTTAGGGTTAAGGTTAGGGTTAGGGTTAGGGTTAGAGTAAGGTTGAGGGTTAGGGTTAGGTTTAGGGTTAGGTTAATGTTAGGGTTAGGGTAAAGGTAAGGGTTAGGGTTAGGTTTAGGTTTAGGGTAAAGGTTAGGGTTAGGTTTAGGGTTAGGGTTAGGTTAAGAGTAAGGTTAGGGATAGTGTAAGTTTTGGGTTAGGTTTAGGGTTAGGGTTAGGGTAAGGGTAAGGGTAAGGTTTAGGGTTAGGGTCAGGGTTAGGGTTAAGGTTAGGGTTAGGTTTAAGGTTAGGGTTAGGGTTAGGGTAAGGGTAAGGGGTAGGGTTAAGGTTAGGGTTAGGGGTAGGTTTAGGGTAAGGGTAAGGGTTAGGGTTAGGTTTAGGGTTAGTGTTAGGTTTACGGTTAGGGTTAGGGTAAGGGTAAGGGTAAGGGTTAGGGTTAGGGTTAGGGTTAGGGTTAGGTTTAGTTTTAGGTTTAGGGTAGGGTTAGGTTAAGGGTAAGGGTAAGGTTTAGTGTTAGGGTTAGGGTTAGGTTTACGGGTAGGAAAGGGTAAGGGTAAGGGTTAGGGTTAGGGTATGGTTAGGGTAAGGATTAGGGTTGGGGTTAGGGTTAGGTTAAGGGTTAGGTTTAGGGTTAGGGTTTCCATTAGGGTTAGGGTTAGGGTTAGGGTTAGGGTGAGGGTTAGGGTTAGGGTTAGGATTAGGGTAAGGATAAGCGTTAGGGTTAAGGTTAGGGTTAGAGTTAGGTTAGGGTTAGGTTTAGGGTTAGGATTAGGTTTAGGGTTAGTGTTAGGGTTAGGTAAGGCCTAGGTTTTGGGTTAGGTTTAGGGTTTGGGTTAAGGTTAGGGTTAGGGTTAGGGTAGGCTAAGTGTTAGGGTTAGGGTTAGGGTAAGGGTTAGTGTTAGGGTTAGGTTTAGGGTTAGAGATAGGATTAGGGTTAGGGTAAGGGTAAGGATTAGGGTAAGGGTTACGATTAGGGTTAGGGTAAATGTTAGGGTAAGATTTAGCGTTTGGGTTAGGGTTATTGTTAGGTAAGGGTAAGTGTTAAGGTTAGGGTTAGGGTTAGGGTAAGAGTAAGGGTTAGGGTAAGGGTTAGGGTTAGGGTAAGGTTTAGGTTTGGGTTAGGGTTAGGGTTAGGTTTGGGGTTAGGGTTAGGGTAAGGGTAAGGGTTAGGGTTAGGTTTAGGGTTAGGGTTAGGGTTAGTGTAAGGGTTAGGGTAAGGGTTAGTGTTAGGGTTAGGGTAAGGGTTAGGGTTAGGGTTTGGGTTAGGGTAAGAGTAAGGGTTAGGGTAAGGGTTAGGGTTAGGGTAAGGTTTAGGTTTGGGTTAGGGTTAGGGTTAGGTTTGGGGTTACGTTAGGGTAAGGGTAAGGGTTAGGGTTAGGGTTAGGGTTAGGGTAAGGGTAAGCGTTAGTGTTAGGGTTAGGGTTAGGTTTACGGTTGGGGTTAAGGTTAGGGTAAGGGTTGGGTAAGGGTAAGGGTTAGGGTTAGGGTTAGGGTTAAGGTTAGGTGTAAGGTTAAGGTCAGGGTAAGTTTAAGGGTTAGCTTTAGGGTTAGGGTTAGGGTAAGGGTAATGGTTAGGGTTAGGGTTAGTGTTAGGTAAAGGTTAGGGTTAGGGTTAGGGTTAGGGTTAGCGTAAGGGTAAGGGTTAGGATTAGGCTTAGGGTTAGGGTTACTTTTAGGGTTAGGGTTAAGGTAATGATAAGGGTTATGGTTATGGTTAGGGTTAGGTTAAATTTTGGGTTAGGGTTAGGGTTAGGGTGTGGTTTAGGGTTAGGGTAAGGTTTAGGGTTAGGGTTAGGTTTAAGTTTAGGGTTAGGGTAAGGGTAAGGTGTAGGGTTAGGGTTAGGGTTAGGATTAAGGTTAGGGTTATGGTTAGATTTAGGGTTAGGGTTTCCATTAGGGTTAGGGTAAGGGTAAGGGTAAGGGTTAGGGTTAGGATTAGCGTTAGCGTAAGGTTAAGGGTTAGGGTTAGGGTCAGGGTTAGGTTTAAGGTTAGGGTTAGGGTAAGGGTAAGGGTTAGGGTTAGGTTTAGGGTTAAGGTTACAGTTAGTGTTAGGGTTATGCTTAAGCTTAGGGTTAGGGTAAGGGTTAGGGTTAGGGTTAGGGTTATGGTTAAGGTAAGGGTAAGGGATAGGGTTAGGTTTAGGGTAAAAGTAAGGTTTAGGGCTAGGGTTAGGGTTAGGGTTAGGGTTAGGTTTAGGGTTAGGATTAGGGTTAGGGTTAGGGTTAGGGTTAGGGTAAGGCTAAGGGTTAGGGTTAGGTTTAGGGTTTGGGTTAAGGTTAGTGTTAGAGTTAGGGTTAGGGTTAGGGTTAGGGTAAGGATTAGGGTTAGGTTTAGAGTTAGGGTAAGGCTAAGGGTTAGGGTTAGGGTTAGGGTAAGGGTAAGTGTTAGGGTTAGGGTTAGGGTTAGGGTTAGTCTAAGGGTAAGGGTTAGGGTTAGGGTTAGGGGTTAGGGTTAAGGTTAGATTTAGGGTTAGGGTTAGGGTAAGGATAAGGTTGAGGGTTAGGATTAGGTTTAGGAATAGGGTTATGTGCAGGGTTAGGGTTAGGGTAAGGGTATGGTTTAGGGTTAGGGTTAGGGTTAGGGTTAAAATTAGGGTTAGGGTTAGGGTTAGGGAAAGGTTAAGGATTATGGTAAGGGTTAGGGTTAGGGTTAGGGTAAGTTTTGGGGTTAGGGTTAGGGTTAGAGTAAGGATTAGGGTTAGGTTTAGGGTTAGGGTTAGGCTTAGGGTTAGGGTTAGGCTAAGAGTTAGGGTTAGGGTTAGGGTAAGTGTTAGTGTTAGGGTTAGGTTTAGGGTTAGAGATAGGGTTAGGGTTAGGGTAAGGGTAAGGGTTAGGGTAAGTGTTAGCGTTTGGGTTAGGGTTATTGTTAGGTAAGGGAAAGTGTTAGGGTTAGGGTTAGGGTTAGGGTAAGAGTAAGGGTTAGGGTAAGGGTTAGGGTTAGGGTAAGGTTTAGGTTTGGGTTAGGGTTAGGGTTAGGATTGGGGTTAGGTTTAGGGTAAGGGTAAGGGTTATGGTTAGGGTTAGGGTTAGGGTTAGGGTTAGGTTTAGGGTTAGGGTTTGGGTTAGGGTAACGGTAAGGGTTAGGTTTAAGTTTAGGGTTAGGGTTAGGTGTAGTTTTAGGTTATGGATTAGGGTTAGGTTAAGGGTTAGGGTTAGGGTTAGTGTTAGCGTAAAGTTTAGGGTTAGGGTTAGGGTTAGGGTTAGGATTAGGGTAGTGTAAAGGTTAGGGTTAGGTTTATGGTTAGGGATAGTGTTAGGTTTAGGGTTAGGGTTAGGGTTAGTGTAAGGGTTAGGGTTAGGTTTAGGGTTAGTGTTAGTTTTAGGATTCAGGTTAGGGTTATGGTTTGGTTTAGGGTTGTGTTTAGGGTAAGGGAAAGGTTTAGGGTTAGATTTAGTGTTAGGTTTGGGGTTAGGGTTAGGGTAAGAGTAAGGGTTAGGGTTAGGGTTAGGGTTAGGGTTATGGTTATGTAATGATAAGGGTTAGGGTTAGGTTTAGGGTTAGGATTAGGGTAAGGTTAATGTTTAGGGTTAGGGTTAGGGTCAGGGTTATGGTTAGGGTTAGGGTTAGGGTTAGAGGTAGGGTTAGGGTTAGGGTTAGGGTAAGGGTAAGAGTAAGGTTTAGGGTTAGGTTTAGGGTTAGGATTAGGGTAAAAGCTAGGGTTAGGTTTAGGGTTAGGAATAGGGTAAGGGTAATTGTTAGGGTTAGGGTTAGGGTTAGGGTTAGGGTAAGGGTAAGCGTTACTGTTAGGGTTAGGGTTAGGGTTAGGTTTATGGTTGGGTTTGAGGTTAGGGTGAGGGTTGGGTAAGGGTAAGGGTTAGGGTTAGGGTTAGGGTTAAGGTTAGGTGTAAGTTTACGGTCAGGGTAAGTTTAAGGGTTAGCTTTAGGGTTAGGGTTAGGGTAAGGGTAATGGTTAGCGTTAGGGTTAGTGTTAGGGTAAAGGTTAGGGTTAGGGTTAGGGTTAGGGTTAGGGTTAGCGTAAGTGTAAGGGTTAGGATTAGGCTTAGGGTTAGGGTTAGGGTTAGTTTTAGGGTTAAGGTTACGGTAAGGGTAACGGTTATGGTTATGGGTAGGGTTAGGGCTAAAGTTAGGTTTAGGGTTAGGGTTAGGGTGTGGTTTAGGGATTGGGTAAGGTTTAGGGTTAGGGTTAGGGTTAGGTTTAGGGTTAAGGTAAGGGTAAGGTGTAGGGTTAGGGTTAGGGTTAAGGTTAGGGTAATGGTTAGGTTTAGGGTTAGGGTTTCCATTAGGGTTAGGGTTAGGGTTAGGGTAAGGGTAAGGGTTAGGGTTAGGGTTAGCATTAACGTAATGGTAAGGGTTAGGGTTAGGGTCAGGGTTAGGTTTAAGGTTAGGGTTAGGGTAAGGGTAAGGGTTAGGATTAGGTTTAGGGTTAAGGTTACAGTTAGTGTTAGGGTTATGGTTAAGCTTAGGGTTAGGGTAAGGGTAAGGGTTAGGGTTAGGGTTAGGGTTAGGGTTAGGGTTAAGGTAAGGGTAAGGGATAGGGTTAGTTTTAGGGTAAAAGTAAAGTTTAGGGTTAGGGTTAGTGTTAGGGTTAGGGTTAGGTTTATGGTTAGGATTAGGGTTAGGGTTAGGGTTAGGGTTAGGGTTAGGGTAAGGGTAAGTGTTAGGGTAAGGGTAAGGGTTACGGTTAGGGTTAGGGGTTAGGCTTAAGGTTAGATTTAGAGTTAGGGTTAGGCTAAGGGTTAGGTTTAGGGTTAGGGTAATGGTTAGTGTTAGGGTTAGGTTTAGGGTTAGAGATAGGGTTAGGGTTAGGGTAATGGTAAGGGTTAGGGTAAGGGTTACGATTAGGGTTAGGGTAAGGGTTAGGGTAAGTGTTAGCGTTTGGGTTAGGGTTATTGTTAGGTAAGGGAAAGTGTTATGGTTAGGGTTATTGTTAGGGTAAGAGTAAGGGTTAGGGTAAGGTTTAGGGTTAGGGTAAGGTTTAGGTTTGGGTTAGGGTTAGGGTTAGGTTTGGGGTTAGGGTTAGGGTAAGGGTAAGGGTTAGGGTTATGGTTAGGGTTAGGGTTAGGTTTAGGGTTAGGGTTCGGGTTAGGGTAACGGTAAGGGTTAGGTTTAAGTTTAGGGTTAGGGTTACGTTTATTTTTAGGTTATGGATTAGTGTTAGGTTAAGGGTTAGGGTAGCGTAAAGGTTAGGGTTAGGGTTAGGTAAAAGCTAGGGTTAGGGTTAGGGTTAGGGTTAGAATAAGGATTAGGTTTAGGGTTAGGGTAAGGGTTAGGGTTAGGTTTAGGGTTAGCATTAAGTTTAGGGTTAGGGTAAGGGTAAGGGTTAGGATTAGGGTTAGGGTTAGGGTTAGGCTAAAGGTTAGGGTTTGGGTTAGGTTTAGGGGTAGGTTTAGGTTTAGGGTTATGGTAAGGGTAAGGTTTAGTGTTAGGTTTACTTTTAGGGTTAGGGTTAGGGTTAGGGTAAGTGTTAGGGTTAGGGTTAGTGTTCGGTTTAGGGTTAAGGTTAGGATTAGGATTAAGGTAAGGGTAAGGGTTAGGATTAGGGTGAGGTTTAGGGGTAAGGGTTAGGGTTAGGGTTAGGTTTAGGGTTAGGATAAGGGTAAAGTTAGGGTTAGGGTTAGGGGTTAAGATTAGGGTTAGGGTTATGGTAAGGTTCAGGGTTAGGTTTAGGGTAAGGGTAAGTTTTAGGGTTAGGGTTAGGTTTAGGTTTGGGATAGGGTTAGGTTACGAGTAAGGGTTAAGGTTAGGGTTAGGGTTAGGGTAAGGGTAAGGGTTAGGGTTAGGGTTACGGTTAAGGTTAGGGTTAGGATTAGGGTTAGACTAAGGGTTACGGTTAGGGTTAGGGTTAGGGTAAGGGTTAGGGTTAGGGTAAGGGTTTGGTTTAGGTTTAGGTTTAGGGATAGGGTAAGGGTTAGGGTTAGGGGATAGGTTTAGGGTTAGGGTTAGGTTTAGGTTAAGAGTTAGGTTTCGAGTTAGGGTTAGGGGTAGGGTAAAAGTTAGGGTTAGGGTTAGGGTAAGGGTAAGTGTTAGGGTTAGGGTTAGGGTTAGGGTTAGGGTAAGGGTTAGGGTTAGGGTTAGGGTTAGGGTAAAAGTTAGGGTTAGGGTTAGGTTTAGGGTAAGGGTAAGTGTTAGGGTTAGGGTAAAGGTTAGTTTTAGGGTTAGGGATCAGGTATGGGTAAGGGTTAGGGTTAGGGTAAGGGTTAGTGTTAGGGTTAGGGTTAGGGTTAGGGGTTAGGGTTAGGGTAAGGCTAAGGCTAAGGGTTAGAGTGAGGGTTAGGGTGACGGTAAGGGTTAGGGTTAGGGTTAGGGTGAGGGTGATCGTTAACTTTAGGGTTAGGGTTAGGGATTAGCGTTAGTGTTATGGTTAGGGTTAGGGTTAGGGTAAGGGTTAGGTTTAGGGTAAGTATTAGGGTTAGGTTTAGGGTTATGGTAAGGGTTAGGGTTAGCGTTAGGGTTAGGGTTAGCATTAAGGTTAGGGTTAGGGTTACGGTAAGGGTAAGGTTTAGGGTTAGGAGTAGGGTAAGGGTAAGGGTTAGGGTTAGGGTTAGGGTTTAGGTTTACGGTTAGGCTTTGGTTTAGGGTTAGGGTAAGGATAAGTTTTAGGGTTAGGAATAGGGGTTAGGGCTAGGGTTAGCTTTAGGGTAAGGGTTAGGGTTAGGTTTAGGGTAAGGATAAGGTTTAGTGTTACAGTTAGGGTTAGGTTTGTGGTTAGGGTTAGGGTTAGGGATAGGGTAAGGGTAAGGATTAGGGTTAGGGTTAGGTTTAAGGTTAGGGTTAGGGTTAGGTTAGGCAAAGTGTTAGGGTTAGGTTTATGCTAAGGGTTCGGGTTAGGGTTAGGGTTAGGGTTAGAGGTAGGGTTAGGGTTAGAGTAAGGGTAAGGTTTAGGGTTAGCGTTAGGGTAAGGATTAGGGTTAGGGGTTAGTGTTAGGATTAGGGTAAGTTTTAGGGTTAGGGTTAGGGTTAGGGTAAAAGCTAGGGTTAGGGTTAGGGTTAGGGTAAGGTTAAATGTTTGGGTTAGGGTTAGGGTTAGGGTAAGAGTTATGTGTAGGTTTAGGGTTAGGGTTAGAGGTAGGGTTAGGGTTAGGGTAAGGGTAAGGTTTAGGGTTAGGTTTAGGGTAAGGGGTAGGGTTAGGGTTAGGGTTAGGGTGAGGGTAAGGGTTAGGGTTAGGGTTAGGGTTAGGGTAAGGGTAAGTGTTAGGGTTAGAGTTAGGGTTAGGGTAGGGGTAAGCGTTAGTGTTAGTGTTAGGGTTAGGTTTACGGTTGGGGTAAAGGTTAGGTTGAGGATTGGGTAAGGGTAAGGGTTAGGGTTAGGGTTAGGGTTAAGGTTAGGTGTAAGGTTACGTTCAGGGTAAGTTTAAGGGTTAGCTTTAGGGTTAGGGTTAGGGTAAGGTTAGGTTTAGGGTTAGGTTTAAGGCTAGGGTTAGGGTAAGGGTAATGGTTAGGGTTAGGGTTAGTGTTAGGGTAAAGGTTAGGGTTAGGGTTAGGGTTAGGGTTAGCGTAAGGGTAACAGTTAGGATTAGATTTAGGGTTAGTGTTAGGTTTAGGGTTAGGGTTAGGGTAAGGGTAAGGGTTATGGTTATGGTTATGGTTAGGATTAGGTTTAAAGTTAGGGTTAGGGTTAGGGTAGGGTGTGGTTTAGGTTTAGGGTAAGGTTTAGGGTTAGGGTTAGGGTTAGGTTTAGGTTTAGGTTAGGGTTAGGGTAAGGGTAAGGTGTAGGGTTAGGGTTAGGCTTAGGGTTAAGGTTAGTGTTAGGGGTAGGGTTAGGGTAAGGGTACGGGTAAGGTTTAGGATTAGGGTTAGGGTTAGGGAAAGGGTAAGGGTTAGGGTTAGGGTTAGGGTTAGAATAAGGATTATGTTTAGGGTTAGGGTAAGGGTTAGGGTTAGGTTTACGGTTAGCATTAAGTTTAGGGTTAGGGTAAGGGTAAGGGTTAGTGTTAGGGTTAGGGTAAGGGTAAGGGTTAGAATTAGGGTTAGGGTTAGGGGTAGGGTTAGGGTAAGGGTTAGGGTTAGGGTTAGGTTTACCTTTAGGGTTAGGGTTAGGGTTAGGGTTAGGGTTAGTGTTTGGTTTAGGGTTAAGGTTAGGGTTAGGGTTAGAGTAAGGGTAAGGGTTAGGATTAGGGTGAGGTTTAGGGGTTAGGGTTAGGGTTAGGTTAAGGTTAGGATAAGTGCAAGGTTTAGAGTTAGGGTTAGGGTTAGGGGTTAAGGTTAGGGTTAGGGTTAGGGTAAGGTTCAGGGTTAGGTTTAGGGTAAGGGTAAGTTTTAGGGTTAGGGTTAGGTTTAGGTTTGGGGTAGGGTTGGGTTAAGAGTAAGGGTAAAGGTTAGGGTTACGCTTAGGGTAAGGGTAAAGGTTAGGGTTAGGATTATGGTTAAGGTTAGGGTTAGGATTAGGTTTAGACTAAGGGTTACGGTTAGGGTTAGGGTAAGGGTTGGGGTTAATGTTAGGGTTAGGGTTAGAAGTAGGTTTAGGGTAAGGGTTAGGGTTAGGGTTAGGGTAAGGGTTAGAGTTAGGGTAAGGGTTAGGGTTAGGGTTAGGTTTACGTTAGGGTTAGGGTTCGGGTTAGGGTAAGTGTTAGGGTTAGGTTTAGATTTGGGTTAGGTTTAGGGTTAGGTTTAGGGTAAGAGTAAGGTTTAGGGTTAGGGTTAGGTTCAGGGTTACAGTTAGGGTAAGGTTTAGGGTCAGGGTTAGTGTTAGGTTTAGGGTTAAGTTTAGGGTTAGGGTTAGGGTAAGGTTAAGGGTTAGGGTTAGGCTTAGGTTTAGGGGTTAGGGTTAGGGTTAGGGTTAGGTTTAGGGTTAGGGTAAGGGTAAGGTTCAGGGTTAGGGTTAGGGTTAGGGGTTAGGGTTTGGGTTAGGGTTAAGATAAGGGTTAGGGTTAGGTTTAGGGTAAGAGTAAGGTTTAGGGTTAGGGTTAGTGTTAGGGTTAGGGTTAGGTTTAGGGTAAGGGTAAGGTTAAGGGTTAGGTTTAGGGTTAGGGTTAGGGTAAGAATTAAGGTTAAGGTAAGGGTTGGGGTTATTGTTAGGGTTAGGTTAAGGGTTTGGGTTAGGGTAAGGGTAAGGTTTAGTGTTAGATTTAGAGTTGGGGTTAGGGTTAGGGTTAGGGTTAGGATAAGGATAATGGTTAGGGTTAGGGTTAGGGTTAGGGTAAGGGTTAGGGTTAGGGTTAGGGTGAGCGTTAGGGTTAGGGTTAGGGTTAGTGTTAGGGTAAGGGTAAAGGTTAGCGTTAAGGTTAGGGTTAGGGTTAGGTGTTAGGGTTAGGTTTAGGGTTAGGGTAAGGGTTAGGGTTGGGGTTAAGGGAAGAGTTAGGGTTAGGGTTAGGGTAAGGCTAACTGTTAGAGTTACGGTTAGGGTTAGGCTAAGGGATAGGGTTAGGGTTAGGGTTAGGATTAGGCTAAGTGTAATGGTTAGGGTTAGGGTTAGGGTAAGGGTTAGGGTTAGGGTTAGGGTTAGGGTGAGCGTTAGGGTTAGGGTTAGGGTTAAGTGTTAGGGTTAGGTTTAGGGTTAGGGGAAGGGTAGGGTTGGGGTTAGGGGAAGGGTTAGGGTTAGGGTTAGGGTAAGGCTAAGTGTTAGAGTTAGGGTTAGAGTTAGGGAAAGGGTTAGGGTTAGGCTTATGGTTGGGGTGAGCGTTATGGTTAGGGTTAGGGTTAGGGGTTAAGGTTAGTGTTAAGGTTAGTTGAAGGGTTAGAGTTAGGGTTAGGTAAGGGTTAGGGTTAGGGTTAGGGTAAGGCTAAGGGTTAGAGTTAGGGTTAATGTAAGGGTTAGGGTTAGGGTTAAGGTTAGGGTAAGACTAAGGGTTAGAGTTAGGGTTAGGGTTAGGGTATTGTTAGGGGTTAGGGTTAGGGTTAGGGTTACGTTTAGGGTTAAGATTAGTGTTAGGGTTAGGGTTAGGGTTACGGTAAGGGTAAAGCTTAGGGTTAGGGTTAGGGTTAAGGTTAGGGTTAGGGTTAGGGTTAGGCTAAGGGTTAGGGTTAGGGTAAGTGTTAGTGTTAGGGTTAGGGTTAGGGTTAGGGTTAGGCTAAGGGTTGGGGTTAGGGTAAGGGTTAGGGTAAGGGTAGGGTTAGGTTTAGGGTTAGGTTTAGGTTTAAGGTTAGGGTTAGGGTTAGGGTAAATGTTAGGGTTAGGTTCGGGGTTAGGGTTAGGGTAAGGGTTAGGGTTAGGGTTAGTGTTAGGTTTAGGGTTAACTTTAGGTTTGGGTTAGGGTAAGGGTAAGGGTTAGGTTTAGGGTTAGGTTTAGTGTTAGGGTAAGGGTAAGGTTTAGGGTTATGGTTAGGGTTAGGATTAGGGGTTAGGGTTAGGGTTAGGTTTAAGGTAAGGGTTAGGGTTAGGTTAGGGTAAGGGTAAGGATTAGGTTTAGGGTTAGGGTTAGAGTTAGGGAAAGGGTAAGGGTTAGGGTTAGGTTTAGAGTTAGGGTAAGGATTAGGGTTAGGTTTAGAGTTTGGGTAAAGATTAGGGTTAGAGTAAGGGTTAGACTTACCATTAGGGTTAGCGTTAGGATTAGGGTAAGGGTAAGGGTTAGGGTTAGGATAAGGGTATTGGTTAGGGTTAGGGTTAGGGTTAGGGTTAGGGTTAGGATTTTGGTAAGCGTAAGGTTAGGGTTAGGGTTAGGGTTAGGGTTAGGGTAAGGATTAGGGTTAGGGTTAGGTTTAGGGTTAGGGTTAGGTTTAGGGTTAGGGTTAGGGTAAGGGTAAGCGTTAGTGTTAGCGTTAGGGTTAAGGTTAGGGTTAGGGTTAGGGTTCGGGTAGGGTTAAGGGTTAGGGTTAGGGTTAAGGTTAGGGTTAGTGTTAGGGTTAGGCTAAGGGTTAGGGTTAGGGTAAGGGTTTGGTTTAGAGTTAGGGTTAGGGTTAGGGTAAGGGGTAGGGTTAGGCGTTAGGTTTAGGGTTAGGGTTAGGTTAGGGTAAGGGTTAGGGTTAGGGTTAGTGTTAGGGTAAAAGTTAGGATTAGGGTTAGGGTTAGGTTTGGGGTAAGGATAAGGGTTAGGGGTAGGGTTAAGTTTAGGGTTAGGCTTAGGGTAAGGGTAAGGGTAAGTGTTAGGTTTAGGGTTAGGGTTTGGTTTAGAGTTAGGGTTAGGGTTAGGGTTAGGGTTAGGGTTAGGTTTAGGGATAAGTTTAGAGCTACGGTTAGGATTAGCGTTAGGGTTAAGGTTAGGTTTAGGGTTAGGGTTATGGTAAGGGTAAGGTTTAGGGTTAGGCTAAGGGTTAGGGTTAGGGTTAGTGTTAGGTTTAGGGTTAAGTTTAGAGCTAGGGTTAGGGTTAGGGTTAGTGTAAGGGTAACGGTTATGGTGAGGGTGAGGGTTAGGGTTAAATTTAGTGTTAGGGTTAGGGTTAAGGTTAGGGTAAGTTTAAGGCTTAGGGTTCGGGTTCGGGTTAGGTTTAGGTTTAGGGTAAGGGTAAGGTTTAGGTTTAGGTTTAGGGTTAGGGTTAGGTTTAGGTTTAGGGTTAGGGTTAGGGTATGTTTAAATTTTAGGGTTAGGGTTAGGTTTACTGTGAAGTTTAGGTTTATGGTTAGGGTTAGGATTAGGGTAAGGGTAAGGGTAATGTTTATGGTTATGGTTATGGTTATGGTTAGGGTTAGTGTTAGGGTTAGGGAAAGGGTAAGGGTTAGGGTTAGGGTTAGGGTAAGGATTATGGTTAGGGTTAGGGTTAGGTTAAGGGTTAGGGTTAGGGTTAGGTTTAGGTTTAGCATTAAGGTTAGGGTTAGGGTTAGGGTAAGGGTAAGGTTTAGGGTAAGGGTAAGGGTTAGGATTAGGGTTAGGGTCAGGGTAACTTTTAGGGTTAGGGTTAGGTTTAGGTTTAGGATTAGAGTACGGGTAAGGTTTAAGGTTAGGTTTAGGTTTAGGGTTAGGCTTGGGGTAAGGGTTAGGTTTAGGGTTAGTGTTCGGTTTAGGGTTAAGTTTAGGGTTAGGGGTAGGGTTAGGCCAAGGGTTAGGGTTAGGTTTAGGGTAAGTGTTAGGGTTAGGGTTAGTGCTAGGGTCAGTGTTAGGGTTAGGGTATGGGTAAGGGTTAGGGTTAGGATTAGGGTTAGGGTTAGGGTTAAGATAAGGGTTAGGGTTAGGGTAAGGTTTAGGTTTAGGGTTAGGATTAGGGTTAGGGAAAGGGTAAGTGTTAGGGTTAGGGTTAGTGTTAATGTTAGGGTAAGGGTTATGGTTAGGGGTTAGATTTAGTGTTAGGGTTAGGGTAAGGGTTAGGGTTAGGGTAAGGATTAGGGTTAGGTTTAGGAATAGGGTAAAGGTTAGTGTTAGGATAAGGGTTAGGGTTAGGGTTAGGGTTAGCATTAAGGTTAGGGTTAGGGTTAGGGTAAGGGTAAGGTTTAGGGTAAGGGTAAGGGTTAGGGTTAGGGTTAGGGTTAGCGTTAGAGGTAGGGTTAGTGTTACGTTTAGGGTGAGGGGTAGGGGTAGAATTAGGGTTAGGTTTGGGGTTATGGTTAGGTTCAGGGTTAGAATTACGGTTAGGGCTCGGGCTCGGGGTAGGTTTAGGGTTAGGCCTAGTGCTAAGGTTAGGGTGAGGTGTAGGATAGGGTTAGTGTTAGGTATAGGGGTAGGCGTATAAGGAGGGGTAGGGTTACGGTTAGGGTTAGGATTAGGTTTAGGGGTAGAGTTAGGGTTAGGGTTAGGTTTAGGGGTAGGTGTAGGGTGATGGGTAGGGGTAGGAGTAGGGTTAGAGGTAGGGTTAGGGTTAGGGGTAAGGGTAGGAATAGGGTTAGGGTTAGGGTTAGGATTAGGGTTAGCATTAGACTTAGGGTTAAGGTTAGGGCGAGGGCTAGGATTAGGGTTAGGGTTCGGGTTAGGGCTAGGGTTAGGTTTAGGTTTAGGACTAGGGCTAGGTTTAGGGTTAGGGTTAGGGCTAGGGCTAGGGTTAGGGCAAGGGCAAGGGTTAGGGGTAGGGTTAGGGTTAGGTTTAGGGGTAGGGTTAGGTTTAGTGGTAGTGTTAGGCTTAGGGTTAGAGTTAGGGTAATGGGTAGGGTTAGGGTTAGGGTTAGGGTTAGGATTAGGGTAGTGTAAAGGTTAGGGTTAGGTTTATGGTTAGGGATAGTGTTAGGTTTAGGGTTAGGGTTAGGGTTAGTGTAAGGGTTAGGGTTAGGTTTAGGGTTAGTGTTAGTTTTAGGATTCAGGTTAGGGTTATGGTTTGGTTTAGGGTTGTGTTTAGGGTAAGGGAAAGGTTTAGGGTTAGATTTAGTGTTAGGTTTGGGGTTAGGGTTAGGGTAAGAGTAAGGGTTAGGGTTAGGGTTAGGGTTAGGGTTATGGTTATGTAATGATAAGGGTTAGGGTTAGGTTTAGGGTTAGGATTAGGGTAAGGTTAATGTTTAGGGTTAGGGTTAGGGTCAGGGTTATGGTTAGGGTTAGGGTTAGGGTTAGAGGTAGGGTTAGGGTTAGGGTTAGGGTAAGGGTAAGAGTAAGGTTTAGGGTTAGGTTTAGGGTTAGGATTAGGGTAAAAGCTAGGGTTAGGTTTAGGGTTAGGAATAGGGTAAGGGTAATTGTTAGGGTTAGGGTTAGGGTTAGGGTTAGGGTAAGGGTAAGCGTTACTGTTAGGGTTAGGGTTAGGGTTAGGTTTATGGTTGGGTTTGAGGTTAGGGTGAGGGTTGGGTAAGGGTAAGGGTTAGGGTTAGGGTTAGGGTTAAGGTTAGGTGTAAGTTTACGGTCAGGGTAAGTTTAAGGGTTAGCTTTAGGGTTAGGGTTAGGGTAAGGGTAATGGTTAGCGTTAGGGTTAGTGTTAGGGTAAAGGTTAGGGTTAGGGTTAGGGTTAGGGTTAGGGTTAGCGTAAGTGTAAGGGTTAGGATTAGGCTTAGGGTTAGGGTTAGGGTTAGTTTTAGGGTTAAGGTTACGGTAAGGGTAACGGTTATGGTTATGGGTAGGGTTAGGGCTAAAGTTAGGTTTAGGGTTAGGGTTAGGGTGTGGTTTAGGGATTGGGTAAGGTTTAGGGTTAGGGTTAGGGTTAGGTTTAGGGTTAAGGTAAGGGTAAGGTGTAGGGTTAGGGTTAGGGTTAAGGTTAGGGTAATGGTTAGGTTTAGGGTTAGGGTTTCCATTAGGGTTAGGGTTAGGGTTAGGGTAAGGGTAAGGGTTAGGGTTAGGGTTAGCATTAACGTAATGGTAAGGGTTAGGGTTAGGGTCAGGGTTAGGTTTAAGGTTAGGGTTAGGGTAAGGGTAAGGGTTAGGATTAGGTTTAGGGTTAAGGTTACAGTTAGTGTTAGGGTTATGGTTAAGCTTAGGGTTAGGGTAAGGGTAAGGGTTAGGGTTAGGGTTAGGGTTAGGGTTAGGGTTAAGGTAAGGGTAAGGGATAGGGTTAGTTTTAGGGTAAAAGTAAAGTTTAGGGTTAGGGTTAGTGTTAGGGTTAGGGTTAGGTTTATGGTTAGGATTAGGGTTAGGGTTAGGGTTAGGGTTAGGGTTAGGGTAAGGGTAAGTGTTAGGGTAAGGGTAAGGGTTACGGTTAGGGTTAGGGGTTAGGCTTAAGGTTAGATTTAGAGTTAGGGTTAGGCTAAGGGTTAGGTTTAGGGTTAGGGTAATGGTTAGTGTTAGGGTTAGGTTTAGGGTTAGAGATAGGGTTAGGGTTAGGGTAATGGTAAGGGTTAGGGTAAGGGTTACGATTAGGGTTAGGGTAAGGGTTAGGGTAAGTGTTAGCGTTTGGGTTAGGGTTATTGTTAGGTAAGGGAAAGTGTTATGGTTAGGGTTATTGTTAGGGTAAGAGTAAGGGTTAGGGTAAGGTTTAGGGTTAGGGTAAGGTTTAGGTTTGGGTTAGGGTTAGGGTTAGGTTTGGGGTTAGGGTTAGGGTAAGGGTAAGGGTTAGGGTTATGGTTAGGGTTAGGGTTAGGTTTAGGGTTAGGGTTCGGGTTAGGGTAACGGTAAGGGTTAGGTTTAAGTTTAGGGTTAGGGTTACGTTTATTTTTAGGTTATGGATTAGTGTTAGGTTAAGGGTTAGGGTAGCGTAAAGGTTAGGGTTAGGGTTAGGTAAAAGCTAGGGTTAGGGTTAGGGTTAGGGTTAGAATAAGGATTAGGTTTAGGGTTAGGGTAAGGGTTAGGGTTAGGTTTAGGGTTAGCATTAAGTTTAGGGTTAGGGTAAGGGTAAGGGTTAGGATTAGGGTTAGGGTTAGGGTTAGGCTAAAGGTTAGGGTTTGGGTTAGGTTTAGGGGTAGGTTTAGGTTTAGGGTTATGGTAAGGGTAAGGTTTAGTGTTAGGTTTACTTTTAGGGTTAGGGTTAGGGTTAGGGTAAGTGTTAGGGTTAGGGTTAGTGTTCGGTTTAGGGTTAAGGTTAGGATTAGGATTAAGGTAAGGGTAAGGGTTAGGATTAGGGTGAGGTTTAGGGGTAAGGGTTAGGGTTAGGGTTAGGTTTAGGGTTAGGATAAGGGTAAAGTTAGGGTTAGGGTTAGGGGTTAAGATTAGGGTTAGGGTTATGGTAAGGTTCAGGGTTAGGTTTAGGGTAAGGGTAAGTTTTAGGGTTAGGGTTAGGTTTAGGTTTGGGATAGGGTTAGGTTACGAGTAAGGGTTAAGGTTAGGGTTAGGGTTAGGGTAAGGGTAAGGGTTAGGGTTAGGGTTACGGTTAAGGTTAGGGTTAGGATTAGGGTTAGACTAAGGGTTACGGTTAGGGTTAGGGTTAGGGTAAGGGTTAGGGTTAGGGTAAGGGTTTGGTTTAGGTTTAGGTTTAGGGATAGGGTAAGGGTTAGGGTTAGGGGATAGGTTTAGGGTTAGGGTTAGGTTTAGGTTAAGAGTTAGGTTTCGAGTTAGGGTTAGGGGTAGGGTAAAAGTTAGGGTTAGGGTTAGGGTAAGGGTAAGTGTTAGGGTTAGGGTTAGGGTTAGGGTTAGGGTAAGGGTTAGGGTTAGGGTTAGGGTTAGGGTAAAAGTTAGGGTTAGGGTTAGGTTTAGGGTAAGGGTAAGTGTTAGGGTTAGGGTAAAGGTTAGTTTTAGGGTTAGGGATCAGGTATGGGTAAGGGTTAGGGTTAGGGTAAGGGTTAGTGTTAGGGTTAGGGTTAGGGTTAGGGGTTAGGGTTAGGGTAAGGCTAAGGCTAAGGGTTAGAGTGAGGGTTAGGGTGACGGTAAGGGTTAGGGTTAGGGTTAGGGTGAGGGTGATCGTTAACTTTAGGGTTAGGGTTAGGGATTAGCGTTAGTGTTATGGTTAGGGTTAGGGTTAGGGTAAGGGTTAGGTTTAGGGTAAGTATTAGGGTTAGGTTTAGGGTTATGGTAAGGGTTAGGGTTAGCGTTAGGGTTAGGGTTAGCATTAAGGTTAGGGTTAGGGTTACGGTAAGGGTAAGGTTTAGGGTTAGGAGTAGGGTAAGGGTAAGGGTTAGGGTTAGGGTTAGGGTTTAGGTTTACGGTTAGGCTTTGGTTTAGGGTTAGGGTAAGGATAAGTTTTAGGGTTAGGAATAGGGGTTAGGGCTAGGGTTAGCTTTAGGGTAAGGGTTAGGGTTAGGTTTAGGGTAAGGATAAGGTTTAGTGTTACAGTTAGGGTTAGGTTTGTGGTTAGGGTTAGGGTTAGGGATAGGGTAAGGGTAAGGATTAGGGTTAGGGTTAGGTTTAAGGTTAGGGTTAGGGTTAGGTTAGGCAAAGTGTTAGGGTTAGGTTTATGCTAAGGGTTCGGGTTAGGGTTAGGGTTAGGGTTAGAGGTAGGGTTAGGGTTAGAGTAAGGGTAAGGTTTAGGGTTAGCGTTAGGGTAAGGATTAGGGTTAGGGGTTAGTGTTAGGATTAGGGTAAGTTTTAGGGTTAGGGTTAGGGTTAGGGTAAAAGCTAGGGTTAGGGTTAGGGTTAGGGTAAGGTTAAATGTTTGGGTTAGGGTTAGGGTTAGGGTAAGAGTTATGTGTAGGTTTAGGGTTAGGGTTAGAGGTAGGGTTAGGGTTAGGGTAAGGGTAAGGTTTAGGGTTAGGTTTAGGGTAAGGGGTAGGGTTAGGGTTAGGGTTAGGGTGAGGGTAAGGGTTAGGGTTAGGGTTAGGGTTAGGGTAAGGGTAAGTGTTAGGGTTAGAGTTAGGGTTAGGGTAGGGGTAAGCGTTAGTGTTAGTGTTAGGGTTAGGTTTACGGTTGGGGTAAAGGTTAGGTTGAGGATTGGGTAAGGGTAAGGGTTAGGGTTAGGGTTAGGGTTAAGGTTAGGTGTAAGGTTACGTTCAGGGTAAGTTTAAGGGTTAGCTTTAGGGTTAGGGTTAGGGTAAGGTTAGGTTTAGGGTTAGGTTTAAGGCTAGGGTTAGGGTAAGGGTAATGGTTAGGGTTAGGGTTAGTGTTAGGGTAAAGGTTAGGGTTAGGGTTAGGGTTAGGGTTAGCGTAAGGGTAACAGTTAGGATTAGATTTAGGGTTAGTGTTAGGTTTAGGGTTAGGGTTAGGGTAAGGGTAAGGGTTATGGTTATGGTTATGGTTAGGATTAGGTTTAAAGTTAGGGTTAGGGTTAGGGTAGGGTGTGGTTTAGGTTTAGGGTAAGGTTTAGGGTTAGGGTTAGGGTTAGGTTTAGGTTTAGGTTAGGGTTAGGGTAAGGGTAAGGTGTAGGGTTAGGGTTAGGCTTAGGGTTAAGGTTAGTGTTAGGGGTAGGGTTAGGGTAAGGGTACGGGTAAGGTTTAGGATTAGGGTTAGGGTTAGGGAAAGGGTAAGGGTTAGGGTTAGGGTTAGGGTTAGAATAAGGATTATGTTTAGGGTTAGGGTAAGGGTTAGGGTTAGGTTTACGGTTAGCATTAAGTTTAGGGTTAGGGTAAGGGTAAGGGTTAGTGTTAGGGTTAGGGTAAGGGTAAGGGTTAGAATTAGGGTTAGGGTTAGGGGTAGGGTTAGGGTAAGGGTTAGGGTTAGGGTTAGGTTTACCTTTAGGGTTAGGGTTAGGGTTAGGGTTAGGGTTAGTGTTTGGTTTAGGGTTAAGGTTAGGGTTAGGGTTAGAGTAAGGGTAAGGGTTAGGATTAGGGTGAGGTTTAGGGGTTAGGGTTAGGGTTAGGTTAAGGTTAGGATAAGTGCAAGGTTTAGAGTTAGGGTTAGGGTTAGGGGTTAAGGTTAGGGTTAGGGTTAGGGTAAGGTTCAGGGTTAGGTTTAGGGTAAGGGTAAGTTTTAGGGTTAGGGTTAGGTTTAGGTTTGGGGTAGGGTTGGGTTAAGAGTAAGGGTAAAGGTTAGGGTTACGCTTAGGGTAAGGGTAAAGGTTAGGGTTAGGATTATGGTTAAGGTTAGGGTTAGGATTAGGTTTAGACTAAGGGTTACGGTTAGGGTTAGGGTAAGGGTTGGGGTTAATGTTAGGGTTAGGGTTAGAAGTAGGTTTAGGGTAAGGGTTAGGGTTAGGGTTAGGGTAAGGGTTAGAGTTAGGGTAAGGGTTAGGGTTAGGGTTAGGTTTACGTTAGGGTTAGGGTTCGGGTTAGGGTAAGTGTTAGGGTTAGGTTTAGATTTGGGTTAGGTTTAGGGTTAGGTTTAGGGTAAGAGTAAGGTTTAGGGTTAGGGTTAGGTTCAGGGTTACAGTTAGGGTAAGGTTTAGGGTCAGGGTTAGTGTTAGGTTTAGGGTTAAGTTTAGGGTTAGGGTTAGGGTAAGGTTAAGGGTTAGGGTTAGGCTTAGGTTTAGGGGTTAGGGTTAGGGTTAGGGTTAGGTTTAGGGTTAGGGTAAGGGTAAGGTTCAGGGTTAGGGTTAGGGTTAGGGGTTAGGGTTTGGGTTAGGGTTAAGATAAGGGTTAGGGTTAGGTTTAGGGTAAGAGTAAGGTTTAGGGTTAGGGTTAGTGTTAGGGTTAGGGTTAGGTTTAGGGTAAGGGTAAGGTTAAGGGTTAGGTTTAGGGTTAGGGTTAGGGTAAGAATTAAGGTTAAGGTAAGGGTTGGGGTTATTGTTAGGGTTAGGTTAAGGGTTTGGGTTAGGGTAAGGGTAAGGTTTAGTGTTAGATTTAGAGTTGGGGTTAGGGTTAGGGTTAGGGTTAGGATAAGGATAATGGTTAGGGTTAGGGTTAGGGTTAGGGTAAGGGTTAGGGTTAGGGTTAGGGTGAGCGTTAGGGTTAGGGTTAGGGTTAGTGTTAGGGTAAGGGTAAAGGTTAGCGTTAAGGTTAGGGTTAGGGTTAGGTGTTAGGGTTAGGTTTAGGGTTAGGGTAAGGGTTAGGGTTGGGGTTAAGGGAAGAGTTAGGGTTAGGGTTAGGGTAAGGCTAACTGTTAGAGTTACGGTTAGGGTTAGGCTAAGGGATAGGGTTAGGGTTAGGGTTAGGATTAGGCTAAGTGTAATGGTTAGGGTTAGGGTTAGGGTAAGGGTTAGGGTTAGGGTTAGGGTTAGGGTGAGCGTTAGGGTTAGGGTTAGGGTTAAGTGTTAGGGTTAGGTTTAGGGTTAGGGGAAGGGTAGGGTTGGGGTTAGGGGAAGGGTTAGGGTTAGGGTTAGGGTAAGGCTAAGTGTTAGAGTTAGGGTTAGAGTTAGGGAAAGGGTTAGGGTTAGGCTTATGGTTGGGGTGAGCGTTATGGTTAGGGTTAGGGTTAGGGGTTAAGGTTAGTGTTAAGGTTAGTTGAAGGGTTAGAGTTAGGGTTAGGTAAGGGTTAGGGTTAGGGTTAGGGTAAGGCTAAGGGTTAGAGTTAGGGTTAATGTAAGGGTTAGGGTTAGGGTTAAGGTTAGGGTAAGACTAAGGGTTAGAGTTAGGGTTAGGGTTAGGGTATTGTTAGGGGTTAGGGTTAGGGTTAGGGTTACGTTTAGGGTTAAGATTAGTGTTAGGGTTAGGGTTAGGGTTACGGTAAGGGTAAAGCTTAGGGTTAGGGTTAGGGTTAAGGTTAGGGTTAGGGTTAGGGTTAGGCTAAGGGTTAGGGTTAGGGTAAGTGTTAGTGTTAGGGTTAGGGTTAGGGTTAGGGTTAGGCTAAGGGTTGGGGTTAGGGTAAGGGTTAGGGTAAGGGTAGGGTTAGGTTTAGGGTTAGGTTTAGGTTTAAGGTTAGGGTTAGGGTTAGGGTAAATGTTAGGGTTAGGTTCGGGGTTAGGGTTAGGGTAAGGGTTAGGGTTAGGGTTAGTGTTAGGTTTAGGGTTAACTTTAGGTTTGGGTTAGGGTAAGGGTAAGGGTTAGGTTTAGGGTTAGGTTTAGTGTTAGGGTAAGGGTAAGGTTTAGGGTTATGGTTAGGGTTAGGATTAGGGGTTAGGGTTAGGGTTAGGTTTAAGGTAAGGGTTAGGGTTAGGTTAGGGTAAGGGTAAGGATTAGGTTTAGGGTTAGGGTTAGAGTTAGGGAAAGGGTAAGGGTTAGGGTTAGGTTTAGAGTTAGGGTAAGGATTAGGGTTAGGTTTAGAGTTTGGGTAAAGATTAGGGTTAGAGTAAGGGTTAGACTTACCATTAGGGTTAGCGTTAGGATTAGGGTAAGGGTAAGGGTTAGGGTTAGGATAAGGGTATTGGTTAGGGTTAGGGTTAGGGTTAGGGTTAGGGTTAGGATTTTGGTAAGCGTAAGGTTAGGGTTAGGGTTAGGGTTAGGGTTAGGGTAAGGATTAGGGTTAGGGTTAGGTTTAGGGTTAGGGTTAGGTTTAGGGTTAGGGTTAGGGTAAGGGTAAGCGTTAGTGTTAGCGTTAGGGTTAAGGTTAGGGTTAGGGTTAGGGTTCGGGTAGGGTTAAGGGTTAGGGTTAGGGTTAAGGTTAGGGTTAGTGTTAGGGTTAGGCTAAGGGTTAGGGTTAGGGTAAGGGTTTGGTTTAGAGTTAGGGTTAGGGTTAGGGTAAGGGGTAGGGTTAGGCGTTAGGTTTAGGGTTAGGGTTAGGTTAGGGTAAGGGTTAGGGTTAGGGTTAGTGTTAGGGTAAAAGTTAGGATTAGGGTTAGGGTTAGGTTTGGGGTAAGGATAAGGGTTAGGGGTAGGGTTAAGTTTAGGGTTAGGCTTAGGGTAAGGGTAAGGGTAAGTGTTAGGTTTAGGGTTAGGGTTTGGTTTAGAGTTAGGGTTAGGGTTAGGGTTAGGGTTAGGGTTAGGTTTAGGGATAAGTTTAGAGCTACGGTTAGGATTAGCGTTAGGGTTAAGGTTAGGTTTAGGGTTAGGGTTATGGTAAGGGTAAGGTTTAGGGTTAGGCTAAGGGTTAGGGTTAGGGTTAGTGTTAGGTTTAGGGTTAAGTTTAGAGCTAGGGTTAGGGTTAGGGTTAGTGTAAGGGTAACGGTTATGGTGAGGGTGAGGGTTAGGGTTAAATTTAGTGTTAGGGTTAGGGTTAAGGTTAGGGTAAGTTTAAGGCTTAGGGTTCGGGTTCGGGTTAGGTTTAGGTTTAGGGTAAGGGTAAGGTTTAGGTTTAGGTTTAGGGTTAGGGTTAGGTTTAGGTTTAGGGTTAGGGTTAGGGTATGTTTAAATTTTAGGGTTAGGGTTAGGTTTACTGTGAAGTTTAGGTTTATGGTTAGGGTTAGGATTAGGGTAAGGGTAAGGGTAATGTTTATGGTTATGGTTATGGTTATGGTTAGGGTTAGTGTTAGGGTTAGGGAAAGGGTAAGGGTTAGGGTTAGGGTTAGGGTAAGGATTATGGTTAGGGTTAGGGTTAGGTTAAGGGTTAGGGTTAGGGTTAGGTTTAGGTTTAGCATTAAGGTTAGGGTTAGGGTTAGGGTAAGGGTAAGGTTTAGGGTAAGGGTAAGGGTTAGGATTAGGGTTAGGGTCAGGGTAACTTTTAGGGTTAGGGTTAGGTTTAGGTTTAGGATTAGAGTACGGGTAAGGTTTAAGGTTAGGTTTAGGTTTAGGGTTAGGCTTGGGGTAAGGGTTAGGTTTAGGGTTAGTGTTCGGTTTAGGGTTAAGTTTAGGGTTAGGGGTAGGGTTAGGCCAAGGGTTAGGGTTAGGTTTAGGGTAAGTGTTAGGGTTAGGGTTAGTGCTAGGGTCAGTGTTAGGGTTAGGGTATGGGTAAGGGTTAGGGTTAGGATTAGGGTTAGGGTTAGGGTTAAGATAAGGGTTAGGGTTAGGGTAAGGTTTAGGTTTAGGGTTAGGATTAGGGTTAGGGAAAGGGTAAGTGTTAGGGTTAGGGTTAGTGTTAATGTTAGGGTAAGGGTTATGGTTAGGGGTTAGATTTAGTGTTAGGGTTAGGGTAAGGGTTAGGGTTAGGGTAAGGATTAGGGTTAGGTTTAGGAATAGGGTAAAGGTTAGTGTTAGGATAAGGGTTAGGGTTAGGGTTAGGGTTAGCATTAAGGTTAGGGTTAGGGTTAGGGTAAGGGTAAGGTTTAGGGTAAGGGTAAGGGTTAGGGTTAGGGTTAGGGTTAGCGTTAGAGGTAGGGTTAGTGTTACGTTTAGGGTGAGGGGTAGGGGTAGAATTAGGGTTAGGTTTGGGGTTATGGTTAGGTTCAGGGTTAGAATTACGGTTAGGGCTCGGGCTCGGGGTAGGTTTAGGGTTAGGCCTAGTGCTAAGGTTAGGGTGAGGTGTAGGATAGGGTTAGTGTTAGGTATAGGGGTAGGCGTATAAGGAGGGGTAGGGTTACGGTTAGGGTTAGGATTAGGTTTAGGGGTAGAGTTAGGGTTAGGGTTAGGTTTAGGGGTAGGTGTAGGGTGATGGGTAGGGGTAGGAGTAGGGTTAGAGGTAGGGTTAGGGTTAGGGGTAAGGGTAGGAATAGGGTTAGGGTTAGGGTTAGGATTAGGGTTAGCATTAGACTTAGGGTTAAGGTTAGGGCGAGGGCTAGGATTAGGGTTAGGGTTCGGGTTAGGGCTAGGGTTAGGTTTAGGTTTAGGACTAGGGCTAGGTTTAGGGTTAGGGTTAGGGCTAGGGCTAGGGTTAGGGCAAGGGCAAGGGTTAGGGGTAGGGTTAGGGTTAGGTTTAGGGGTAGGGTTAGGTTTAGTGGTAGTGTTAGGCTTAGGGTTAGAGTTAGGGTAATGGGTAGGGTTAGGGTTAGGGTTAGGGTTAGGTTTAGGGTTAGGGTTAGGATTAGGGTTAGGGTTAGGCTTAGGGGTAGGTTTCGGGTTAGGTTTAGGGTTAGGGTTAGGATTAGGGTTAGGGTTAGGGGGAGGGTTAGGTTTAGGGGTAGCATTAGGGGTAGGGTTAGGGGTAGGGTTAGGGTTAGGTTTAGGGTTAGGGTTAGGGTTAGGGGTAGGGGTAGGGTTAAGTTTAGAGTTAGGTTTAGGGGTAGGATAGGTTTAGCGTTTGGGTTATGGGTCTGGTTAGGGTTAGGGGTATGGTTAGGGGTAGGGTTACTGTTAGGGTTAGGGTTAGGTGTAGGAATAGGTTTAGGGATAGGGTTAGGGGTAAGGCTTAGGGTTAGGGTTAGGGTTAGGGTTAGAGTTAGGGGTAGTGTTAGGGTTAGGGGTATGGTTAGGGTTAGGGTTAGGGGTAGGGGTAGGGGTAGGGTTAGTGTTAGGATTAGGGCTAGGTGTAGGGGTAGGGTTAGAGATAGGATTAGGATTAGGGTTGGGGTTAGGGATAGGGTTAGGATTAGGGTTAGGTTTACGGTTAGGGTTAGGGTTAGTGGTAGGGCTAGGGTTTGGTTTAGGGTTAGGGCTAGGTTTAGGGTTACGGTTAGCGCTAGGGCTAGGGTTAGGGTTAGGTTTAGGGTTAGGGCTAGGGCTAGGGTTAGGTTTAGTGTTAGGGTTAGGGCTAGGGCTAGGGTTAGGGTTAGGGTTAGGATTAGGGTTAGGGTTTTAGGGTTAGTGTGAGGGTTAGGGTTAGTGTTAGGAATAGGGGTAGGGGTAGGGGTAGGGGTAGATTTAGGGTTAGGGTTAGGGGTAGCGTTAGGGGTAGTGTTAGTGTTAGGGGTACGGTAGGGTTAGGGGTAGGGTTAAGGTTAGGTGTAGGTTTTGGGTTAGAGTTAGGTTAGGGTTAGGGGTAGGGTTAGGGTTAGGGTTAGGGTTAGCGTTAGGAGTAGACTTAGGTTTAGGGTTAGGGTTACTTTTAGGGTTAGGGTTAGGGTTAGGGTTGGGATGAGGGATAGGGTTTTAGGGTTAGGGTTAGGGTTAGGGTTTGGGGTAAGGATAGGGTTGGGTTAGGGTTAGTGGTAGGGATAGGGGTAGGGTTAGGTTTAGGAGTAGGGTTAGGTTAGGCGTAGGGGTAGGGGTAGAGTTAGGGTTAGGATTAGGGTTAGGGTTAGGGTTAGGGGTAAGTGTAGGGCTAGGGCTAGGGTTAGGTTTAGGGTTAGAGGTTGGGTTAAGGGTAGGGTTAGGGGTAGGGGTAGGGGTAGGTGTAAGGGTAGGGTTAGGATTAGGGGTAAGGGTAGGGATAGGATTTGTGTTAGGGTTAGGATTAGGGTTAGCATTAGGGATAGGTTTAGCGCCTGGTTAGGGACAGGCCCAGGGTTAGGGTTAGGGTTAGGTGTAGGGGTAGGGTTAGGGTTAGGTTTAGGGTTAGGAGTAGGGTTAGGGTTAGGTTTAGGGTTAGTTTTAGGTTTAGGGTTAGTGTTAGCGGGAGGGTTAGGGTTAGGTTTAAGATTAGGGGTATTGTTGGAGTTAGGGGTAGGTTTAGGTTTACAGTTAGGGTTAGGGTTACAGTTAGGGGTCGGGTTAGGTTAGGGTTAGGTTTAGGGTTAGGTTTAGGGTTAGGGGTAGGGGGAGGGTTAGGATTGGTGGTAGGGTTATGGTTAGGGTTAGGGGTAGGGTTAAGGGTAGGGCTAGGGGTAGGGTTAGGGGTAGGATTAGGGTTAGGGTCAGGGGTAGGGGTAGGTTTAGGGTTAGGGTTAGGGGTAGAGTTAGGGGTAGGGTTAGGGTTAGGGTTAAGGGTAGGGTCAGGGATAGGGTAAGGATTAGGTTTAGTGATGGGGTTAGGTTTAGGGGTAGGGGTAGGGGTAGCAGTAGGGTTAGGGTTAGGGTTGGAATTATGGTTAGCGTTAGGGTTAGGGTTAGGGTTAGGGTTAGGGCTAGGGTTAGGTTTAGGGTTAGGGGTAGGTTTAGAGGTAGGGTTAGGGTTAGGGTTAGTGTTAGGGGTAGGGCTAGGATTAGGATTAGGGTTAGGGGTAAGGGTAGGGATAGGGTTAGGGTTAGAGTTAGGTTTACGGTTAGCGTTAGGGTTAGGGTTAGGGCTAGGGCTAGGGGTAGTGTTAGGGTTAGGTTTAGGGCTAAGGTTAGGGTTAGGTTTATGGCTTAGGCTAGGGTTAGGGTTAGGATTAGGTTTAGCTCTAGGGCTAGGATTAGGGCAAGGGCAAGGTTTAGTGTTAGGGTTAGTGTTAGGGTTAGGATTAGGGTTAGGTTTTAGCGTTAGGGTTAGGGTTAGGGTTAGGGGTAGGGTTTGGGGTAGGGTTAGGGTTAAGGTTAAATTTAGGGATAGGGTTAGGGTTAGGGGTAGGGGTAGGTTTAGGGTTAGGGTTCTTTTTAGGGTTAGGGTTAGGGGTTAGGTTTAGGGTTAGGGTTAGGGTTAGAGTTAGTGTAAGGGTTACGGTTAGGGGTAGGGTTAGGTTTAGGGTTAGGGGTAGGGTTAGGGTTAGTGTAAGGGTTACGGTTAGGGGTAGGGTTAGGTTTAGGTTTAGGGTTAGGGTTAGGGTTAGCGGTAGGTTTAGGGTTAGGGTTAGGGTTAGGGATAGGGTTAGGGTTAGGGTTAGGGTTAGGGGTAGGGTTAGGTTTAGGGGTAGGGTTAGGGTTAGGGTTAGGAGTAGGGGTAGAGGCAGGGTTAGGGTTGGGGGTAGTGTTACCGTTATGGTTAGGGTTAGGGGTAGGGTTAGGCTTAGTGTTAGGTGTAAGGTTAGGGTTAGGGTTAGGGTTAGGGATAGTGTTAGGGTTAGTGTTAGAGGTAGGGGTAGGGTTAGGGGTAGGGATAGGGGTAGGCTTAGGGTAGGGACAGGGTTAGGGTTAGGAGTAAGGTTAGGGTTAAGGTTAGGTTTAGGGTGATGGGTAGGGCTAGTGTTAGGTTTAGGTTTAGGGTTAGGACTAGGTTTAGGGTTAGGGTTAGGGTTAGGGGGAGGGTTAGGGTTAGGGGTAGCATTAGGGGTAGTGTTGGGGGAAGGGTTAGGGTTAGGGTTAGGGTTAGGGTTAGGGGTAGGGATAGGGTTTGGGTTAGGATTAGGGTTAGGGTTAGGGTTATGGGTAGGGTTAGGGTTAGGGGTAGGGTTAGAGGTAGGGTTAGGGTTAGGGTTAGGGTTATGGGTAGGGTTACATTTAGGGATAGGGTTAGTGGTAGGGGTAGGGGTAGGGTTAGGGTTAGGATTAAGGTTAGGGGTAGGGGTAGGGTTAGGATTAGGGTTAGGGGTCGGGGTAGAGGTAGAGTTATGGTTGGGGGTAGGATTAGGCTTAGGGGTAGGTTTGGGGTTAGGGTTAGAGGTTAGGGTTAAGGTTAGGTTTAGGGTTAGGGTTAAGGTTAGGGTTAGGGTTAGGGCTAGGGTGAGGGGTTAGGGTGAGGGCTAAGGTTAGGTTTAGGGTTAGGGTTAGCGTTAGGGGTAGGGTTAGGGTTAGGGCTAGGGCTAGGATTAGAGTTAGTGTTAGGGTTAGGATTAGAGTTAGGGTTTTAGGATTAGGGTTAGGGTCAGGGGTAGGGGTAGGGGTAGGGTTAGGGGTAGCGTTAGGGTTAGGGTTAGTGTTAGGGTTAGGGGTAGGGTTAGCAGTAGAGTTAGTGTTAAGGGTAGGGTTAGGGTTAGGATTAGGTTAGGGTTAGGGTTAGCGTTAGGGGTAGGGTTAGGGTTTGGGTTAGCATTAGGAGTAGGGTTAGGGTTAGGCTTACGGTTCGGGGTAGGGTTAGGGTTAGGGTTAGCCTTAGGGGTAGGGGTAGGGTTAGCGTTTGGGTTACGATTAGGGGTAGGTTTAGGGTTAGGGTTACGGTTATGGTTAGGGGTAGGATTAGGGTTAGGGTTAGGGTTAGGGTTAGGGTTAGGGGTAGGTTTAGGAGTAGGGTTAGGGGTAGGGTAAGGGTTAGGGTTAGGGGTAGGGGTAGGGGTTGAGTTAAGGCTAGGGCTAGGGTTAGAGTTAGGGGTAGGCTAAGGGTTAGGGTTAGGGTTACGGTTAGGTGTAGGGTTAGGATTCGGGTTAGGGTTAGGGTTAGGGTTAGGGTTAGAGGCAGGGGTATGGGTAGGGTTAGGGGTAGGGGTAGGGGTAGGAGTAGGGTTAGGGTTAGGGGTAGGGTTAGGGGTAGGATTAGGGGTAGGATTAGTGGTAGGGTTAATGTTAGGGTTAGGATTAGGGTTAGGTGTAGTGGTACGGTTTGGTTTAGGGTTAGGTTTAGGGTTAGGATTAGGGGTAGGGTTAGGGTTAGGGTTTTGGTTAGGGGTAGGGGTAGGGTTTGGGTTAGGGTTAGGGTTTGGGGTAGGGATAGGGTTAGGGTTAGGGTTAGGTGTAGGGTTTTGTTTAGGGTTAGGGTTAGGGTTAGGGTTAGGGGTAGAGGTAGATTTTGGGTTTGGGTTAGGGTTAGGGGTAGAGTTAGGGTTATGGGTAGGGTTTGGGTTATGGGTAGTGGTAGGGTTAGGGGTAGGGATAGGGTT
>JANJXV010000048.1:220000-225000 GCA_024803745.1 Megascapheus bottae | reverse complement strand
GTTAGGGTTAGGGTTAGGGCTAGGGTGAGGGTTAGGGTTAGGGCTAGGGCTAGGGTTAGGGCAAGGGAAACGGTTAGGGTTAGGGTTAGGGTTAGGTTTAGGGGTAGGGTTAGGTTTGGGGGTAGGGTTAGGGTTAGGGTTAGAATTAGGGCAATGGGTACGGTTAGGGTTAGGGTTAGGTGTAGGGGTAGGGGTATGGTTAGGGTGAGGGGTAGGTCTAGGGGTAGGCATAAGGGTATGTTTAGGATTAGGATTAGGGTTAGGGGTCGGGGTAGGGTTAGGGTTAGTGGTAGGGGTAGGGGTACGTTTAGGGTTAGGGGTAGGGTTAGAATTTGGGTTAAGGTTTTGGGTAGGGTAAGGGTAGGGTTAGGGTTAAGGGTAGGGTTAGGGGTAGGGGTAAGGTTAGGGTTAGTGGTAGGGGTAGGGGTAGGTTTACGGTTAGGGTTACGGTTAGGTGTAGGATTAGGTTTAGGGGTAGGGTTAGGGTTAGGGTTTGGTTTAGATGTATGGTTAGGTTTAGGGTTAGGTTTAAGGTTAGGGTTAGGGTTAGGGGTAGGGGTAGGTTTAGGGTTGGGTTATGGTTAGTGTTAGGGGTAGGGGTAGGTTTAGGGTTAGGGGTAGGTGTAGGGTTAGGGTTAGGGTTAGGTTTAGGGCTAGTTTTAGGTTTAGGTGTAGGGGTAGAGTTAGGGGTAGAGGTAGGGCTAGGGTTAGGGCTAGGGACAGGGTTAGGGTTGAGCTAAGTTTATTGGTAGGGTTAGGTTTAGGTTTAGGGCTAGGTCTAAGTTTAGGGTTAGGGTTAAGGTTAGGGTTAGGGTTAGGGTAAGGGGTAGGGGTAGTGTCAGGGTTACGGGTAGGGCTAGGATTAGATTGAGGGTTAGGTTTAGGACTAGGGTTAGGGTTAGGGTTAGGATTAGTGTTAGGGTTAGGGTTAGGGTTAGGGTTAGGAGTAGCGTTAGGGGTAGGGTTAGGGGTAGGGCTAGGGTTAGGGTTAGGGTTAGGTTTAGGGTTAGGGTTAGTGTTTGGGTCAGGGTTAGGGTTAGGGTTAGGGTTAGGTTATTTGTAGGGTTAGGGTTAGGGGTAGGGTTAGGTTTAGGGTTAGGGTTAGGGGTAGGGGTAGGGGTAGGGGTAGGGTTAGGGTTAGGGGTAGAGGTAAGGTTAGGGTTGGTTGTAGGGTTAGGTTTAGGGGTAGGTTTAGGGGTAGAGTAGTGTTAGGGTTTGGGTTATGGGTAGGGTTAGGGTTAGGGGTATGGTTAGGGGTAGGGTTATGGCTAGGGTTTGGGTTTAGGTTAGCGCTAGGGCTAGGGTTAGGGTTAGGGTTAGGTTTAGGGCTAGGGCTAGGGTTAGGTTTAGTGTTAGGGTTTCGGCTAGGGCTAGGGTTAGGTTTAGGGTTAGGGTTAGGATTAGGGTTAGGGTTTTAGGGTTAGGGTGAGGGTTAGGGTTAGGGTTAGGAGTAGGGGTAGGGGTAGGGGTAGGTTTAGGGTTAGGGTTAGGGGTAGCGTTAGGGGTAGTATTAGTGTTACGAGTAGGGTAGGGTTAGGGGTACAGTTAGAGTTAGGGTTAGGTTAGGGGTAGGTTTAGGGTTAGGGTTAGGATTACAGTTAGCGTTAGGGGTAGGGTTAGGTTAGGGTTAGGGGTAGGGTTAGGTGTAGGGTTAGGGTTAGGGTTAGGGTTAGGTTTAGGAGTAGGGTCAGGGTTAGGGTTAGAGTTAGGGGTAGGCTTAGGTTTAGGTTTAGGGTTAGGATTAGGGTTAGGGTTAGGTTTAGAGTTAGGGGTAGGGTTAGGCTTAGGGGTAGGGGTAGGGTTAGGGGTAGGGTTAGGTTTAGGGTTAGGGGTAGGGGTAGGTTTAGGGTTAGGGTTAGTGGTAGGGTTAGGGGTAGGGTTAGGGTTATGGTTAGGGGTAAGGTTAGGGTTAGGTTTAGAGTTAGGGGTAGGGTTAGGGTTAGGGTTAGGGGTAGGGGTAGGGGTTGGGTTAGGGTTAGGGTTAGGGTTAGGGTTAGCGTTAGGAGTAGTCTTAGGGTTGGGTTACGGTTAGTGGTAGGATTAGGGTTAGGTTTAGAGTTAGTGGTAGGGGTAGGGTTAGGGGTAGGGGTAGAGTAGGGGTAGGGTTAGGGTCAGGGATAGGATTAGAGTTAGGTTTAGGGTTAGGGGTAGCGTTAGGGGTAGGGTTAGGTGAAGGGTGAGGGTTAGGTTTAGGGTTAGGGTTAGGGGTAGGGATAGGGTTTGGTTTAGGGTTAAAGTTAGGGTCATGGGTAGGGTTAGATTTAGGGATAGGGTTAGGGGTAGTGGTAGGGGTAGGGTTAGCATTAGCATTAGGGTTAGGGGTACGGGTAGGGGTAGGATTAGGGTTACGGTGAGGGGTAGAGGTAGAGTTAGGTTTAGTGTTAGGATTAGGTTTAGGGTTAGGGTTAGGTTTAGGTTTAGGGCTAGGGTTAGTGTTAGGGATAGGGGTAGTGTTAGGGTTAGGGGTAGGGGTTGGGGTAGTGGTAGGGGTAGGGTTAGGGTTAGGGATAGGGTTAGGGTTAGGCCTAGGGTTAGGGTTAGGGTTAGTGCTATGGCTAGTGCTAGGGTTAGGGTTAGGGTTAGGGCTAGAGCTAGGGTTAGGGTTAGGGCTAGAGCTAGGGTTAGGGTTAGGGTTAGAGTTAGGGGTAGGGTTAGGCTTAGGGAAGGTGTAGGGTTAAGGTTAGGGTTAGGGTTAGGGGTAGGGTTCGGGTTAGGGTTAGGGATAGGTGTAGGCGTAGGGTTAGGGTTAGGGTTAGGATTAGGGTTAGCATTAGGGTTAGGGTTAGGGCTAGAGCTAGGGTTAGGTTTAGGGTTAGGGTTAAGGCTAGGGTTAGAGTTAGGGTTAGAGCTAGGGCTAGGGTTAGATTTACGGCTAGGCCTAGGGTTAGGGTTAGGATTAGGGCTAGGGTTAGGTTTATGGTTAGGGTTAGGATTAGGGTTAGGGTTAGGGTTAGGGTTAGAGTTAGGGTTAGGGTTAGGGGTAGTGTTAGGGGAAGGGTTAGGTTTAGGCGTAGGGGTAGGTTTAGGGTTAGGGTTATGGTTATTGTTAGGGGCAGGGGTAGGGTTAGGAGTAGGGGTAGGGTTATGGTTATTGTTAGGATTAGGGGTAGAGGTATGGTTATGTTTAGGGTTATGGTTTGGGTTAGGTATAGGGGTAAGGGTAGGGGTAGGGGTACGGTTAGGCGTCGGGTTACGGTTAGGATTAGGATTAGGGTTAGGGTTAAGTTTAGGGCTAGGGCTAGGGTTAGGTTTAGGGTTAGGTGTAGGGTTAGGGGTAGGTTAGTGTTTGGGTTAGGGTTAGAGGTAGGGGTAGGGGTAGGTTTAGGGTTAGAGGTATGAGTAGGGAAAGGGTTAGGGTTAGGGTTAGGATTAGGGTTAGCTTTAGGGTTAGGGTTAGGGTTAGGGTTAGGGCTGGGGCTAGGGTTAGGGTTAGGGTTAGGGCTAGGGTTAGGGTTAGCTTTAGGGCTAGGGCTAGGGTTAAGGTTAGGGTTAGGGTTAGGGCTAGGGCTAGGGTTAGGACAAGGGCAAGTTTTAGGGTTAGGATTAGGGTTATGGTTTTATGGTTAGGGTTATGGTTTGGGTTAGGGGTAGGGTTAGGGTTAGGGTTAAGTTCAGGGTTAGGGTTAGGGTTAGGGTTGGGTTATGGGTAATATTAGGGTTAGCTTTAGGGTTAGGGGTTGGGTTAGGGTTAGGGTTAGGGTTAGGTGTAGGATTAGGGTTAGGGTTAGTGTTAGGGGTAGGGTTATTGTTAGGGTAAGGGTTAGGGTTAGGTTTAGGTTTAGGGTTAGGTTGGGTTACCGTTAGGGGTAGGTTTAGGGTTAGGGTTAGGGTTACCGTTAGCCTTAGGGTTAGGGTTAGGTTTAGGGTTAGGGGTAGGGTTATGGTTAGGGTTAGGGTTAGCGTTAGGAGTAGGCTTCGGTTTAGGATTAGGGTTACTTTAAGGGGTAGGGTTAGGGGTAGGGGTAAGATTAGGGTTGGGGTTAGGGTTAGGATTAGGGTTAGGGTTTTATGTTTATGGTTAGGGTTAGGGTTTGGGGTAGGGGTAGTGTTAGGGGTATTGTTAGGGTTAGGTTTAGTGATAGGTTTAGCGTTAAGGTTAGGGTTAGGGTTAGGGGTAGGGTTAGGTTTAGGGTTAGGGGTAGGGGTAGGGGTAGGTGTAGGGTTAGGTTTTGGTGTAGGGTTAGGATTAGGGTTAGCTTTAGGGTTAGGGTTAGGGTTAGGGTTAGGGCTGGGGCTAGGGTTAGGGTTAGGGTTAGGGCTAGGGTTAGGGTTAGCTTTAGGGCTAGGGCTAGGGTTAAGGTTAGGGTTAGGGTTAGGGCTAGGGCTAGGGTTAGGACAAGGGCAAGTTTTAGGGTTAGGATTAGGGTTATGGTTTTATGGTTAGGGTTATGGTTTGGGTTAGGGGTAGGGTTAGGGTTAGGGTTAAGTTCAGGGTTAGGGTTAGTGTTAGGGTTGGGTTATGGGTAATATTAGGGTTAGCTTTAGGGTTAGGGGTTGGGTTAGGGTTAGGGTTAGGGTTAGGTGTAGGATTAGGGTTAGGGTTAGTGTTAGGGGTAGGGTTATTGTTAGGGTAAGGGTTAGGGTTAGGTTTAGGTTTAGGGTTAGGTTGGGTTACCGTTAGGGGTAGGTTTAGGGTTAGGGTTAGGGTTAGCGTTAGCGGTAGGGTTAGGGTTAGGTTTAGGGTTAGGGGTAGGGTTATGGTTAGGGTTAGGGTTAGCGTTAGGAGTAGGCTTCGGTTTAGGATTAGGGTTACTTTAAGGGGTAGGGTTAGGGGTAGGGGTAAGATTAGGGTTGGGGTTAGGGTTAGGATTAGGGTTAGGGTTTTATGTTTATGGTTAGGGTTAGGGTTTGGGGTAGGTGTAGTGTTAGGGGTATTGTTAGGGTTAGGTTTAGTGATAGGTTTAGCGTTAAGGTTAGGGTTAGGGTTAGGGGTAGGGTTAGGTTTAGGGTTAGGGGTAGGGGTAGGGGTAGGTGTAGGGTTAGGTTTTGGTGTAGGGTTA